>JACCID010000126.1:0-392072 GCA_018906775.1 Sycophila sp. Sp_5
TGATTCGCTCCGGAATCCGAAAAAATAAATTTATTTAATAAATCAACATAACCCTGTTTATTAATTTCTAAAAACTGTTATTTACTTCTAAAAGTTATTTAATAATATAGTTGTCTTTTTATGAAATATCTTAATAAAATTTGAATGTTATTATTTAAAATATATTGTAATGTCTTTGAGCACATTTATATATCTAGAAATAAAAAAATCGACGGAGCATGCAAATTTTAGTAATATTTATTAATTGTATTACATTTAAAATAAATATTATAGCCGACTCTAAGATAAAATTAGCATACAAATTACCAGTGTATTGAATAATATAGATCCAATGTACTCGCAGTAAATTATTGATCGATATTGCCAATGCATCGTAAATACATCTCCAATAAAATAGAAATTTTACAAAAAAAAAATAGAAAAAACATTGGCAAAAATATTGAAAGTTGATCCAATATATTGGATATATATTAACTTTGGCAAAACATTTCCAAGTGTAATTTTGCCGAAAAATTGTTAATAGATTGGATATTGTTGTTCCAATATATTATACATTTATTAGCAATAATGTATACTACACCTTGGCGACATCTTGCCAATACCTTTGAATTTTACGCGGGCTTTTAGTTCATCTCGGGACTTATTGAACAATGTGTTATATATTATTTGAAAGTTTCAAATGAAACATAACATAAATTATTTGCACAACGGTGCTTGATAATGTATTAAATTTTAAAATATAATTAAGAACAAATGTAATAATTATTAAAAATATTCACTAATAGCAAAAAATTTAAAAGACTGAAAAAATGTCCAAAACATTAACATCATTTTCACTGACTTTTTTGTAAAGCATTTCGAAATTAACCATTTTCAACAATATTAAACTTATTGCAATCTGTATTAGACGTATATCGTACGTGAAGAATTGCTTCGGCCTTTGATAATAATAATTTATTTCTATGCTTATCTTTAACGATATTTACAATCAAAAATACCCTTTCCACTGCAACATTTGATATTGGCAAGCTTAAAAGAACAAATGCAAAATTGCAAATATGTTGAAATTTTAAATTCAGCATTTTTTAATTTAGAAAGTTCAACGCAGTAATTAATAATATTTTTTTATTGAATTATTTCTACGCGATGAAGCAGATTCCATTGTCTAATTGCCTCGACAATGTCGCCACAAACATACTGAAAATGATCTGCGATTTCTATAATTTCCGGTTTTATTTGTTTCGAAGCCTTTTTTTGTGACATTACAATTTCTTGAGACATATTTTCTGTAGTACATGAATGTTTGATGGAATTCTTTTTTAGCAATTCAACTATTAAAGTAACTAAAATTTCTCTGCACGTTTTTTAAATCTCAACGAGCATATCTTTTTCCAAGGATGTGATATTAATATTAAAATTATATCCAAAGTTAAATGCATTCACATGGCATTAAAAAATTTTGAGAAATCAAATTCATGTAGCTTCGTATAATTACTTTTGCAAGTTGCGCTGGTACTAAAATTTTTCACGAAAAAGTTCGTTTAATTCGGCAAAAAGTTGTATTGGATCAACTTTATCAGACTGAAAATGTTTGTTTAAATTAATTACTGGCTTTAAAATGCTATGAATAAATATTAAATTACCATATAGCATTTCTCTTTGCTTTTAGCAAATTGAAATAATAATTTTAGCGAATCCCATTGCGCTAAAACAGTTGAAATAGCTTGCTTTTCTAACTAGACAACGGTTGTTACTCAGTATGACAATTTTTTTCGATGCCGGGTCGCTACTGTTAATTAACTATGGCAGTTCCTTATACTCAAGTTGTCGTTTGGTGCTGTGACTAAAACTAATTATGTGTGCACGTATCACCTAGTCTAAATGTCTAGGTAAACAATCGCATTCTTTTTCGGCTGCCAAATGTAGCGGATGGCAATACACTTAATTGCAACAATACAAGGATTTCTCTCACGTAAAATTGTCGCTATAAAGTGATTTATTTAAACGTTCACACTAGCGCCGTCGACTCCTAAAGCCATTAACTTATTAACACTAAGATTATCTTTTTTTAATTGTAATAAAATTGCATTTGCAATAGCATCAGTCGTTCCCGATTGAATTTCAATTAACCCATAAAATGTGGTATAAATTCAAGCTTTAGTTACACTAAAATATCAAATTACTAAACACAATAATTTTTTTGTGTCTACCGTAGTGGATTCATCCACTAAGAGCGAATAAAATGAATCGCCAATGTCATTAAGTAAATCTTGCAATATGCATGGTTTTGTAAATCTGTATGTCCTTTAAAATAGACGATTCGGGATCTAAATTTTTCACAACACCAGATAAGTGATCGATTGTTTTTGTCGATGTATGCTCTGCAATAAAAAAGCTAACTTTAATTCCGCAGTTTTTCGGACATCGGTCAACACAAGCTTTGCAAATTTATCAGTTTTCGGGATTAAAACTACTTCTTTTTCCCGCTTGATTGCAGTCCCGTGTTTTTTCAAATTGACGTGTTCTGTTAAATTCTTCTGTTGAGCGGATGAAAACGTCGAACACAATTTGCAATATGCTTCCTTATTTTGCGGATTGTCTGGCGCTTTTATTAACCAACCTATTTCAATATTATAAATTTAAGTTATACTGACCGTTTTCCATGCACGTAATTAAAATTAAATAATTAAACAAAAGAAGTAGGTATCTTTAAAAAGAGCATCACTTTCCCATTTTTTTTTTTTGTAATGCTGTTTTATTATTTTTTTATACGTATTCGATGTAAATTTTATTGGCGATTTTGGTATTTTAGGCATTTTTTTGTGTTATAGGATTAATAAACAATAGCTATGTCTTGATTATGAAATAAGACATGAGTAAATCCGTAAAATTATTCACCGTCTGCACTCCGCGGGTTCTGTATACAATGTAAGATATAAGCATCAGTACTGATAAGCGTGTTAGATGAAAAGCAGAAGACGCACGTGCGTGTCACATACACATACAAAGCTTTATAATTATAGGTTAAGTAGTTTCAGTCAATCAGAAAGCTTCTGTTCAGAAAGTCTCTCTCGCTGATTGGCCGTAACTGTTCCTCTCACCTATAAGTCCGCATAATAGAGAATGTAACGTAATGCGTCACTGCTTCATATTATTACCGTTATCATTACAATGACAGTAAATTTGAGAAAGTTTTGCATTTGAAATTCAAACTATTAGCATTTAACATAATAGTAATAAAAATTTAATTAGGCGTAGGATTGGTGTAATTGATTTGACAAGTATTTGTTGTTTTTAGTTAATTCGATTTACCTTTATAAATACCTCTGTTCATTTTGTTTCCTCTATTTTACCTCTACGCGACATAGAATCCCTTTAAATATAGAAGAAATCCCTCTAATCTAGCAACACTAATTGGCTGATGTTGGTTTATGTTCGATAATTGAGAGAAATCCTGCGTTATCCTGTTCTGGGAGAGACCTCGAGTGACGTCGTTCGAATAGAATTCAAGGGTTTTGAAGAGGACATGGTAACCATAAACTTACTGCGCCGTTGCAGTAGGCCGCAACGGCTCAGTCACAATAACATAGGAGCCGAATCACTCGCAATCTTTCGCGCACATAAGAACCGAAAAGAAAAGATATACTATACGAAGCAGTAAATACCAAATCAAGAGCGACACGTAAACACTTCTACTCGCGACGAGCACTCAGCTCGAACCACATTCTTACTTGAATTTCAAAATAATATTTTTAGGATTTGCTCCTTTACATTCCGTGCTATAGACATTTCCTTGTTACGAGTGTTAACTTTCGAAAAGGTTTGTTTTTATCTGTTGATCATGGCTTAACGCTATTCACTAAATTACTATGAGACACCGAGTTTTGTTCTATTTGCATATGCATCGTAACTATTCACCGTATATGGCAAATTACTTACACACGCATCACAACCTATACTAATTACATCTTCGAAATCGCATTTCTTTTTGAAAAGATCTAAAATTCTCTTATATAATAATCGTGGAGTGATCTATCCACTCAGAGCAGATTTTACGAGACGCCTCCTAGTGGTATAGATGAGTCCTTCATAGCAAATATTTGCAGTCTTTTATCAACACATAAACATAATCTCAAAGTCTTATACTGACGGTAGTATCAATAGAATTTGCTAATTTAAAACGCATAAATTTGACTCAAAGTCGACTGAATTTTACTATACTAAAAAGTACAATGTTGAATTTTTGCTATACCTATAATATTATTGCTTGCAATATGTACTAAAAATTCATTTAAGTGTTTTAAATTTACTCCTAAAGCCAAGTGTGTCTCTCAATTCCTCAAAAGTATAGTAATTTTAACTTATTTCTTTCGGTGTATGCGAAAATTATTTTTCTGTTCTGTTTTAGCGATATTTTTTAATTTCATTCCAATGCGAGCCCTGTTGAAAATATCCAGCTGGAAATCCATGCATGGACTGGTTTCCAGCTGGATGTCCAGGTGGAAATTCCAGCTGGATTTCTGGGGAACCTTGGTTGAATTTATCCAGTTGGATTTCTGGGGAATGCAGGTGCAATTTATACCTTGATTTCGAATCAATCTAGGTGGATTTAATGGGTATCCAGATGGAATTTCCACCTGGAATTTCCATCTGGAATTTTCACTTGGAATTTCCATCTGGAATTTTCACTTGGAATTTCCATCTGGAATTTTCACTTGGAATTTCCATCTGGAATTTTCACTTGGAATTTCCATCTGGAAAATCCATCTGGATATCCATTAAATCCACCTAGATTGATTCGAAATCACGGTATAAATTGCACCTGCATTCCCCAGAAATCCAGCTGGAATCCAGTCCATGCATGAATTTCCAGCTGGAAAATCCACTTGGATTTCCTATTTCTAGGAGGATTTTTACCGTAAGTTGAGGGACAGACAAATATTCACGAAGGGAGCTGAGAAGAGCGTGGGAGAGGGAGGTGAGGGTATTATTTCGTTAACATAAATTAACCGTTAATCAAATATTTAACCCCTTTTTTATTTAAACCATGTTTTTCAAACTCAAAAACTACTTGACGAATTTTTATTTTAAAGTATATAACGCGGCGATTTATCCATTCGCTTTTTCCAGCGCTGAACCAGCCACCGCGTCACAAAAATTTAAGTTCACGAGTTCGGATCCGCGATTTTTTTTTTTTTAATCACCGGCCAGCTCGACTCTTTCACTCAGGCGCGAATTCCCGGGACCGAGGTCCGGACCTCGCACGTCTCTCTACTCGGCTCTTAATCGCGACTCGACTCCTCTGCCACCGGGCCCTGCTCTCAAGGGCGGCGTTTATTCAGCGCCAAGATCACCACTAACCCCGCTCTGCGCTCTACCTCTCTCTCCCTTTTCCTCCTTCTACGGCTCGGGGTCGCGCACACCCTCTACACGGTCTTCAGCACCTCGCTGACGCCTTCTCTCTCAACTTCCACTCTCACGTCTCTCTCTAAAAACCTCCTCCGCTTTGTTTCACGACGCGGCGGAGTTAACCTCTACGCCAACGTCGAGCGGGAATCAGGCAGCGGCGAGATGCTCGAGCCGCAACCTGATTTTAGATCCTATCTAACTCTTACGCTCTCTCTCTCTCTCTCCCTCTTCCTCTTCCGCTCTGTAACACACGCACACCTTCGTTCGCTCTTCTACTCTCTCTTTCTCTCTCTCACTCTCCCTATCTCAGGAAAGGGAGGACTCCCACCTAAATCTCGCGCTTCGAAGATCTCCTTGCGGAAGATGTCCGAGGACTCGCGAAGGCAGTAATCGCCACACCGATGTTCTCGGTTAGATGCTGCGTCGCTCTTCCTGATCCTCTCAGCGCTTCTGGATCGGCGGAGTCACTCTCTCGCCTCACTGTCAGCTCTCAGCGCACTCGTTCTCGGCTCGACCGTCTCCAACCAAGGGCAGAACGGGAATGCCAGCTCGCCGCGCGCGGCCGGCTCCCTCTCCTCCGCTTCTCCCAGTGCGGAGCGGCGGCCAATCAGGCCCCGCTGGAGCCGCCGCAGCGGCCGCGCGACCTGCGAGCCATCTCGGCTCGCCCCGCCACCGCGACTATCACCTCCCTACTTCTGCTCACCTCGTTCCGTCTCTCCTTACGCCTGCTCCACTCTCTCTTTCTCCCTCCCACTTACAGCCCAACTGACGACCTCGTCACAAGTATATCTAATTTAACGAAGCCTAAACTACAATAAATGATATATGCATAACTTTTTTTTATCCAGTACTTCGAAGAACGAAGAAGAAAGTTAAATGCCCGCCATTTTTTAATTTTTTTTTTTAGCAATGATTGTAGTTGAGATTTCAACTACACTCATATATTTTATAAAAAAATTAATTTTGGATCATTTTTGCAGGTATTAGAGTAACCAACACCTGACCATCTTTTTTTGGAACGGTCACTTAACGAGTCACGTCACGATTCTTAACAAACAAATTTTTTTTTATACTCTTTATTGGATTAAGCAAGTAGCAAAAAGTTTGAATTGATTATTTTTTTCCTTCTATGAAAAAAAAATTCAAGAAAAAAAGCCATTGTTTTGTTCGATAGGAAGCTAAATTTTCGTTTAAACGTATAAAATTTTCAACGTAGAGCAGTAAAGAATAAATAAATCAAATGATTAAGGAATTAGAATATGGATAGGATGAGAAATCATTATTTAATAAAAACTTCGCATTATCGTCATAATTTCATATTTAATTATTTTATTTCATATTACTTACAAACATTTACAAATGTAACAAGTCAATTCAATTTGGCGTACAGGACCAGTGGGAAACATTAGTATAATGATAGTTATAATTATGATGATAGGAGTGTTGCTATGGAAATAGTATATTAATGATAGTAGCAATAGTCGTAATCGGGCAATATCCTCATGGCGCAGACAGTGAGGATGGAGACAGCAATAGTGAATATCGTTGGACGAAATTCACACATCAATTTGCGGCGGTCTAACCGTTCACACTTTACGTACGGGTATTTACAGTGACCAGCACGCACGCGTCAAGTGTGTGTGTGTGTGTGTGTGTGTGTGTGTGTGTGTGTGTGTGTGTGTGTGTGTGTGTGTGTGTGTGTGTGTGTGTGTGTGTGTGTGTGTGTGTGTGTGTGTGTGTGTGTGTGTGTGTGTGTGTGTGTGTGTGTGTGTGTGTGTGTGTGTGTGTGTGTGTGTGTGTGTGTGTGTGTGTGTGAGTGTGTGTGTGTGTGTGTGTGTGTGTGTGTGTGTGTGTGTGTGTGTGTGTGTGTGTGTGGTGTGTGTGTGTGTGTGTGTGTGTGTGTGTGTGTGTGTGTGTGTGTGTGTGTGTGTGTGTGTGTGTGTGTGTGTGTGTGTGTGTGTGTGTGTGTGTGTGTGTGTGTGTGTGTGTGTGTGTGTGTGTGTGTGTGTGTGTGTGTGTGTGTGTGTGTGTGTGTGTGTGTGTGTGTGTGTGTGTGTGTGTGTGTGTGTGTGTGTGTGTGTGTGTGTGTGTGTGTGTGTGTGTGTGTGTGTGTGTGTGTGTGTGTGTGTGTGTGTGTGTGTGTGTGTGTGTGTGTGTGTGTGTGTGTGTGTGTGTGTGTGTGTGTGTGTGTGTGTCGGTGATTTTTCTATGAAGAGGTCAAAAAATAGAATTTCTTATAAATTTGTAAAAATGTTCTTTTTGATAATTACTACCACCTGCATTTTTTAAGATCTTCAAATTAATCATAAATTCTTGAACTTTAACATGACAATTTTAGTGCAGATATAACTAACATATGAGTAAGTAAAACTTAAGTTAAGGAAATCGAGACTGCAATCCAGATACGATACGCCAAAAAATTCATGAGCATTTCTTTTTTAAGATCCAAAGGGGTCTATGTCTTTATCAGCCCCAAAAAAATAAACATAATGTATTGAAAAATATTGACAAAAATGCATTTTACATTTGTAATAACTAGATCAGGCGTACGCTACAAGCGTGAAAATGCGGATTAGCTTTATAATATAGTCTGACAACAAACAATTTGAAAACAAAATAACATCTGCACCTCGACCAATCACATTAAGAGAAATACTGACTACAATGAATTTTTCAAAAATATTGTTAGCAAAAAAAAATTATACATTCAGCTGTTAAGCGTATAGAATCATTCTGTCTAAGATTCTGCCAGTTTCAAAATTTTAATTTTCATAATAAAATCATTAAGAAATTATGCGTATGAATATTTAATACACAGCCGTGTATATCACCTACATTATCAAATATTTTATAAAATTATATATTATATACAGGGTGGGCCATTTTAATCAAACCACCATTTTTTAGAATATTGTTTTTAAGACAATTGCACAAAATTAAAAATTAGAAAAATAAGATATACCACCTTCTTTTTCATGCAATTCTAAATCAATAATATTTTTAGTAATTTTTCGATTAGATGCATTCTTTTCGAGAGAAAAATTGAAGAGTTTAAAAATGTTTAAATATTAGCGATTTTTTTCTCAGAAACTATGCGTTTAGTTAAAAAAATGCTAAAAACACTTTTGAGTCTAAAATTATTTCAAAATCCGGTATCAGAAATAGGATTTCCTATTTAAAAAACAAAAGTTGACCTTCAAATGACCTTGAAAATAAAGTTCAAGGTCAAAACTTATTTCATAAAAAGATGGTCCCCATTGTCCCAAACAACTTTTGTCTAAACAATTTTTTGTACAACGTGAACCGGCGAAAATTTCTGGGTGGTTTGATTAAAATGGCCCACCCTGTATGTATATATTGTGCATTTGAATTTCACAAAACGTGATGACATGGAGAATTAGTTGGGTAAAAAATACCCAAACTGTTATTAAATTTTAACTAATTTTTACTGCTTTAAATTCAATAAATACAATTGGATTTTTAAATTTTACTATACTGTTTAGTAAAATATGCGTTTAATAAAATTTATAGAAACTTTATTAAAAATTACACGAAAACGATTACTTATTATCTACGAAAATTGAAATTTTAATTAGAAATTCGACATTTTTTATCAATCGTCTAGTAAAAATTATACCAAGCGCATATAACATAAAATTATACAAGTAGCAGCCGATTGTAATTTGCTTTGCATCTGGTTTTGCTTCTTAATAGGTTAGTAAAATTTGCACCAGGCGTCAGTAAATATATCCCCGCATGGTGGCGCCAGGTTTATAGTCAATGAGTGATTTTTACCACTACTTTCAGGGGAAATTTCATAGGATCATTTTCTCCGTGTATTATTTCTACTTATTTTTACTGCTAATGAACTAAATCCTTAATAACTTTAATAATATTTTTTTTAATAAATTGAGGGAGATACTAATCATCGAAAGGAACATTTTTGAAAGTATAAAGTAAAAATGTACAACGAGTTACAAGATTTATTTTTTGTCCTCTCATTTTCAGAGCTAGCCAATGCTTTATATATACGCATAAACACACACACACACATACACACGCGCACGCACGCACGTACACAGATGCATAAGTCCAGTTACGATACACGGTTAAATTTAAGCATTTTTATTTGGCTACTTTCAGTTCGATTAGTCTATTTCAAATGGTCTAGGTAATAATAATTAAAGGTTTATATAAGAAAGTTTGGCTAGAAACTTGACGTGCACTCTCATGCATGTATACGCGCGTGTGTGTATGTAAATAGGTGTGAAAAAACTGAATAAGAAAAGGTTTGTTAAAATGGACCATTAATTTACGTATATTTACATGAAATATTTGGAACCCAAAAGTGTAATAATTTATCATTTGATTAAATGAATGTCCGCATATGTGTGCGTTGTGTACGAGTGTCCGTGTATATATGTACATATGCATGCACAGTCAATGGTATCGTAGGCGGTGAGAGCTCGAGTATTAGACCGTTATGTCATCGGAACACCTACCGGATGTACTTGGAAGCGAGTTTCGAAGCGCACCTTGTGCTAGCTCAATTATTTGGCACATTTTTTCGCTTGCAACTAATAGTTCTCTTCTTACCGTCGATTCGTTAAACATAACAATTATACAGAAACGGCCCCAACAATAAAATTCAATACATCGGATAATAATTCGAGAAGGTATAGGTATTGGTTCAAATGCCTTTTACTCTTTTTTGTATTTAATTCACCTCTGACTTTATAAAAACCGACCGAGAAGAGGAATCCATACGACAACCACTTAACGAAAGTCAATAATTACGGCTTGACGGTAATGCAGATGTTTTGCACATCGAATATTGACACACTGCACAGTGAATATTGACTGCGTACCCACATATATGTACATATAATTTAATCTCTTTAAATTTTTTCATGTGCGATATATAAATGTATAAAGAAGTGCCGTAATAATTTAAAAAGATTTGTTACTCGCAAAGTTCGTATCATTGTAGACTTCATTTCTCTCCGCATAATTGGGATGCGTCTCGTACTTTTCTACCTTTCTACATTTTACTTTGGCATTCACTTATGATTGACCAAGTCTTTTTATTTATTTTTGTTTGTTTTTCGTTAAAAAATAACTGAATAATGCAATGAATCGATTATCCTTTCGAATATGTAAAAAATTGAATTCATTGTCATTGACCAGCTGTCTGGATAACGCCTGCATATGTACAGTGTTGAGTATGAATATATGAGAAAAAGCGACACGAGCAAAAATCTAAAGTACGAGATGATGTGGATGCTGCATGTGTCGATGGAAAAATTCTACAAGCCAAGGTGCCCTTGATGTGATTTATTCATTTATTCGATTGATTATCAAGACAATTGATTATGAGGTATGCACTTGTTGATTAACCTTATTTTTACAAGAGTTCTATACGTCAGATTAAGTATAATTCAATGAACGTTATACAAGTGATCTCGTGGGCTCTCGTGTAGCTTACTTTATTCGCGATTAATATAACGCGTTCTTGGAACAACTTCTGCTGACAACCATATTTTACTTATATATTATATTATTATTTCCCTCTAGGGTAAGTAAGTGTTAGCGGTCCGTAATGATATCACCGATGGCTAATAGTTTGTTGTAAAAAAGATTTTGACACGTTTATGCTTAAGATAGCTCGATTCGCAACTAATTATCTCCGAAATATTTGTAAAACTCACTCTACTTTACGTTCTGTTTACCGTTATTGTTATCGTTACCGTTACCGATAGTGTTAGTGTTAGCGTTATTATTACCGACCTAATAACATAGCATGGACTTACCGAGCACCGTTCTACTAATGAAATAGCCTAAAATTAGGCTTTACACGGAGAGAAACAGCTTTACATAAAAATTGTTATACTTCTTATTCAATCGGTAGACAAACTTGCTCTCCCTAGTAAATTTAATATTTAGTACATACCTATCAATTCATGATATGCGGTGCACTAAATAATGCTATAAACTATAGTAAAAAATAAGCATGCTGAATTTTTAGTGTACGGTGTCGTAGAATGTTGGTATCCAGTATAGTGAAATCATTAATAAAAAAGCCTCGGATCACGTGTTTCGGTCGACAATTACATGACAATTACAATTACACTGGGCGAGCTACGTTATACATTATTTTTTGATACTTAATAATAATACACAAAGTAAAATACCGGCCGTTAAAAGACACAAACATTATTATGAACTACACGAAATCTAAAAATATAATTTTGAAATTCAAATTCAATTTTTAAGCGTCTGAATTTTTACTATATAGTATACTAAAAATTGCTAAAATACGAGTTTGTCTCCACGTTACTCTAAACAGTATAGCATTTTTTACACATAAATTTCTCTCCGTGTATCATTGTTTACCGTTTTTTACCATTCTTCATCTTTCTTTAACTATGGTTACCTTTCTTTACCTTTGTATACCTTTATTTACCATTTCTACTTTTGTTTACCATTGTTTACCTTGCTTGCCATAGTTTACTATTATTTATGATTATTTACCATTGTTTATCATTATTTACCGTGGTATCCTTACAACGAAGTAGTTGCTGTCAGATATGGATAGAATTTTCATCTAACATTTATAAAGTAAAAATCGAGTACGAGTCGAGGGGATGACAATTAAATTATTAAAAAGGAAAGAAACGCATTTCATACGCGTAGAATTTTGTTTTCATTTTAAGCGAAAAGATTAAAAAAAAACACAACGTGGTGGAAAAAATGAAAATCCCTGCTTTCGCAGAATGTCCTGCAAGGTTTCCTGCTTTTGCAGAATTCTGGAGAGCTTCGAAGAACCACGAAAATCCTGCAGGGAAAAAATTAGTAAAAGGATACTTGAAATTTCTCCACGGAATTTTTTTTGATTTCTTATTGCCGCAGGATTTTCTGTTGGAAAAGCATGGTAAACGCTACAGAGTCCTAAGATCACAGGTAGTCGCGCAAGAAATTGTTCCTGCGAAACCAGGGAATGCTACAGAATAACAAAGGCCCGTAAAAATATGAAAGTGGTCTGTACTTTTAATGAGTTAGGTCCTACGTATTTTTCAAGTCCGAATCTGACGTCGCATTATGAGGTCATTTTACAATTAAGAAGAATTAATCTGATTGAAAATTTGAATTCTCTACGGATCAAGATACATTATACAAAAGCATAATTTGAATTTACTTTTACGAAGTATAAAGTCTTGCGAGGCAACGAAAACTACAAGAACGCATAGTACTAACAGGTATTGATTTAATACAGATTTCAATGTTTCACAAAAGTACATACATTTGGTTAAATTAATTTAAAGCTGTGCTTTTTTTTATGCATATAGAGCCAGAAAAATAAAAATTTGAGTAAAATTTTCAGATGGTCTATAATCGACTTGAGATTCGATTCATCAAAAGTACAGAGCACTTTTTATACAAGGATTATGCTGCAACAGAGCAGTGTCTCGTGTACAAGTTAGGGCGAAGGTTGGCTATTTTTTAGCTGAAAATTCTATCCCTGAATGACTGGACTAAATAACTTTGGATCTGACTGAGAACAGAAGTCTCGACGATCGAAGAGCTGCACGAGCCGAGGGCAAGCGGTGCGATCGGTCGCGTGCTAATACTGGAGATTTGGAGTGGCTGTGCGGGAGCGAGCTCGTCGCCCGTCTCCGGTCACAGAATGTCCGTCTCGTAGACCTTGCTGGTGGTAGTGGCAGGGGCGGCCTCAGCGGCCGGCGGCAGGCCGTTGGGCTCACTGGCGCCGTTGGGCGCGTTGGCCAAGCTGGTGAGCGAGCCAGAGGCAGCCTGGGCGGCGGCGCTGAGGCCCAGGCCCATCTTGGCCAGCAGATTGCTCTCGGAGCCGGTCTTCTTGAGGAGGTCCGGCGGGGCCACGGGCACGCTGCCGAGCGCGCAGCCCGTGGCGTTGCGCTGGAGCTGCTGCAGCCGGGCGTACTGCTCCTGCAGCGCCTTCTGCTTGCGCAGCAGCTCCTGGTGGCGCTGCTCCAGCTGCTCCTGGCGCTCCCGCTTGCTCTGCAGACCCTCCTGGGAGTTGACGCTCTCGCAGGAGCTGGAGTTGCTGACGGAGAGCAGCTCGCCCGGCGCCTTATGGTTCTCCGAGAGAGGCTTGAGCGGGGGCGGAGCGCCGGTGCCGGCGCGCCTCGGTGGTAGCTGGGGACTGGTGGGGCTGGCCAGGGGGGAGCGCGAGCTGGTGCGGGGCGGCGGCGGAGGGGGCACGCGCCTCGCGCTGGCCAACTGCAGCAGCTCGGCGTTGCGCTCCGGAACTGGCGGCTTGGCCGGTCGCTCCTCGTCCTTGGGGCCGACGGGGGGCGAGGTGTCGGTGTCGGAGCTCGAGGGGTAGGAGTGGAGCCGGCGCAGGGAGCCCGGCGGCCCGGGCTGCAGGAGGCTCAGGCAGGCAGAGTCGACGCTGCCCTTGCGACCGATCTCCGCGATGTTGGGTGGGCGCTGCTGCTGCGAGTGCTGCGACAGCTGGGAGCCGGGCCGACTGAAGGTCTGCAGCTCGTCTAGCAGAGCGTCGAGTGCGTTCTCCGCACGCTGGGAATGGCCGCTGGAGCAGAGTGGTGGTTCGGTAGACTCGCGGCTTCCCCCAGAGACGAGCGCTGAGCCCAGAGAAGTGCGTTCCGCTGGCACTGGGGCAGCTGCCTGTTGTGATGAAAGACACCCGGACAAAAGGGAGAAGAAACACAGGCGCACGACTAGATTTTCTTAAGAGGTAAAAATGCGAGAGCGGCCCGGAGAGACACTGGGGTAATCCGATGGAGCCTCTGCACGGAGCTCCGAGATGAGCCCCGGGAAGAGCCTCCAGCGGCAACTTTTTATTCCAATGAATACATGCAGCCCTAGAAAAAAAGAAAACATGCTCCGGTACGACTAAAGCTTCAAAATAAACATAAATTTACTCTAGTTACCTGCTACGAGGTTATTTATTATGCGTGGTACGTCTTATGACTCATTGGGCTTCTGTTACGTTTGCCACTGAGCACTCTCCAGTATTAGTCAACTTAAAACAAAAGAAAAATACTAACAAAGCAAAACTTTTTTAAAATACTTGAGAACTATTCCCTTTGTAAAAGTAGCCAGTACCAGAAACTGTTAGTTTACGTGAGAAACACGAGTTGTGAGTGAAAGTTTCAGTCCCATTGCTGTGTGCTACTTTTCACGGGTCAATAGATGGACTAATTATCGAATTATCCACGCTGTCAATATTTTGTGAAGTAATTCAAACAAAATAAATGTACGTCAAGTTATATATGCAGCCTGTTTTAATCAAAATATATCACTAGCAAAAAGATAATTCGAGTGCTTCAAAACGTACCACGAGCAAAAAGTGTTCCAGTCTGCCAAGTGCCCATGCTTCATCTTATGCATTCATATCCTTCTCAAACTCTAAGTCATGCTCGTGTCTCTACATAAGTGCCAATGTATTATCTGTATTTTTATGTACAAAAATCATGGTAGGCAAGATTTGCATTTAACTAAGAGAGGTCAAAAAAATAATATATTATGCCAAAATCTCCAGTCCAATCCTTACAGTAAGGCGAAAATTATGAAACGAGAAATTCCAAACGGAGTAAAAAATAGCTTTATATAGCAGTGAACATGAATTTTCATGAGAAAAACAAATGAAAAATACAAAAGTTATTTACCTAGGTGACTGTTGAATATAATTTTCAATAAATGCGTGTACAAAAATAAATCAAAAGAAAGAGAACCGCTTCGGGAAACAGAGGCAGACCAATGAAGCACAAATGAAGATAAGCGAATAAAATCTCAATAGGAGATATACAGTAAAGTATACGTTTAATAAATGGACGAATGTGCAATGGATAATAGCTTCATAAGAGTTTACCAAACAGAAAGCAGTGAAAACAGAAACAACATTATTTTTTCACATTACGAACATAAAATAGTACATTTTATACTTATGCCAATTGATTAGTTAATAAAAGAATATTTACTAAGTAAAAAACAAAACAAAAACAATATAATATTATTAAATGAATAAATGAATAGGATACATATCATCTTCTTCTCGAGAATCAAGAAAATAAGAACGCGAGTATTGAAAATATTTTATAGTCAAAATGTACAAATCTTCGTATGATATAGTTCGCCATTCACAGAGGCACACCCGTTCGTACATGCGTTTTGTCAAGAGGGAACTCGACGAGAGAAAAGCGCATTAAAATGATTAATTCATTGTCGATAAAAAAAAACAATTATAATGCCGTCGATTTTTAAACGATAAAATATTATGTCAATAAAGGCAACATTTTGCAGCTTAACGTTGTCTGCGTATCACGCAGAAAGCGTTTCTAGTGTTGCGTGAACGAAGAACAAAGTTTACGTTTTTTTTTTAAATTTTATTTTTAAAATCGAAATAAATTCAATTGTAATTTAATATGCGAGAATATAATATTCTTGGATAGGCAGCTACCATACCAGCATTAACGTTTTCTCAAGATTATCAGTTGATCATTTGAAAAGCAAAACAAATTGCCCACCGTTATTCCATTCGTAAATTCTGATAGTAAAAGAGTTCAAATATTTTTTAAATATTCAGTTGAAATGCAGTTATTCATAAAATGAATTATTTTAGCTACTAGATACTAAATCAGCTAGAGTGATATAGAATAAAAATTAACTACATTGGAGTGAAATTAACTCTCTTGATAGAGTGAAACAGTGATTTTTTTACTCTTAATTAGAGCGAAAGATGCGCAATATGCTACTCTACCTTAGAGCGAATTTTACTCCACTTTAGAGTGAATTTAAATCACTTGATTCATGTAGGGTCAAATTTGGCTTCAATAGAGTCGAATTTAAATCGACAGTGGGTTCACTATAAACTAAAAGTGAAATTTTACTCCAACCGTTTTAGCGCCTAGAAAACTCCATTTTTTGTACTTGATTTTTAATTTAGCGCCATTTAACCGGATATGACGGGACACCAATTAAATCCTATTTTAAAATGTTACGCAATATTCTGACATCAATTAAAAAAAAAGAGGATGATGAAGAAAATATCAACTCCAGTATAGCAGTTTCCTAGCCTGAATTTTACATTCGATTTTACATTCGATTTCATAGATAAATAATTATGTTTCGACAAATTTCAATATATAAAATAAATGTTTGTCGTGAATCGGATGTTACTAAGCTATCGATCGCGCTCGCTTCATAATATAAAAAATTTAAAAGCAAATTTAGAAAGTTTTTGAAAATAAATGGACAACAATGTCTTCATGCAGGATCATCCGAGATTGAGTCTATAGTTACAAAAAATGCTGGTAAATTGTTACGAGTGAAAATTATCCATAGTTTTTATTTATCAAAAATTCCAGTGAAATAAAACAGCTAAAAAACTCTACCATGTTTTTTATCTCTTGTAGTGCCGCATTTAATTCGTCACAACCTTTAAATGAATTAACGTAAACGAAAAGGAGATTAAAGAATCAACATCACCGAATGCCAATGGAAATCCAATGTAAACCTTGAGAGCGTAATTAAAAACCTTACTATAAGAAATGGATTGAAGTGGATAACAATGACTCTATATTTACATATATTTCATAACATACATAAACATCATTAAGTGAAAACATGGTTCTGATCATTTTTCTGGGTCTTCAGTGTTTCGAACGCGTAAACTATTTTTAGCATTAAATTTTGAAATTTAGAAGAAAGCACGCACACACACGCACGCACGGACAAACGTATCCACTCACGTACACACCGTAAATTTTCCCAGTAGAAAATGTCCACGTGGATCCATATGAAATCCATATGGAATCCATGTCTATCCACTTGGTATTTGCAACTGGGTTACCAAATTAAAGTAAGGTAAATTTAATTAAAATGAAATATAATAAGCAACTAGTAGTTTCAAAAATTTACATGAAACTCCTTCTATTCGCAATAGTTAATATACATATACAATTCAAAACAAATTCTTATTTAACATTCTGCACTTAGGGGTTTTTGAGGTCGCTGATTATGAATCCGATATCACATATTTAAAATTCTTTTAAATCGATCCAATTCATCTAACAGTTCTTACTCGGGGGTTTTTGAGGTCGCATATTACGAGTCTGATGTTAAATTTTAAAAATACAAAATAGCTAATGATTGTAAATCATGAATACAGTCCTACCAGGATGAACCATTGGGAGGTTAGAGAACACTGATTCCAGTTTTTTATACGTCACTTTTTATTTCGAGAAGTTAACACCACATTTGACAAAACTAAAACCCCATAAAAGTTTGAGTTATCATTTTACTGGAGCGCAAGTGAACTTATTAAATTTACGTCCGTCATATTCGATCTGCCTTTTTGAATTTCGAAAAATTAACATCGGAATTCTAATCAGCGAACACAAAAGTACCCTCAAGTAACTAGTTTCAAGCGAAACGAATCGATTTTTATTAGCGATTTTTATTTTTATTAGTAGGATTTGTAATTAGCGATCCCGAAAACCTCTAGTTATTATTTTTAGCAGTCTAACTCCACGTAATTTGGTAATTTGCAATTTTTTTGCAATTCTTACAAAAAAGCATTCATTTGTTTATACTATTATAATTATAAAATTATTATTAATTTATTTCATGATAAACCATGCCGTTTGAAAAAGTTATGAACGCTTGAATGCAAAAGTAATTTCGATCGAAATTGCTGGGTCTTAAAGGGTTAAATTAACATAAGTAAAATGTTTCGCTTAGAGATTTCGCATTACTTTTATCATTAACACAGATGAATGTTTTAAGAATAATGTATAATATCAGCGTGACATAATAAAAAAGATTAAGATTTGACGCATGCACAGTAGTAACATTTAATTGTGTGTTTTATACTATTGCATGAGCTATTTTATTTTCTCTATAATTCTCTATGAAATGGATAAGTCAAAAAATAGATTTTCTTATAATTTTATCAAGTTGTTCTTTTCGATGTTTGGAACAACCTTGAATTTTTTAAAATTTTTGAACAACAAAAAACTAGCAAAGTTGTGAAATTCAGGTTGGAAACATCGAAAAGAATATTTTTACAAAATTATAACAATAAAAATCTATTTTCACCTCTCGATGTAACCACCATAAATATCTGTGACTTTCCATCAAGCATGTATATCTCCAGTTTTTGTTTTTTCAAGATATTCAATTTTTTAGTTTTTTTAGTTGTGTTAATTAAACACAAATAAGACAAATGTTTAAGTTGCTTAATATATATATGTAAATATTAAATATAAGCATAATGTTACATCATAAGGGTCGAAATTAATTTTTCATCAGTAATGCATTTTGATTTTGTTTTAATTAAATGTCTTTTATAATGTTACCATACCATTTATTAATTATATTCTAGAGAGAAATATAATTGTCACGAATTAAGGAGAAAATAAAAACCGATGACAGTAGATTGACGATTCATTTTCTTAAACAAATTTTCATCATTTTTTGTCAATTCTTTTGGACCGATAGAATAAGTTAAGAAATCCTTCCTGTGAAGGTTAAACCGAAAAATTTATAATTATTTGTAGCCGATAATATAAAGATCAAGTTAAGAATCACCGAAAAAATTTAAATTAGGATATATAGAAAAATCTGAATTAACAATGCAAGTAAAAACCTTGAAAATGATCGAAGTTAATAAGATAAAAATTTCCAAAAATTATTTTAAGATGTTCATTGAATTTATAAATAAAGTCTAGTAAATTTCAAGTTAATAGGCAAAATCTTTTCCGTGAAGTATTTAAATAAATATATATTTTTTCATTGATATAAAAGAAAAACCCAAACTTTAAGCTACCTTCCATTAAAATCGATCAAAAAGTTAAAATATCTCGGTTGTTTTCGCTCATGCAGAACAGAAGGACATCTTTAAAAAACAAATTTTTACAACGTTTATTTGGAAAAATATTTTACTCCATTAGAAACTTTGTCTATAAAGAAGCAACAAATATTTTTTCCTCCCTTCATTCATCACGGCATTCACAGATTTACTTACTTTACAAACTTTAACGAATTCTAATAAAATAAATTATTATTCATAAAGATTTTTTATCTTCTACTTTACATAAGTATGTTTTAATTGCACTCACTTGAAAAGATAATTTTTTAGTGCATAAGACCATTTTAACAATTAAATTCATGGTTTTCAATAAAATAGAAAAATTAATTAATTAATTGAAAATTAAATTGGATTTTTTTCTAAAATTTTATTGATTAGTTTCACTAGTTTCGGAGGAAACCGAGCGCAAAGGGCTAATAGGTCTAGGTGCATGACCGGCATGTCCCCGAAAGGAGCCCCAGGTGCGTTTCCGCTCTGACATCGACTATCAACTATCGACTTCACTAGTTTCAAGTAAAAAAGGATTCTCCAAACGTTTGCAGTTAACATTTACCTCGATTTGTCTCTCTTGTCGGGAAACGACGGAGAAAAATATCTATAAATTTGTACTACTCGGAGAGACCAGTCCTACAAAAATTAGCATAAAAGTAGCGGTAAAAATTGCTAAAAGCAAATACTTAAATGGCAACCAGGATAGTTATTCAAGACACTGGCGAGGAATTTGATTATTTAACTCAAGCGACAGGAAGTTCCCATTTTCAGGTTAGAATACAGTAAAATAAATAGCGACCTCCGCCTACTACCACAAAGTGCGATGGGCAATTTTTACCCAAAGAGAGAAATGTGTTAGTACAATATTTACAGGATACTCAGAAATTATTTATTTCAAACACGTTGAAATTGTTCATTTCGATTTTGACAATAAGTGTCCGAAACCCTAATACATAATGCTAAAAAAGTTTTGAAATGAGATATTTCCACGATGGGAATGAGAGATTATCAATTTTTTTATAAAATGTATAAAATAAAAACTATTCATTTTTCGTGAACTACCTGAGGGAGTGCAAAAATCTCTTGATTTATCGATATTTCATTTATAATCAACATTATAATGAAATTAATTATTTTTTCGTCTGTTATATTATGGCGCGAAATTTGAATTCTTAATTGACCTTCGAAACCCCTTAATTCCATTGAAAATAGTCAACGTTTATTAGAATTTTAAAAAAAATCACGAGAAAGTTAAGATTGTCGTGAAAGTGTGCATAATTTTCGCTAAGACAGTCTCTTCGAGTATAACTTTACGAAAAAGACTCGCCGAAACTTGCTTTGATATTTCTTTTGTACGAGCAATAAAGTGGAGCCGCGACAAAGGTATTCGGGTAAATATTTTGAAAAAGGTGCAATCTAAACTTTTTAAGGTATAATGTGCAAAATTTTCAAAAGTAAAACAGACACACACGCATACACGCATATACACACGTGCGCATGGAAGGCGCTTCGCTTGTAAAGTTGAATTTCAGTAACCAAAAAGAATAAAGACGGAATAAAAAATATAAAGATCGAAGATGTACATTTATAAAAGAACAAAGTACTTCATCCCAAAATGAACATTTTTATCGTTCACTTATACATTTCGAGCTGTTGAAAAGTCAATTAGTCAAATGAAAAAAGGTGCATGTACGGCTCAGTGTATGCAAAAGATGGAACAAAGAAAAACCAATAGCCAAAACATCTTTACTGACCTGTGTGCAGATATATATATATATATTTATATATATATTTATATATATATTTATATTTATAGGTATTACAGTAGAAGGTGAAGGTATGAATAGAAAGAATAAAAAAAAGGTTTTGTTAAGAGAATAAAGCATAACGCTAAAACGTCTATGGAAAATGAGATTAAGAAGGTGTGAACGGAAGACGATGTATAAAATTGGAAGACAAAAGTATGTATGCAGGTTTTTGTGTACAATGGCCCCTTTATTTTGTATATATTTCGTACTTTGTACTTTGTATGCGTATCGTATGTTTTCGAAATATTCCGCCAATTTATTCTGAATAACTTATACCGTCATTGATTCTGCTTCATTCAAAGCTAAAAGCAAAATTGACAAGACATGTTCTACGGCAGAATAATTCGAATTTAAAAGAAAAAAGAAACGACAAACGTTTATTATAATAGTAATATATATATGTGTATGTGTGGGTGTGTGTGTGGGTGTACGTGTGTGTATACACATATATATTTGTTTAAAACTTATTGGAATAGACATATCGAACAATAAAAAATATATGAGAAAGAGCTTAACGATATAATATAAAAAGTGAACAAATTAGTAAGAATTGGAAAAAATTACTCATGACTGGTTTGTATCGCCTCCTTGAAGTTTCTACTCTTCATCCAGTCATACTATAAAAATTCATACGACATCTTTTTAAAAACTCTGTTTACGATATAATAATTGTTCAATACAATAAATGCATATGAGCGCTTTTGAAAGCGGTCTTTACAAACTTCCGTCGCTCAGATATATTGTTAATGCCATTTCATTTTTTCTCTATTTATATTGGTCAATTTTAATGGTTTAGATTAGATAGATATTTCATTAGTTTTCTATTTTAGAAAAATAGTTATTTCTACAGTAGAGCACATCATTATTGTTATTTTAATTAGTATCAGTATTAGTTTTCGTTTTATTTTTATGGTTATTTAGTAAAACCTATCGATCAATTGTCCTCCTATTGGATTTTGTTGATGCAGCAAAAAAGCAGCAGGACCCATCGATTAATATTTTGTGTCTCTGCTTATCATTTTTAGTGATTCAATAAAATATATTGACCTTTTAGCTGCTTTTCTTACAAATCACGAGCTAAATGTTCTATTCTATGAGGTACAATTAACATCACACATGACTCAAGGAATTTTGCAGAGGATGAGGGATTCTCCATCAATACAAAAGTTGCAGGATTATTATATTAACACATCTTAACAGTGATGAACGAGGCAAATAAATTAATTATCTCTTGTGATAAATAATTGAAAGAGAGTCGAGGTTCGGTGAGCTAATGATTTTCTTCTTCTCTTTATTCGTCTAAAAGAATTTACAATTCTTCCATTTTAGAAAAATTCATTTTTTATCGTAGCCAAAACTTAGTGATTTATTGTCCATGTCTTTCTCTTTCACGTAAATGTTTATTATACAAATATACAGCATTCATCCTTTCATTCAAGAGTGTTTGTATAGTTTTAGTATGTGTGTAAAACTTCTTCCTTTGTCATTTTATTAGATTTCTTTACAATTCTCGCACTAAATATTTTAAAAACAATTAAACACAAATTTTAACTTTTCTTCGGTGATCTTTCAATGATGTATCAACATTTCATGAAATTTTCTCTCGAAATCTCTATTTATTCAAATCTTTTGGAAAAGAGCCAATAAAATGATGAAAAAAATACAATAAAATGACAAAATCCCCTACCAAATCACTTGCTGCGTTGTCAAATGTATAAAGAACTTGCAACTATGTCATTTAAGGGGGCCCGAAAGTCAATTCAAAATTCAAATGTCGCTCGACAATATAAGAGGTGAGAAAAAAACAATTAATTTGCTTATAACAAAGCGTACAAAATAGAAAAGCTTGAATAATATGATTTTTTTATATGAATCAAGTATTTCTCGTCGAGATATCGTTATATGAACTGACAACTTTATAAAATGATAAATCATTACCTAACGGAGGGCAAGTATCTCTTAGTTTTTCCATATTTCAAATGTACTCTTTGTTATAAGCAAATTAATTGTTTTTTCACCTCTTATATTATGGCGCGACATTTGAAGTTTTAATTGACTTTCTGACCTCCTTAAACCTTAATCTTTTATCAAACTTAGTACTAACTTTATCGTATAGATCTTTTATCCAATCTTACGTACCTATGCAGAAAGAGCGAGAGAGAGAAAGAGAGAGAGAGAGAGAGAGAGAGAGAGAGAGAATGCTATTAGGAATTGTTGCAAATACTCAAGTTGGAATGTCTTAAACCGGTTGCTAAAAAGTTCTGTTGCAAAAAAAAATTAAAAAAAAACATACAGGCCTTCTTAAAACATAATAGTACCTTCAATTTTGTTACAAAGTTTTTCTTTACGAAGGTTTACATCAGATTTCACGTTTGTTTATATCGTTAAGACTACATTTTTTTAGATCATCAAGAGAACATTGCATTTTTTTTGTCCAATTATTCCTTATATTTTTTTTTCTTATTACATTATAAAATGGAAAATATATATTTGTTTCTTTCGTTATATACATTAATGATTTCAAATTTTTTTTTCGATAAATCGTCTCTGAATTCGTGCATCTCAACGCAATGTTTACTTAACGCTAATCTATTTTTATTATCAATCTGTGACGAATAGTTTTTTAAATATTTTATTTATTTTTTACAATTTTACATTTTTTTTTTTTCATTATCATCTCTTTTTCTCGGCCGATTATTCTCTCCATTAAACGCATGTTCATCTTATTGGCTTCTTTTTATCGCGCACTCATCACACCGAGACTTCCGGTTTTAATTTTGTATGCGTTTGTATTTTCCTTTTTTTAAATTGTGGCCTAAAAAATGAAACTTTGCTATGAGGTTCGACGTCTCTTTCTATTGTATTAATGTTGGCTGGACTCAAACTAATTGAGCAAATATGGATCGTATATAAAAAGTTAACATGCTCGGGATAATCGATGATGATCGGATGAAGGGGGGGGGGGGAAGGCCATCCATTGGAGAATATTAAAAAAGTAAAACAAAATACAGTCATGTGAATTACTAAAAATTGTCGAAAATAAACAAATGTACCAGAAAACAAAGAAAACGATAAACCAATAAATAAGATGACAAATCATTAGTGAAGACGAAACTCAATGAATCCAATAGTTATCAGGCTGGAGTCTTAAAGGTCTTTACCTTCGAGTGCTGGCCTGAAGTTGGTGTTATTGGAGGCGCCTCTTCAGCATCAACACTGCCGGAGTTTGGCAAACGTTGCTCTTGTACCGATGCCAACCTAAAAAATAAATGCATATTTGTGAGTAAAACTAATTTACGACGTAAAACCAGGATCCAACTACTCAATCTGAGAGACCGTTTGAGGGTGACGAGAGTGCCGGTTAATTTTTTGCAACGCTTCAATGCTGATTCTAGACGATCCGGTTCTTCCTTTAAAAATTTCTCTTCTCGCATGACCTTCTCCATTTCAGAACTGAGTAAGCCCTTCATGCCTTCCTGTAAATTCGGGAAGCGCACCTTCAAATCCGCCACGGTTTTGCTGTCAAAAACAAAAAACCATTTTAACACAAAATTCTTAAAATTTGGAAAGACTGCACTTTAGAAGAAATATGTTAAGGAATCGCATCACCTTTAAAAAAGCAAAAGAAAATGAAAAAAAAAAACTTCAAAATATATGAATTTTTTTTAATAAACAAAATTATTTGTTAATGTTCATAGACTGATTAAATAAATTTGCTTCAAAGCACATAATTTTATTGTCCACTATTCAAAACAAGAGATTTGATTAAGTGAATAACTTAAACATAGTTGATATCGTAGTAAGAAAACTATTGGTTTGACAGTACTATATCGGTCGAATTATCTAAAAAAACCTTTTTATTCAAGCATATAAATATGATTACCTGAAAGTATGCATTTTTTCATTTTCAATTTCTTATTTTGAACTTTCAAATTTTTTTATATTGCAAATTTATTTTCTTCACAATGTGATTTTACCCTATAAATTATAATTAAAAAATATTTTTTAATTACGTAGTAATTACGGATTCAAAATGCTCTTAAGGTAAAACGGGGCAATAAGCCAGATTGGGGAAGTCGTCACAAAACTACATTGAGAAAAAAATATTGGAAATTATTTTAATTTTTCCAATATTTTTTTCTCAATGTAGTTTTGTGACGACTCGGCTTCGCCTCCGGCGTCAACTTCACGCGGTGGCGGGCCTTCAACGTTCGTCTCATGTACTGTATACTATTTTTCTTTATACCCGGTCGAAAGTACGCTAAGTTTCGATTGAAATTTGTATTTGAAAAAAATTATTTTTTTGTTAGCTCGAGTAAATTTATTTCGATGCCCGCCCCGATATTTGCGGCACGAGCGCAGCGAGTGCTGCTAGTGGGGGGGGGGGGGCATCGAAAAAATCAAGAGTATAATTTCATTACATAGAATGATAAAAAATAATAGATAACTATTTTTCCGTTTTTCATTCAAACTTTTACTAACAAAGATATAAATGATTAATAACAGTGATGTAACTATGGCGTACTATATCTATATTGTGCACAATTGTGACGTCACTCAGATTTTTGAAACGCGCTATATTCGCAAAATATAAACAAAACCTCAACCCCGCTATCTTCCAAAACAAAAACAAAACCTCCAAAACGTTTATTTATCAAATTCTGCAGTTGCCTAGCTACCAGCTCAAAGGCATGCGTGGCGAAAACTGCTATCAGTGGCGAAAGCTCGACTATACAGGGTGGCCCATCTCAAGTGACCCACCTAAATATCTCCGTTGGTAAGGCGAATAGAAAAAAAATGTTCAAACAAAAGTTGTTCAGGACAAAGGGGGACACCTGACTGTAGCATTAGTTTTGACCTTGATTTCAAATTTCAAGGTCATTTGAAGGTCAACTTTTGTTTTTTAAATAGGAAACCCTATTTCTGATACCGGATTTTGAAAGAACATAAAATTTAGAGTCAAAAGAGTTTTTAGCATTTTTTTGACTAAACGCATGGTTTCTGAGAAAAAAATTGGCTAATATTTAAACATTTTTAAACTCTTTAATTTTTTTCTCGAAAACGATGCATCTAATCGAAAAATTACTAAAAGTATTATTGATTTAGAATTGCATGAAAAAGAAGGAGGTATTTTTTATTTTTCTAATTTTCAATTTTTTAGAATATTGTTTTTAAGACAATTGCACAAAATTAAAAATTAGAAAAATAAAAAATACCACCTTCTTTTTCATGCAATTCTAAATCAGTAATATTTTTAGTAATTTTTCGATTAGATGCATCGTTTTCGAGAAAAAAATTAAAGAGTTTAAAAATGTTTAAATATTAGCCAATTTTTTTCTCAGAAACCATGCGTTTAGTCAAAAAAATGCTAAAAACACTTTTGACTCTAAATTTTATGTTCTTTCAAAATCCGGTATCAGAAATAGGGTTTCCTATTTAAAAAACAAAAGTTGACCTTCAAATGACCTTGAAATTTGAAATTAAGGTCAAAACTAATGCTACAGTCAGGTGTCCCCCTTTGTCCTGAACTACTTTTGTTTGAACATTTTTTTTCTATTCGCCTTACCAACGGAGATATTCAGGTGGGTCACTTGAGATGGGCTACCCTGTATATGTATAATGAATAAAAGAATATCTTTCGCCATCGAAATCAGTGGCGAAACTGCGTACTTTCGACCAGGGGATAAAGAAATAGTACATTTTTATACGGGTGCGGAAGTGAATTATTTGCGTCGGGAGACGTTTTTAGGCCGAGCGAAGCGAGGCCGAAAAGTCTCCCAAGGCAAAGATTCACTTCCGCACCAGTGTGAAACCGTATTTTTCTCCACGACAGCCGCAAATCGCATGCAAAAACGCGTATTTGAGGTTGGAGTGGAGAAAAATTATTTTCAGCCTAGCGGGGGGAAACCATAACCTTTCCTCCCGGCGCCCGATCAAAAAGGTTACGATTTCCGCCTCGCTAGGCCGAAAAATAGTATACGCAACATGGGAAATAAAAAAGAATGCCTCAGATCACACGTTTGTCACCCTCGCTTTCGGCTCGGGTGCCAATTTACGTGCGATCTGGGACCATTTCTATTTTACCTCCCTTGTTACGTAATATACTATATGTGGCACTGGGAAGTCAGTCGCAGACTGTCATTTTATATCTTTTACAATTCAGTTTTAATTCGTATTCGCAGTTACTTTATTATAGTTACATATGTTCGTAACTTATACAATCTTGCTTACCTATGCATTAAGTCTCGTAGTTACTTAAAAATAGCAACTAGCCACTTGTGAATAAAGAAATCTCGTTGCCACCTGCTAGGAGACTCATAGTACCTGCTCGTTTGCAAACCACAACACCAGAATTCGATACCTTCTATACACATCTTACTTTTATTAGGTTTATTAAAAATTATCATCTTGGCTTACAAAATTTCGTGATTAAATTACTTAAAATTAATAGATAATAAATTTCACCATATTATACAGTAATACTATTTACAAATATTAAAAATTATTGTATTTTCGGCGTTCCAGTGCAAGATGGTATTTTTACAGGAAATACTTTCAATGCTTTCAATATTTTTTCTGAGTGTACATCACATTAGTTTATAAACATATTTTCTCCACTCTAACCTCAAATGTTTGTTTCACACCCGTATAAAAATTTACTATTTCTTGATCCTCTAGTCGAAAGTACTCAGTTTCGTCATTGTTTTCGGTGGCGCAAGGTAGGTTTTTAGCCACTGCTATACAGGGTGTTCAAAAATGAACTGGCACGACCAGTATAACCCTGCTCAGAAAAATATTTTAAGCACTTTTTCGCTTTTGGCATTTTTTGATATTATGGCTAATTATCGAGTTATCGTTAATTAAAAACTCTGATAATTAGCCAATCAGCGCGCGGACGGGCGCTGGTGGGCCCGCGAAGTGGGGAGGCTTGTGAGGCAACGCCCCGACCAAGCCGCTCTCCCCGCTGGGAAAAGCGCCGCCCACCAGCGCCCGTCCGCGCGCTGATTGGCTAATTATCAGAGTTTTTAATTAACGATAACTCGATAATTAGCCATAATATCAAAAAATGCCAAAAGCGAAAAAGTGCTTAAAATATTTTTCTGAACAGGGTTATACTGGTCGTGCCAGTTCATTTTTGAACACCCTGTATATGTAGGTAGACTTTCGCCATTGCCAGCAGTTTTCGCCCCGCATGCTTTGAGCGGTGGTTAGGCAACTGCAGTTTTTTTGTTAACCCATTAACACCGAGGTGATCAGTATTTTGACTAACTTTTCAACGTGTTTATTTATTATGCAGAATTTGAGCTTAAAATTTCGACTGGATACGGAAAAAAAAAATATGGCCGATTTAAACGTGAAAAACGTAAAATTTTTCCAAACATTTTTTTTTGCATTTTTTTCTTGACGCGTTTTTTTAAAATAAAAAAAAAATTATAAAAATCTTAATCTATTGATTTTATAAAAACTATAAACCTAAGAAAAAAAATCTAAGAACAAAAATGTCTTACATTTAGTCAAGGAACACGCTTCGCAAGATCAGGGAAAGAACACTATCAAATTTTTTCAAAAACTGTTTAGGTATTCTTGAAAAATTTTGGTCAATCAAAAATTGTCGTCAAAAATTTTGAAACAAATTAAGTGTTCTTTGACTAAGTTTAAGACATTTTTGTTTCTAGAAAATTTTTTCTAAAGTTTATAGTTTTTAAGAAAACAATAAAATAGATTTTTATAAAATTTTTTCATTTTGAAAAAACGCGTCAATGATTTTTCTGAAAAAATTCCTCTTAATTTTCGAGTGCCATGATCACCTCTGATCACAGTAAAAAGTTGATATCTCTGCAGTATCATTGCGAAAAAAAAATGCAAACAAATTTTTTGTCAAAAATTTTCACGTCTTTTGCATTTAAATCGGCCATACTTTTTTTGTCGGTGTCTAATTAAAATTTTGAACTCAGATTCTGGAAGAGCGTTAAATTTCGCGTAGGAATACAGGTATTGCATTATTTTTTTGGTCCGATAACATAATGAATAAACACGTTGAAAAATTAGTCAAAATTCTGATCACCTCAGCGTTAATGGTTTAATATGTATTGTTTTGAAGGTTTTGTTTACATTTTTAAAACTGTTAATCTAATACATATAGATCTATAAAGAAGTGATTGACAGTTGTGACACGGCTGTCATATGATCGCGTGAGTGCGAGAGAGAAGGGAGGTATATGTATAACACGTGTATGCGCGACAGAGATGGTGAGTTGAGCGAGGAGAGAGGGAGACGTCGGTTGAGACGGCTGAGTTTGCTCGCTGCTCTTGCCGCCGGAACGGCCGCTGTGAGGCGGCTGGGCCTGATAGGTCCCCGTCCGTCAGAGAGAAAGAGAGAGAGAGTCCGTCCGCGCTCCGAGCGCGAACAGTTCCGCCCAGTACACCGCCTGAATAGAACGTGTCACGAACAAGAGCGCCTATAGGCTCTCGTATACGAGAGAGTTGCCAGCAAAGAGAAGCGAGAGGATACTCTGTCGATCTTCCTGACGCTATCTACCGCCCGGTGAACGTATTCGAAGGCCACCGCCACATCGTCGAATCTCCGAGCCATGGATAGCCACGACTAGCAGCGAGCCTTCTTGAGAGTTTCAGGGATAACATCCACGCGAGGTGGATGAGGTGATGGCGCTGAGAGTAGTAAGGTGAGTAAAACCCTCGTCCTTAGCAGCTCGAGAGGAGTGAAGGAGGAAGTTACGAAGGAAGCGCGCGTATCACGAAAGACGTCGCCCCATGGAGCAATTTAGAGGAGCGAGTATGTAGAGATTTGAGACGAGAGTAAGAGAACGGCCGCATTCCTAGTGCGTCGAACCAGGTCCGGACTTCGGTAACGGGGGCCCTCGACCTGAGATTGCGCTAGCCGGGGACGTAAATCGCAATAAAACGAACGCGTAAAGTGTTTTGTTTACGCTGCAACCGGGCTTTTCGCATGTGCGTGATAGCGCGAGTCAGCGGTAGTGGCGACAGTGTCAAAAATTTCCGCCCACTGTAAGGCAGTAAAAGTATCCGTATCACACAGTTTTTTTTAAATTTCGAATGCAGTTTTCAAATAGTTTATTTTGTACCTAGCTCTGTATAATAGCAAGCCGAGGTAGATGAACTGTACTGTTATAAACTGAAGTAATATTACTGACATAAACTCACTCACAACAAAAAAAATTATAGCTGCATCGAAACCTAGAATACTTTTGACCGGGGGATCAAAAGAAATAGTATATGGCACACGAGATGCAAGATAAAGACCCGTCACTTTGTCGGATTTGTCTCTTGTACCGTAATGTAGTAATTCTTTATTGTGCTAAATATATTTAAAAATATATTTCAGGCCTTTGATTACATTACAATAGTATTTCCGAATTTTCATTTTAATATTTAGTTCGATTTTCCTATGCTGCGGATCGTAGGACCATGATGTTGGTGCAGGGAATTAACTACGAGATCCATTGTGGAACTGCTTGACCAAAAGGGATGGAGTACAGGTGTTCTATAATCGGATCTATCACGCATCATTGTGCAGGTGCTCTGTAAACGGGTTATCCTGCATTATTTTCATTGATGGCGGTCACTCCTACCTCTACGGTGAAAGGTCGTACGGAACTGGTCTAACCTGGGAGAGCGACCACTGCTGGATCGACCTTTATTTCCGATTTATTCCTACCACTCATGAGGCTAAAACCGGCCAGATCTAAAAAAATTGAAACGAAAAAGAAAATGGGATGGAGCCAGAGCGGGCTACTGAACCGGTCATCGAAGTTTCCATGGATACCGAAGGGCCAGCCAGCGAAAGCAGCAGTATCGTCGGATGAGCGTCAAGAAGGGATGAGTTTGAACTGAAACCTAAGTGGCGCTCAGAAAAGAATTGTTGAAGCAAAAAGCTATAGAGGAGGGCAAATCGATACTCAAATTCGGGAAGATTAGGAGGTTAAAGGAGAAGAAGGAAAGGCAGGCAGGAACCGGCCAACTTACTACAACTGGCGCCTCCACGGCTGCGAACGCGAGGATACGTCAAAGCTGTCTAGGGTGATCCTTACTTGAGGGAATTACGTGGGAAGGGAGATGCCGGATGACGTATGCGGTAAAATAAAAAAAGAACCAAGAAGGATGGAGAGCGTACAAGAACACGCTTAATATCTTCAAAAAGGAAGTTAAGACTAACCTTACGAAAACGGCTAAGTTAGCCAGGGTCCTCACCTAAAGTAATGACTGTCAGCTACAGTGCCCAAAGGACATGGCAGGCCGCGAGAACTGGAACTCCTACTGACATCTTGTTACCCTCACATTGTCAGGGGAAAAGAAAAGTAAATAGTATGTAAGGTTGTTAGAAAGAAAGTCGAAGGTACTGCAGGAAGATGACGTATGCACCTTAAACTTAATTAACGCATTGTTTGAAAGATGCATTGGCACAAGATACGTACCTGAAATATAGAATTAAATACGGGTGACGTTTATTCCGAAACCCGGAAGAAGAGATTACTCCACGGTGAAAGATTTTAGACTAATTAGACACTTCTTTCTTACTAAAAACCTTGGAGAGACTGGTGGACTACTGTATTAGGAATGAGATACCAAAAGAAGATCCACTATGTGCTGGAGAGTATGCATGTACCGTAGGTAGTCTTCTATGGGAAGAAAATGCCGTATGCATAAGGGTAAACTATCTAGGGGTATACCTAGATAAGACATTACACTGGAGCTAACTCCTAAGTATACAGTGCAGGAAGCTGCGGAATATATTTATGCAGTGCAGTTTCGCTATTGGCACAGGGTGGCGGCTAGAACACAGGAAAGTTTTGTGGATATACTAGGTAATATTGAAACCAAAGCTCACCTATACAGTAGTCTTATTTCTTCAAGTTATGATATTCTTTTAATGTAACATGAATTTGTTTGTTTATTAGTTGTCAGATAGTCAGTTCAGTTCTGGATCTGATTCTGACAACACGCTTTTCTAGTCCAATTAGAGGCGTGGTATTTCTATATCAAGATGACACGACTCTACGTTAAGGGGATGCCGAACATAATTTCCGCGCTCTACTGTACCGACAATTCTTTATATTCTCTGCTATAGCATCTAAATTTGATTTTTCAAATAATTTTGAAACGGCTTTCTTAATGGCATTTCTGGTTGCATCAAAATATTATTTATAATTCGTAGAATGTGCATAGACTTTTTTTTTGGCTGATTTCATTTCCTATTGCTGAAAATACTGACTTATTTTTTAATTGGAATTGAAATCATCCAAAAAAGAAGTCTGCGCACATTCTACGTATTATAAATAATGTTTTGATGCAATCAGAAATGCTATTAAGAAAGCCGTTTCAAAATTATTTGAAAAATCAAATTTGCCTTAGAGGTTAACAAAGAACATAAGAATCGTAAGGCACCCCCTTAAAGGCGCGACTCTCCAACAGAGACTCGAGCCGTTTTTGACATAAAGCCGTCATGTTTCGGCGATCAAGCTCTAAGAGTCTGATCGGGAGAGACCGTTAAAGCGGTGCGTGCGGCGGAGTGGGGGAAAGAAGGAAAAAGAAGAAAGACGACGCCGCACGAGACGAGTATGAAAATTCTCTCTTAATATTTGTATAAATTAAAATTGATTTATATTGAGTGTATTTAGCAAAAAGTGCTTATATCCAGTTTGCAGATGTGTATTTTCGGCGTCTAACAGAGAAGGTAACTTTATGAACAATTAACACAAGTTTTTATTAGTTAAATTTAATGAAAATTTCCATGAAAAGCCTGTTTTGAGGATACGCTGTTTTTCAGATATATGGCTTATAATGCTAATAATGTTTCGAATGGTTGCACCATGGATGAATATTTTATGCCCAATAAGTCGCCTCGTACCACATCATTTTCCCATAGTCACTCTCCACTTCCTTATTTGTCAGATAATAACGGTGATCAATATTATTGCTAGCAAATGCACTTTTTGATTCACATTACTACAGTAATGGAGAATATGGGTCCTGCCATTCATTTATGGGGTTTTCCAGGAGAACGTAAAAATAAAGCATTGAAGGATATAGGCAATTCAAATACAAGAATCAACATCCCACTATCCATAGCTGTGAGACACCAACTCCGAGAATGTTATTTACGATCAATCCATCCATTCAAGAATGTGCAGTGATATTGAAATTGGTACTTTAAAAAAAAATTGAATATTTTGGTATCAGTAAATACTTACCTACCAGACGTCCGTAGTGCAAAATCATTCAATTTTATCATCGTGCGAAATAAAAAATATAATTCAGAAACAATTATCGTCCTTCATATTGAAAATCAATCTACATTTGGTAAAATTGTTAAAATTCTTGAAATTCACGGCAAAATTCACGTTATAGTATCCGAGATTAATACGTGAGCTTTTGACAATCGCTATCAAGTTTATGAAGTATCGCTCAATGACATGAAAACAATTTATTCCTTAGAATTGCTGCCAAAATTACCGCCTTGTTTATTAGTTAAAATAAAATCTAATAATTACATAATAACAAGGTTTGAAATTTATATTATAAATAATGAATATTATAATATTGAATTATAAATAATGTTTTGATGAAATGAGAAATGCCATTAAGAAAGCTGTTACAAAACTATTTGAAAAATTAAATTTGCCTTAGATGCTAGCAGAGAATATAGAGAATTGTCGGTATAGTAGAGCGCGGAAATTAAGATAGGCATCCTCTTAAGAAATAGTTACAAAAAGCATTAAGGGGATGCCGAACATAATTTCCGCGCTCTACTGTACCGACAATTCTCTATATTCTCTGCTATAGCATCTAATGTAAATTTGATTTTTCAAATAATTTTGAAACGGCTTGCTTAATGGAAGTTCTGTTTGCATCAAAATATTATTTATAATTTGTAGAATGTGCGTAGACTTCATTTTTGGTTGATTTCATTTCCTATTGCGGAAAATACTGACTTATTTTTCAATTGGAATTGAAATCAGCCAAAAAAGAAGTTTACGCACATTCTACGAATTATAAATAATATTTTGATACAAACAGAACTGCCATTAAGCAAGCCGTTACAAAATTATTTGAAAAATCAAATTTGCCTTAGAGGTTAGCAAAGAACATAGAGAATCGTCGGTATAGTAGAGCGCGAAAATTAAGTTAGGCATCCCCTTAACCTAGATAGACGAAGTACACGAATCCTCCTAGGCATTCTAACGGGACACTGATTTTCAATGCTATATACACAAAATAAAGGGAACAGGAAGTTTTTCAATAAAGAAGAAGAAACATTGAAACAGTTAATCTGTGTATACTCGAATCTACCGGGCTACTACTTTAAATGATTAGACACCGGTGTTTTGGACTCTGAGCTTTACAGTGAAGTAGGATTGAATATCCTTGTAACAAATAATTTAATAACACGCATCAAACATTGCGAGGACGGCACAGGAACGTTCCCACCTTTTTCTCAGCCAAAAGCAGCGCTCGAAGAATAACAAAGCCGATGATGGCAATAGAATCGATCTCCATCTCCATCGCCGAGGGTCAAGAAATCACGAATGCAAAGGGATTTTCAACTAAAATATCTTGTATGCACTAGATTCTATTAATCTTCTATTTGCGGTCATGTGCTCCTGGATTGCTACTCCGGGACCATCATGGTTTGAGCAGACAAATCGTGAGTGCATCAAGGACTGCACTGATCTGGCTAGATTGGAGCTATATAGAGAAGTGGATTAGGTCATTGAGATCTTAGCGTGCGGGCGGTAGGAGACTCATCGCGTATGCTGAAGACAATAGTCAAGTCCTCGCATTGGTATGTTGTACTGGAGTAGACTATGAATATTTGTAGTTTTCGATTCACGGACATTTATATTCATTTTTGATCAATAATTAAGAAGTCACCTATTTTTTATGTTTTTATCTTCGATAGTTTTAATTGTAAGAAAAATCTGAGAGCATGCGTCGAGCATTTTATTGGTATGAATTTATAATATATTATAATAAATAGACGATCCTAATGTTATTAAGAAATACGTATTTCATTAAACTCCATTATAATCCTTAGATTTTTACAACCTACTGGCTTTCTGTAAAACCGTGGAGGTCAACCGCTCTACTAAGGAATAGCTAGGATAACAGCGATATAATGGCGAGAGCTAAGTGTCCCTGAGGTTCACACCCGGGCAAAGTTATTAATAATAATCCTAAATAGTTCGTTTTGAGTGATTGATTATTGAAATGCTGTGGTTCTATAATTTTGTGGATGTTTTATCGTTAGTCCACAGTATAGTTTTTTAACTATTCATAAAATGACCTATATTTATAATAGCTGATAATCTCAAGTTTACATTTGTAATGCCTCGCTTATAAAAAGTGTTATCAATTAAAATTTGTTTGACATTTAATTTTTATTTTAGTTTCAACTCTTAAATTCTTTATTATTATTAAAAATCAAAATATAACCATTTTTTAGGTATTTTACTAACAAATAATTTTTATTCTTAACACTTTTTTGTGCAAAGTCATCCTGATGAGCTAGAGCAGAAAATCTCAGAAAAAATCGTTCTGATCACCGTAATTTGTTAATAACAATTGTGTTGTCACTCCAATCGCCGTTGAAAACGTTCTGGTTATTGACAACACCATTTCAAAAATATTTCCGCAAAAACATTGCTGTTACAAAAAAAAAAATTTTAGCCTATTTTTCATGCTCTATCGACTGGGCTAGAAGACAAAAGCAGGCCCAACGCTTCCTGCAGAAAAATTAACTTTTAAGAGGACAACTCCTCACTAGGTATACATTTATGCAGGATTTATACGAGCTAAAGAAGTATATAGTGATTAATAAAAATTTTTGACTTGTTAAAGTAAAACGCGTACTAGCTATATTACGGAACGTAAGTCGGAAGAGCTGACTCGCGAATACTGGCGTCGGCAGTATAAAGCGGCCGAGCAGCGACCGACCTACGCATACAAATAATGCCGATACCGTGGAATTTGCACTATCTCTCTTCTGCACACACTCTCTCTCTCTCGAGGCGATAAGAATCCACGTATAAGTATTTATTTAATAGTCTTAATCCTATTTTCCAATAATATCGCGTACTTCGGTACGTAGAGAAAACAGCGAAAGAACCCCGGTTGGTTCTACGGTTTTCCAAGGAACGAACAAGAAAAACCGTAACAGCTATAAGCGCACGTTCATACAATAAGAAGCAATTTTATTATTAAACAATTTTTATTATTATTATCTTATATTGCCGCCTATGAATCCATTAGCGCCTGAACGGACAGTTTTAGACAATAAAGTTCAGAGATTCACAGTACAATGAAATTGATCGAAAAAAAATATTGAAACAACTGTACCCCATGTTTTAAGGGTCGCTCTTTCGAATGGTAAGAGTTAGCAATTCCTAAAATAAGTTTTTTTTATAAAAATTATTAATCGCATCAATTTTAGGACGTTTTTATTTTTAGGAATTTTTTCCAAAAGTCCATATAAATCGAGAAAAAAATTGCTGAATATTAAAAGTAAAATTTATTGTTTTAAAGGTCATTTTAAATGAAAAATTTTTTTTATTAATCTTAAGCCGATTACTTTTAGTTTAGGGTCCATGGACGCTTTATTTATCAGTATTACGTCCCTAGAAAAATGCATAAGCAAAAAGAAATTTGTCTTAAAAAATTAAAAAAAAAAGCAATGTTTTTTTTAGTAACAATTTTTAAATAAAAAAATTTATTTTAAGGATTGCTAATTCTCACCATTTGAAAGAGCGCCCCTTAAAACATGGGGTACAGTCATTCAAAGAGACATAAGGATAGCAGAAACCTGGTGTAAGACCACTGACCTCGGAGTCAATCCGAACAAAACCGAGGTGATGGTGTTCACTCACTTCAGGAGATATAAGTGGAATAAAACCTGCATGCTGACGATCAACAGAACAACTCAAGCTATCCGACGAAGTCAAATATCTGGGCGTCACCATGGACGGTAAACTAACGTGGAGAAAGCACCTAGAAATAAAAAGCCAAAAGTTTATTGCAACTTTATGGCAACTGCGAAGGGCCATAGACAGCAATTGGGGATTAAAACCAGAAATACTGAAATGGCTATACGATGCGATTCTGGAAGCTAGGCTTACCTACGCGGCAGCAATCTGGTGGGACAGAAATTATCTTAAAACGGCGAAGGGACAGCTAGAAATCTAACTACACTTTATCTAACTATAGATGCTGTCGCCACAAAAACTCTCCTCAGAGTCCGAAAGGACTCTATAGGATTCAAATCGAATAGAACACCGGAAGTCCCCTGAACAGAAAACGTTTTCTTAATGCCGCAGGACAGGACAGACAGAATGTTTATGTTCGTTAGGAAATACCGGATCAGTTTGGTAGAAAAACAAGATTAGATAACGGGCCGGGTAAAACTACAAAATAACGGACTACCGACGAAACAGAAAGGGTTGCACCTTTCCTCTAGGAAGGTACACAACGATATTCCAAAACAAACTTATTGGAATGCTGAGCTGTCCCCTATAGTGCATAAAGTAAAACAGGAAGGAGCACCTATACATAGGGACGGATAGAGGTGCTGTTGAAGCCCTAAAAGCATGCACAACTACATCCAAGTTGGTGTATGAGTGTTATCGGACTCTAAATCGGTTGGCGGAACGTCGAACAGTAACCCTTTTCTGGCTGCCGGGTCACACAGAAATAAAGGGTAACAAAATCGCTAACAGACAAGCTAGAGAAAAAGTGCTTATAGGCCCAGAACCGATATGCGATACTATCCTTAATATAGAGGTAGACAAATAGATCGCTAAAAAACAGTTAGAGGCATGGAGAAAGGCTGAAGGATGTAGAACGGCCAAAATCTTCATCAAAAGAATGGAAATATGGCCAAAACAATTGCTCAGACTAAGCAGAAGCAAGGTAAAGTTAGCAATAGGAATTATTACAGACCACGGCATTTGGCGCAAACACAGAGCCAAGCCAGAATTAGAAAAAGATCCGAAATATAGGTTCTGTGGATCAGAGAATGAAATACCGCTACATATCATCCTCAATTGCCCACTACTGGCAGAAAGAAGGGACCAATATCTAGAAACCTACTCTCCACTAGATGATAGCAACGTGATGGAGGACGTCAACAAGATACTCTCTTTCTACGAGAGGACTATTGGCTAAACCCATTCATAACGAAGGATGTCAAAAGAATACTCATGCGTGTGGAGGCGGATCACATTCTGCCCCAACTCACTTACAATAATAATAATAATAATAATAATAATAATAATAATAATAATAATAATAATAATAATAATAATAATAATAATAATAATACAATAAGGCAGTTTTGTATGTACAAGTGCAATTTATGATGTCACCACTTTCTTTTATATTGAAAATAATCTCATGAGAACTATTGCTTTTAATAACTGTTGTCTATGAGCATATAGTTGCGTAGCAAGCTGATCGTACCAGCGATAATTTCAAACTGATCACCTTCTATGAAATTACGTTGTCCAGAATTGGTACCGGCGTAATCGCAAATATTCTTCATTGTTATCATTTCTGAGCTATAAAACTCATTTTTCCCTACCTAATTGCTATAAAAAGGGTGGCATACGACAGCGATATTGTGATATTGAGTTCTCAATACATATTTTTAGGATCTCTTGCAGCTATCTTCGGACCAGTATTACCTGCTGGCGTTCATACCTCCTACCAAATGGTAGGAGGACACGATCATTAAGCTCATACATCAGATTTAAAAATCATTAAATAAACTTTAAGAAATGCAAAACTTTGCTGATGGAATTAGTAGAGAATAAAATACCGAGTGCTACTTTTATAGTGCATGCGCGCGCTGCACTTAACATGTTAGTTCAACGCAATGGTCGCACATGAACAGCGGTGATAAGTTGCAAATGCTGAATCAGAAAGGCTTATACCTCCTTACAGAGAAAATAAACCGGTATCTCAAAACATCAAACAGCCGTGACGTTTTTTAGCCGTTGTATCGTGGTACAGGCGGTTTCTAAAACCTCGCCACAACTGCTGACCTGTTTACACAAGTTACTAAGAAGGCGGGTAAGTACAAGTGGACGGAAGTACATCATTTCGCGTTTGAGCGGATCAAGGCACTAATAGGATTCGCATCGGTCCTTTAAAGGCCGGACCTAGACAAGAAATTCTTAATCGATACCGATGCAAGCCACTCTAGTACTGTATTAGTGCTGCTCCAATTTGAAAATGCCGAGGAACGGATTTTAAAGTTCGCTAGCCGCATGTCTCGTTGCGGTAAGGGCTATAAAGAAATTTCTGAGGTCGACGTGTCTTGGGTCGAAGTCTCCAAGGACGAGTGGTACCTACAGTTAAAACAGCAAAAGAAGAATCAACTAAGAACGCAAAACCTACGTTAGTCTGAAGTAAAATATTTTTCTTCCTACTGGCTCGAAAGTACGTCTTTCGCAGCCGCATTTCAGACTGGGAACAGTGACTTTTGTGGATCGCCTGCTCCGAACCTCGATACGGCCGCTTAATGACGCATGCAGAGCTGCCATGTATCGCTGTAGGAAACGGTAAACTTGTTTATAAACATTCTGTTAGGGGCATGTAACCTAGTTGGCACATTCCTTCTAGGTTGCGACTCGCTTAAACCTTAGCGCTAGCAAATATATTTTTTTGTTTCCGGTTTGATTTTGCGATTGGCAAAGCGACTTTTACAGCCGTTTTGACGAACCGAGCGCTTTGATTGGCTGTAAGAGTGATCACGTGGCTTGACGTAATGAAAACATTGCGATTCGTGATGCATTATTACGATGCAGTGTGCTACGACCTGTGTTTTTGATGCCCGTGCCCCCGACCAGCAAAGCCTTGGCTTTGCCTCGGCCAGCAAAAGTTGGGCGTGGGCATCAACGTCCATGCTGCCAGTGAAAAAAGCAGACCGTGGCACTGAGGGATGAAAATTAGTACGCGAGATGGTCGGGAGAGGATACATTATCTATAAATTCCGACAAATGTAGAGTAGCAGCCGACAACGGTAGTTTGATAATTATTTAATAATTATCTAATAATTATTTAATTATCAAACGTACTTTCGGGCCGGTAGGAAGAAAAATAGTATAAGACACTTGGCTGCAAAGATGGATGTCCCGGCCGTGCTTTATGATGTCCTCGGCTTCGCCTTGGGCGTCAACACTGTCCAACCGCGAAATCCAACTTTTCAGCCACGTGTCGTAATATACTATTACTACAACCCCGACCATCAAATACACGGAGTCTCGGGGAGGACGACGAGGCATAAAAGCCAATGTTACTAGATTAGAGGTATTTCTCTCTTTCACTCTCACGTAAATGACATCACGTTTAATTAGAACATAATAGAAAAATGTCTATAGAGTAGCCACAATGATGAAAGCTTGACGCTCCCCTTAAGAAAAGCAGAAAGTCTGGCAGTAAGACTGTCTGGCAGTAAGAAATTTGGGCAAAAAAAAAATTAAAAAACGGATAATTGAGAGACTCTGGCAATACATGCCGCTGGTGATATCATGGGTCCGTTACCTAGAACCAAAAAAGTGTTTGAATTCACTCTAATATTCGAGGATTTATTCACTAGGTGAGTGTCGGTGATCCTGCTCTATAATTTTTTTAAAAAAATCGCTCTTTATTGACCTGCAAATTAGTGTTAAGAAGACCTGATTTCAATTTAAAATCATTCCATTCAGAACTCTAAGAAAAAAATGCATAGAAAAGTTTATAAATTTGATGTACAACCTTAACATTTTTAACGCATTTTTCTCTTAGATTATTGAATAATCTGTTTTTAGCAAGACATTTAATAAGAAACCCCCTTTCACCACATTAGTAACGCAGTATATAAACAACTCCTATATAGCAAGTCTTTTTTTTTAGTATAATAGAGTATCAATTATTCTTACCTTGCTTTGCTAAGAATTAAAGCCATATTTTCTACATCTGACATATTAACCCGAGTTTTTCGATTAATTACGTTGCCGCGAAGCTCTTCTACATTACTCTCCAATCCACTAAAATAATTATAATTCATAATTAAAGAATCACAACCAAGGTTATTTTTTAATATACACTAGGACTTACGTTAGATCTTTTTCAAGCCAATGGATTTCTTGTTTGTAAAGCTCCTCTTCCCTACTCAGTCTGAGCTTCTCTGCGTCTCCAGTGAGCCATCCACTGTCTCCACTCGAGAGAAGCATTGCTCTGCAAGACAAATTCTCTATAATTACATATTTAAATATCTTCCCTTATTATATAGTTGTAAAAAGTCTTTCGGACAGAGACTCCCTCTCCCCCCTCTCGCATCCTCTCATCTCACCCTCTTGAATATTTACCCCCGTCCCCATTTCACGGTAAAAACCCTTCTAGAAATTAGAGTTTTTATATTTTTAATATGAGAGTCCTCCCTCTTCCCCTCCTCAGTTCTCCCTCAGCCTCCCTTCGATACCCCTCATACATCCCCTCATCCTCCCCCCATATTGGAATGAAATTAAAAAATATCGCTGCAGCAAGGCTGGAATAGTACATTTTTATACTGATACGGAAGTGGATATTTTGCGTCAGGAGACGTTTTTTGGCCGAGCGAAGCCAGTCCGAAAAGTCTCTCAAGGCAAATTATTAGGCAAATTATAAATTAGTAAATTATTCGTGTATAAAATGCATTATACATATAATAATAAAATCGCATTCGATGTATAAAATAATACTCTAGATTTACGTAATACTTTAAAGAAATTATTTTAAGATTCTAATTTTTAAAATTGAAATGTTGTAAGTTCATGATAATTTTAGGCTATTACACACACCTTATAAACAAATTTTAACTCAGTTTAAAATTTTTTTAAAGTTAACATTACGATACCTTTTATCAATAGGGAAACTAAATAGTTCTCTGGAGAATATTTAACATACGATTATTTATTAGATATCTATCAATTTGTGATATTCTATGCACTAAACAATGTATATTTTTACTATGCGGTATCGTAAAATTTTGGTTATCAATATAGTAAAATGAAAGCGATTTTGTATAAAATTCTGTGAATACAACGGTAGGTATAACATCTCCCTACAATTGTAGAGATTTAAGATTACATTTTTGTCGGCAAAAAAATTACAGGAATCTGAGGTGAAGGATTCACAAATTCAGCTAGGAGGCGTTTCCAATAACTAGACACGATGCTCAAAAAATGTTTTCGAAAAGTTAACAACTTTTAATTATCGAGTTATTGTGCATTGAAACTTACAACAATTAATTATCCAGCCTACCACAGCGAACGTGGACGCGTGACTGCGCAGCTGATTGGAGCAAAGAACATCTTACGGCTGCTGATTGGATAATTATCAAAATTTTCAATTGATAATGACTCGATAATTACCGATTATATCCTAAAATATCGAAAGGCAAAAATTGTGAAAATTTAATGCTCTATCCGGTGATATAACTTTCCCGAAGCATTTTTTGACCGCCGTGTACTCCTTGCATACGTAGAACACGACATTGCCGAGACCCTACTGAACGTCGATAGCCAAGGTAATTGCTACAAAAGAATTTGGCAGGGAGACGTTCTTAACTGATTTCATAAAAACAAACTTGTAGATGTAAGGCCGATTAAATTTATTCGTAGATTATTAATTACCTGATGGTGATGAAGGTATCCCGGATAGTCTCACGCACAGTATGGGCTTGTGCTTGGGACATACGCCTAAGATTTCTAACTTCTTGTCGCAGATCCTTGGCTTTCTTTTGCAGTCCCCTCAGCTGATTATACATCTCCGGTGTGAGGGCAAGATCTCGGTAGTGGTACTGACCTGCTGCCAGGGCTACGGGCTTCGGTGGGGGTGTTGGTTTATGTCTTTCCCTCTCTGTGTCAAATAAATTATTCATTATTTTTATATAAATAGTAATACTTCTATTTATACCGAGCAAAAAATACTGTTAGTTTTACGAGATACTTCTGAGTCTTGCTTTAATAGGAATCGACAAATCCGAAGCAACGTCTATTTTTTAAATTCCATTCAGTGAAATTTTTACTAATTTTAACCGTGATTGTCGTATTCACTGATTAAATAGCAAAATTGTTCTGATTTAAGTGGCGAATTTTGTTTTTCACTGAATGAAAATTTAATGTTTTACTGGTTTAAACGGTGATTGTAGTTTTCATTAAACTTCGTTCTTCATTTAATTATTTGGCCATCAAAGCTTAACATTTTTATCTTCTCGGTATTTTATTAATAATCGTTTATGAGAGTATTAATTTTTCCATCTGCGTAAATAAAAGCAGACAACTCTGAAAAATTGTAATGTGGAACCGATTCTCTCGTACCCTATAAAGCAAGACGATCCATCTAACTCGCACATATTTTTTCTCGATGAAATATTAGAAAAAAAAATTAAGACAAAAAATTATTTGATAAGAAATTTTTGGCAAATTCGAACGAGTGTGAATAACATCTTTTAGAGACCTTGACAGATGCAGTGTTCAAAGCTTAACGAATAAAGAGGAAAGACGTATATGACTTAAAATATGCAATGAATGCCGATTAGTAGCAGTTTCATTTTAAATCCTTTTTTCACTGTTATTAGTAGTAAAAAAGCACGTTTAAAATTATGTTCTATTACTTTACCTTGAGAAGACATCCTCGGCAAAGTCGAGGATTTGATTGCCGGTTTCGTGGGTTTTGAATCCGCTAGTGTGTCGAAGTAGCAAAGCACAATTGTATGAGTGATGTTAGAACCATTGAACTTACAAATTCAATCTGCTGTCGATAGAAGCATGTAATAGCAAGCGAGTAAGGATCCCTAAATCATTTCATCTATTCTTAAGATATTTGCAAAATTTAAGGAGGGTCGCCACATTTAAAAAGTCCCGAGAAACTCCTCAATTTATGAAAACGTTAACCTTTAGAGGACCGGGATTTTCCGGTTCAAAATAAGTTTCTATTTTCACTAAAATTAACGTCTAAAAATATTGGATCACTAATTTTAAACATCCAGAGTGACAGGTGATTCTTAAAAGGGCCACCTCCGTCCTTTAAAGGTGAAAGGCATAAATTACACTTTGAGTGAAACATTTTATAATTTTTCTACGGAAAATTGGGAACCTGAATATCTTAAGATCTATTGAACTTATGTTAATAAATCTAGGTTCAGTTTTTTAATAATTTTGTTTCCTTCATAGGAAACACTAGATAATAATAATAAATTTTATAATTCAGCAATTGAATGTTAAAATTGTTTAATATAAATCTTTAACATAGGGGTCTATGAGTACTAAATACTGTAAAAACTTATGATTATTTGATGAAGTAGATTTTGAGAAAAACATTAACATTTGTAAAAATTGTTTTTCTGTGTAGCGCGAAAAGTTGAATAGAAAATTAGCAATTTATATATTCACTTAGCATTGTTGTTAAGCGTGATCAATATCTTTGGATCGACCACTAATTTTTTCAGTTTCTAAGAAATTTGAGCTTAACTTTCTTTTTGAAAAAATTGTTATATGCTATAGTTTAACAACTAAACATTAAAACTCTCTGAAAAAAAAAACATGTTGTCAAAGAACTATGAGGACTATATACTCTACAAATTTAAGGCCATTTGTTAAGTAGATCCTGAGCGAGAAATTAAAAACTCAAAAGATATATTGTTCTATGTAACGCGAAAATTGAAATAAAAATTATCTATTTCAAAGTTTGTATTATTTTGAAGGAAACTACGTATCACTGAATCGGCAGCATTTTTTTATTTCTAGAAATTATTTTTTCGACTTTTTTATTTAATATACTGAAAGTAATGAATTTTACAAAAATGTATTTAAAAGTGAATCATCCTGTTTTTCTTATGAGTGGAAGTTTTTTTCAATAATTTGTTAAACCGAAGTACATTTGGTCAAGTCAGAATTTTCATCACAGTAAAGTAAAGATATTTTTCTTTAAAATATCGTATTCCATTAATTAGCCATAACAAATTATTAATTTTTTCTACTTTTTTGTTGATTACTGGAGCTAGATTATCGTCTAGTAATGAAATACAATATTAAAAAAAAATAACTTTAGGAACCTACTATGACGAAAATTCTAAGCGCTAGACCTTAATATTTTGACTTAAAAAGCTTTATTCTTTAGAATGACGATATTTTGTACTAAATTTATTAAATGTAACATGAATGTTCAATTTTAAAACATAATTTTTATGAATGATTGCATGATTCATATATGTGGCCAGGTGGCACTGCAGCAAAACGTTTTCCTCCAGTGCTATACATGTATGATTTTGGAAATCTGAGAATATATTACGCAGAATACAATACGCATGTTTACATGCATTTTGCGGTTCTTGCAAAGAAAAACACGCTTTCATACTCATGGTGTGTAAACGAATCTTTGCCAAGGGAAACTATTCTAGGGGGCGTTTTCTAGCGTAAACTCAGACATTTCGTTACAAAAAGCCCCCCCTCAAACTAATAAAATTTATTGAGGCACTCACGCACGAGAAACATGTATATACTGAACTCAATAATTCGCGGTATCGAAGAGTAAATAGAGGAGTACCGATAGGAGGTGTATTCAGCCCCTTTTAGTACAATATATTTGTAGCTCGAGTCTTCGCCGACATTCCGAAATGCGTTACTGTTACCCAGTTTGCTGACGATATTGTACTGACTTACAAAAGGGGCTCTGTAGAGAAATACAAAAATTCATTAGGAAAAGCTGTTGCTGTAATTAGCAAAAACTTGAATAAATTAGTGTTCATGCATTTCAGTCGACGAAATATCAAACCGGGGTCAACCCATCTTCTAATAAATGCCTTACCCATTGTGTCTAATAAATCTACAAAATTTCTCAGTATTATTTACGACTGCAGGTTATTGTTTAATGAGTAAGTAGAGCAGATGTATGTAAAAGCAACAAGGGCTCTAAACATTATTAAATTCCTTAGAGGTACATGGTGGGCTTCCAAACCCAACACCCTCCTAATTTTCTGCAAAGGCTACGTCAGATCAATCCTAGATTATGAGTGTTTTATTTACCTCCCTACTCAAAAATCGATCTTGCAAAAAATCGAGAAAGTGCAATACGCGGCAATTGGACTGGTGTTACGCTACAGAATAAATACACCCGTAAACATTTTATTATCCGAGTTTCGAAGTTCAAGAACGCTCTAAATATTTATGCCAAATCTACTTGGATAAAATTGAAACGAATACAGCTATTAGGTAATAAATCCCGTAAAATTCAGTAATAGAATTCTTAATATTTACATAGAAAAAAGACTCACCTCTAGTCCTATTTACTCGAGCAATACCAACTACCGAATATACCTGTTGAACCCTAGCATCATTCTTAATCCCTTTTGCACTGACAAGGAAATTGGCGTCAAATTAAAGAAAAACTCTAATTCTAATTTGTTATTAAATGAAACCCTGGCCCAGGAAATAGCTAATTTTTATTATACGGATGGGAGTAAATAAAAAAATTATATTTCCGTAGGAACGGCATGTATCTGCGCAGAACAAGGTGTTTCGATTTCGAGAAACCTAAACAAAAAAATGTCGGTTTATACGGCGAAATCTATAGCAATCGTGAACGCTGTAAACTCAGCGTTAACGCGACCAGATAGGAGCGCCATTATCTGGACCGATTCTCTCAGTGCGATCTCGTTTTGAATGTTAATTATCTTAACACGAATACCAACCCCTACATACTTGAAATAAAAAATAAAGTTCACGAATTTTAAACGCAAGTCGGATAAGACAATAACATTCTATTGGATATCAGCCCATGTCGGTATTGAGGGAAATAAAATTGCAAACCAACTAGCCAAAAATGCGTCAAATTTAATATCAGAGTATTCCTATCAAATACCCTATACAGTGAGCACTATAATTTTCATTGATCGAATATACAAGAAAATTTATAATAGAGAATACTTGAGATAATCCTAAAGCCAGACAGCAATTTAGATCATAGAAACATTCATGAGTCGTATACGGTCACGCCGCATTACGGGGAAAAATCGTGGTCGTATTTGGTATATGTCGCAGTGAAAGTGTTAATATATACTAGTGGAGTAAAAATGTATGGCTTCATCGATCTCACCAAAACAATACTTTTTCTCCACTCTAACCTCAAATTTGCATGTTTGCATGCATTTTGCAGCTCTCGTGATGAAAAATACGGTTCCATACTGGTGCATAAGTGAATCTTTGTTGGGAGACTTTTCGGCCTTGCTTCGCTCAGCCAAAAAATGTCTCACGACGTAAAAAATCTACTTCCGCATCCGTATAAAAATGTATTAAATATCATTTTTTACGACCCAATTATTTTCTTAGTGCAATTTAGTAATATTTTTTCGCGTCTAATAGCGACAAACCTCCTTAAAAATGCGTATTTCATTCAAAGATCATTGATTATATTGCGAATTGCCCCAAAAATCCATCACCGCAACAAACTCTACTAGAATATTTAGCAATTATATTTAGCGATTAAAGGTAATCCTTTCTCCACTGCTGCTATGCTCCGAAATGTTAGACAATCATAAATATTCAATATGTTAGAGCATAAAAACCATAATTGATGTGAATGTGTTAATGAACAAAGAGACGAAACAAAATATTATGGAATGCTTGTGTAAATGTGTCAGAATATAGAATAACAATAAAAAAATCATTGAACACAAGTAAGATGATTTGAAAATGTGAAAAAAAATTCGAACTTAAACTTAAACTAATTAAACGATTAATAAGCTCTAAATGTTAAGAAACTCATTTGAAGAATAAAATGTATCTACCTGCATGTTGAGGTGAATGCTGTTTGGGCGAGTTCATATCTGGCGGCTCATCACTGAACGATACTGATTTCTCGAATGACACCGACTTATCTATAAAATTCAAACAAATTAATAGAACGCTAAGATAAGGTATAAAATGACAGATCAAGCAACATCATGAATTTTCTGAAAATTATATATGAAATAAAAAAACAAAATTTACCAACATGCACCAATTTACAATAACAAATAAAAAGGTAATCACCAATCATACACTGAGAGAAATGATCTAGTAAAAATTAATATATTTCATGAAAATATAATATTAATAATATAAATAAAATTTTCCATAAATACAGAAAATTTATAATGATGTCCGGAAAAAATTACTGTATTTTTGGCAAATTTTGCTATAAAATATCGTAATTCTTTGCATAATATCAGGCTGCGATTACTTTTCTGTACAATATATTACTGCTTTCTCATGGAGAAAGCTTTGTAACACTAACAAAAAATTTTGTAGTTTTTTTACCTTAAATGCTCTTATTTAAACCGGAGAGATAAAAAAGTACTTTCTAAAAAATGTCTGTATGTATGTACGTACTACGTAAGTAAGTGGATAATATATAATTTTAAACGATGCGCTGAATTCTGTCAAAAATTTGTACAAAGTTTAATACAATTACTATCAGTTCGCTTAAAAATTTCAAGTGTTTCTAAAGATTAGCTTCCACTTTAGAGCTACTTTAGTATTTTTTCAATGTTGTGATATTTTGACTTATCCGGAACTTTAAAATATTACACTGAGAGACCAATTTAGTAATTTTTAATCATTTTTTTACTTCAATAGTACTTGCTAAATATTTCTTTAAATCAATTAATAATTTCTTTGAAACTAAATGGATATATTTGTTTCTAAATAAATTTAGCAGTTTTAACAAAATAATTAGCAGATTCAAACGAATATTTAATAAGTATTATTGAAATAAATATTTACTGAAAATTATCAAATTGGCCTCTCAGTGTAAATTTTATCATCGTTTTGTCATCTGTCATAATTTTTAATAGAATCGTTAATTATTTAATTAAATTGTACCCTGGTAGAAACGTTCAGCAGTCATTCGACATCGGCGGGCCAATTATACAAAGTTTGCGCAACCGTTCCACGAGCCGTCGTTGCGCTTTTCAGATTATCGATAGCCAATGAATATTGAAAAATTGAAAATTTCAAAAAGATATTAGGCAATTAAAAACTGGTTAAACAAACTATTTAAGGTGTACTATTATGTTACTGTACTATTGTGTTATTATTAATAAAAAGAATAGAAAGAATAGGCTAAAAAAGATTTATATTTTTTCTCATAAATAAACAATTAAGTCTGGTATTCGATTAAAATTTGAGGTTACGTTGTAAGATGCATCGTGTACAAAGTCTGCACACTGTAGTACGCAAAAACGGGTGCGTAGTTGTGTTGTTATATCATAACCTCGAATTTTAAAATGGAGCAGTCCTTTATTAACCATTGATAAATAGCCCATTTTGGATGATTTATTTTCTACAAGGGTATAACTTATTAAGTATAAGCCATTTTTTTGTAAATAATTGACGAAAAACGTTATTTTTTACAAAATTTGTGTTGCAAACAAATTTGAACATTTCGGAGATTTTTTATGCATTATTTTCAATATTGAAGCTATTTTAATATTTTTTGAAAATTTTAACATTTATATGCCATATTTTATATGCCATTGTATAACTGTATATGTGTATTATCTGCAAAATTCAAGAAATTTTATAAATAACATACTTTTTACGAATGTATTTCAAATTGCTATACATTTCTTAAATTGAGCGTTATTTTTAGATGAAAATTTCGTGGTAAATAATTTTTATTACTTTCTTAAAGATTCTTATTGAAATCAGTGATCTCTAAGAGAAAGAATTTTGCTAAAACACTTAAGCTTTTTTTACTGCATTTATAGCAAACTTTATTTTATATTTCTCTCATTATATGAATGGAGCTAAGCTGTGAAAAACATTGAAAGTCGAAGTAAAGTAAAGCACCCAAGTAGGCATTTGTAGATAAGGAATAAAAAGAAGCACTTTATTTTATACAAAATGTAATTTTTTTTATGAATAGAAAAATAGATCACTTTTTAATATCGCTTAATGCAGCAGTAAAAACAGATAGGTCAGAGTAATAGTGGAACAACCGTGAAAATGTATTAGTAAGTATTTCTACAATTCAGAGAATGACTATATGAATATTTAACAGAAAAATGTCATTAAAAAGTGTATTCTAAAATCCGAAAAAGTTAATAAGACCCTTCATTAGAGATATCAGAAAATACAACGTACAGCCCATCGTTAAAATTTTTGTAAATATCTGGAATTAAAGTAAATTTTTTTCAAAGAATATATAAATAATTCTAATCAAATAATATATAAAGTGTCAATAGAATAAAATAAACTTTTTTAAGGGGATATGAAAGTCAATTAAAAATTTAAAATTCGAGCTATAATGTAGCAGACGAAAAAACACTTCCTTATAACAAAGAGTATATAAATGAAATATCGAAAAACCAGTGGTTCATAAATATTAATCATACGGTTGAGAATTAATAATTACATCATTTAATTATCAATTAAAACTGGAGAAAAATGCAGTTGAAGTTAAGATTTAATTATTAATTCTTGACCATATAATTAATAATTAAACGATTTAATTATTCTTATTTGTAACTTTATAACATGATTCATCATTACCTAAGAAAGGGCAAGTATCTCTTGTTTTTTCGATATTGAAACTATTTTAATGTTTTTTGGGATTTTTGAAATTTACGATTTACAAACTACGTTCGACTACGTTTGCGTTAACACCACAAAAAAGTGAAAAAGTCATTAAAGGATCTCACAGGATGCTTATGAAAAAATGGGATGTCATTATTTTTTTGTAAATTGCTTCAATTCAAGCCTACTCCTAAATAATTTTTGCTATCAGTGATCTCTATGAAAAAGGATCCTGCTAAAGTAGTTGGTAAAACTCTTTTAAGCGAACTACAGTGAGAAAAGTTTTATAATAGTAAACTCAGAATTTTTTGTATTTTTTAAGTGCGCTTGGGGCATTTTTTATAGTTCTTTTTACACAAACAAATTAAGGAGGTTCTTATCAACATTCAATTACCGCAGACAATTAAAAAAATAAATTCTATTCTATAAACATTTAAGAATATTTTTCTATTTTCCTGGATATCAATTGCCGAAAGCACCAAGGTAAAATTTCTAAAATTAAAGTTTAATTATGCACTGTAGCTATAATTCCTTAAATACTTATGTCGCTTAATTTTAAGTGTACCTTTTGGTGTTATCATCCTAACATATTTGACTTGGCATTTTTTTTTAATTCTTTCGCAATATATTTAAATTCTGTAGAATATTCTCAAACTGTATTAAATAGATGAGAATAAATTCTTTTTTGTATAATTTTTTTCTCGGAGTAAAATGATTTTTGTAGATATGGCCCTTTTTGAAATTAAGAAACAAAATTTAGCCATTAATTACGGAAACAATAATTGAAAATTCTTCCTATTTTTTTAGACATTCCTGTTGTTGCAAACTTATTTTTAAAAGAATATAAAGTCCAGTTATGAATTATTTTTTTAGTTACAGCTAATAAAAAAATGACATTTTTCTATTGTGGCAGCCATTTGCAAATTAACTATTGGACCTAAGACCCAGAAAAATGACATTCCTCTGTAGTCAGGAACTACTCTTGTATCATCATTATCTAAGTGGGTACTTTACCTTATTTTTAAGAAACGGCAGACATTGAACTTTGTGCGGTTAACTTGTCTGCTAATTGAAAGACGCATGTTCGTAAAAAGAAGTAAGTGCAATAATAATAATAACAACAACAACAATAACAACAACAATAATAATCATAATGATGATGATAACAATAACATATTAAAGAAGACAAAGTTAAAATAGTATTGGTTAAAATATTCAATTTATGTATAAAACAGACATCATGCTAAACAGAAAGACATCATCAAATAAGGACTACTGATTTTTTAAAAAAATTCATAAAAAATGTTTGACATAATCAAGCCGTAATGAGATACACACGATTAATGCATTTAAGTAAAAAAGGCTACTTTAGCTGGAAATAATTTACTATTTCACAAAGCAAAAGTAGATCACAATAACAAATTGTGAATTTTGTTGAAACTGCAATACAAATTTCATTAATTCTTTTAGAGAAATCACGAATTTTCTTGATAAGTCTTGGTTTTGTTTGAGATTATTTAAAGGTTTTGTACTCTGACTTCTTCAAACAAGCAATTTTAGATTAATAACTTTTTTTGTTATTAATAAAGCTTTAAGTAGATTCTGCATATTTTACAGCATTGGGTGAACTTTACATTACATATCATTTAATTAAAATAAAAGATTTATTTACAATACTTAGATTTGAATCAATGAAAACTGATGTAGCTTCGGAACTCAAATGAGGTACTACGCATATAATACTTGTATATAAATACTTGTATTACAAGTATTTATATCGTTTTTAAAATTGAATTAAATATTAATTTAATGCCTACATATATCAAGTCATATAAGAGTTAAAATAAATATTATATTACATAGTCCTGTTATTAGAGAATATTTTTATGTGACAAAAGTCCGGTCTCAAAAAAATTTTGGAAGTCAAAAGTGCATTCTGCTTAAACAATGATTCTAAATTATAGTGCAACATGCATGAGATTCATTATTAAAAAGTAGTCCACGTAAAAAGTAACAAAATAGAATAATAAAAGTAAAAGTCGGGGAAATAAAAATAACTGAAACTTTTAAATTATTTATAACACTAGTACGTAAAAAGCCTAGTTATTAAAACGGTTTTTTGACCTCGTATTATAAAATTTTGTTCGATACTTGTGCGAAAAATGATTCTCGGAAGAATCTCGTTTCGCTCGGGTGAAATTCACATTTTTCCGAGAATCAACTTTTACGCACAAGTATCAACAATTTACTTTTTCGCACTTGTATTGAAAACTACTATATGTCAGAATTCACATAATGTGTATAGATTAACAGTGCATTCAAACATTGAGCTTTTTGGTTTTCCGCCACGATTTTTAAAAAAATTTTATTGATATTAAAAGCTTACTGAGAGCATTCATGTTTCATGATTTAGGTTTATGTAACAGACACACAAAACAAAAAACGCATTTGTTACAACTTCATCGCTTCAATTTTAAGATTATTTTTAGATTAATCTTGATTTCAAATTTTGAAAAAAGTAATATTCCATGTTTAGATAAGCTCAGATAAGTGAAAGGTTATTTTTCCGGAAATAATTTAATTATCCTACTTATTTTTGGATTACGAAGCCAAGCCCAGAGAGAGGTGGTACAATGATAGGAAAGATACTTTGACCCAAAGTCAGTGTCTTTATATAAATTTAATTTTATGCCGCTGGCTTTATATTAAAGACACTTACTTTGGGTCAAAACATCTTTTCTATAATTGTAGATATCCAGAAGTAGTATAACTACACAGTAGTATAACTTACACCTTTCATTTTTTATTTGTGTGTCTGAATCATGTAAGTTTCGTAAACAGCAGATTTCAAAAAACTTCTTTGAGTCCGGACTTACATCAGAAACTTCGTGCAGAAGTCTTCGCAACGCCTAGTTCAAAAAAGTTGTAGAAAGTAAACAAAAACACCGAGACTAATAATTACTGATATAAAAAATATATAAGAAACATGAAAAGCAATTGTGTAAAAATGATCTAATGAAACGCGCACCTTTTCCGAGTTTCGGTGGTTTAACATCAGTCCGTAAATAGGTGTCATCTGAAATTTTATAGACCAATTCTTATTTCCAAGGTGGATATGCAATATAATGCACAATAAAGTAGAAATAGATTAATACAAAAATTAAGCAAGAACCTCTAATATTATTTATATTTACTTTAATAGTTTCAGTATACAAATAGCACAATTAAAAAAAAACTTCCATAAGCGAGACCGTAAATTAGAGAAAAAAAAAATTCGGGCTCGCTAATTACAAAAGTCTTTTTATTCTGCAGCTCATATAATACTTGAAGTCAACGTTGAAGGACACATGATGTTTTGTCCCCTTTTTATTAACATTATTTCCCAAATAATAAGTATAGTAAGCAAAATTGTACGGTCAAATGAACTTATCAAGTTCGATTGTGATTCGGTTTATCCCTGAAAAATTCTTTTGGATTTTATTATATCCATCTGATAGGATAATAAAATATAATCGATACGTATTTTTTCTTTTTTCAATTTAATGTATACTAGTAAAGAGTACGCGTTTCAAAAATCTGTGTGAAGTCACAATTGTGTACAATCTAGCTACAATTTTATCTTTGTTAATAAACGCGAGAATGAAAAAAGTAAAATATATGTCTATTATTTTTTAACATTCTGTCTGACGGACTAAATTAAATTTTTCAGCCAAAACCCGAGAGCCTCGTTCTTCGAGATTCCCTTAGCCTTGACAAAGCTGTAGAATATTCGAAATAGAAAAATAAAAATTTGAGTCATTTTTTTGTCACCCTCTCGATTCGATATTGTTTATATTTTAGTGTTTATTTAAAACTGCTGAAAATTACGGGCTTAGGATTATATAAATGTTTTATGACAGGGAAATGTTACTCTCATAAAAATTCTCGGTGAAAATTCACTATTTAATTTAGTAGATAAAATCGAATCAAAATAGAGTATTTTAATCAACTGAATAAGTGACTGAACACTAATTTTTCAGTGAATATTCACTAAATGAATTAGCGTTTGTTCACTTATCGTATATTCAGTAAAGTACGTAGTGAGGATTCACTCGAGTAGATAGTGAAGACACACACACGGCGTTGCAACCTGACATTCGTCATACGACCGTCCCCCATCATATCCCAAACTTGGGCGTCTCAAAAAAATCAGGAGTATAATTTCATTACATAGAATGACAAAAAATAGTAGACAACTATTTTTCCTTTTTTCATTCGAATTTTTACTAACAATGATATGAATGATGTGTACTTGTGAAGGATTAATTCGAGTGTTTTTTGCAACTTTTTATTAAAAAATAAACAAATTAATTAAAAAAAATTAATCCTGAATAAAAAAGCGTAACTTACTCTTGAACAATCGCCGTTAAAATTTTTAAAAATTTATAACGAATTAAAAACACTAACTGGGCGAATTATGGTAAAAAAAAAATAGTTGTCTATTATTTTTTATCATTCTATGTAATGAAACTATTGATTTTTTTACTAACAAAGATATGAATGATTAAAAAAGGTCACTCAGATTTTTGAAACGCGCTATTTTCGCAAAATATAAAAAAAAACTTCAACCGCGCTATCTTTCAAAACTTAAACGAAACCTCCAAAACGTTTATTTTAACAAAATCTGCAGTTGCCTACCTACCAGCTCAAAGGCATGCGTGGCGAACTGCTATCAGTCGCGAAAGCTCGTCGATACATATACAGGGTGTTCAAAAATGAACTGGCATGACCAGTATTTCGTGTGCAGAATAACATTCTAAGCACTTTTTCCCTTTTGGCATTTCTTAGAATTTGGGATAGTTATGGAGTTACTGCTAATTAAAATCTACGATAATTATCCAATCAGCGCTCGACTTGACGATAAACCCGCATGACTCTCCCCGCGCGGCCCATGCTGCTCGAGTAAACCCCTCCTACCAGCGTCAGCTAGAGCGCTGATTGGCTAATTATCGATGTTTTTGATGGACCATAACTCGATAATTAGCCACAATTACGTAATATGCCAAAAGGGAAAAAGTGCTTAGAATGTTATTCTGAACACGGATATACTGGTCGTGCCAGTTCATTCTTGAACACCCTGTATAATAATGAATAACAGAATATCTATTGCCACCGAAACTGCGTATTTTCGACCAGGGGATCAAGAATAATATTTTTTGAAAATTTTGAACTCGTGAATTTTTGCAAAATCAAAAATTATAATGGATTATTTTTAAAAAATGAGAGTATTCTTTGTGTAGTTCTATGACATTTTTATCTTTTGAAAATTTTTAGTAAAGTTAATAGTTTTCGAGAATTTTTTTTTGTATAGTTAACGAAAGAAAAACGAGCTAATAATAATTGATAGCATTTGAAACACAATAAAAGAAATCGAAACATGATTTTTCAGATTTCCCTATTATTTTCCGATTTCCCTATTAGTTTCCGGATAATCATACTGCAAACTTGAGCTTTTCCAAAAATGTATAAATTCATAAAGAAGAGAGGTGAAAGCAATGCTAATAAGCGGCAACGCCGCAACGAGAGAGATCGAACAAACCGAGTTTATATGTACCTGTATGTGTGTGTATATTTTAGATGTATCAACTTTTTTGAGACTTGAACCATATTCTAATGCATAACACATATGAACCATATTCTAATTCGTTGACAAACTTCGTAAAATTAATCTCCATTCGATATGTTGAAGTCACTGATATGTAAAGTTTTCATTTCGAATTTTTATTCAAAATTTTTCTCAAAAACTAAAAACTTTTAAAAAATTTTGGAAAGAACAAAAATGTTTTAGAATTCATCAAAGAATGATCTCAATTTTTTTCAGATTTTTTAAGGACGTTTTTCAAAATTTCGATATTTTGACTTTTTGAAAAATCAAAAATCGTACCGGATCAATCTGAAAAAATTTGAGTGTATTCTTTGACTAAATCTAAGACATTCTTATTCTTAGGAAATTTTTATGAAAGTCTATAGTTTTCGAGAAAAAAATTTGTTAAGTTTAAAACAAAAATTTGGCGTTCGGACGCCATTTTGAATTGGATAACGCTATATATCGAAATGTTTCGCTATATATTTTTGAAGTACAAGTCTCGGGAATACCTTTTATCTGTATTAGAAGTTGCCTAGACATTCGGAACATTGTTGAAATTAGGTTTGAAAAAAATATCCGAGTAAAAACAGTGCATTTTTTTTATATTTGTTGAAAAATAATAGGTTAAACAACGTTAAAATTTTGTGACTGTATCGCTATACGATTAAGACATTTATTGTAAATTTTTTATCCACATTTTTTTGAGCTAAAATTACAATTTCATAAAAATTGAGGAGGGGCTGAGGAGGGTTCAATAATGAGGAGGTTACTGAGCAGGGTTGAGGAATATCACCGAGAGGGGGGGGGGGGGGGTAGGGGAGCAGGAATATTTTTTAAATATAATAAAAACGTATCGTTAAAATGATAAATATAATATAAGTATAATGAAAAACGGGAGGAAGAGAAAATAAAGAAGAGGAGGGGGAGGAGGGGGATAATCTTGAGCTTTGACCTTACAACTATATAATATAGGGAAATAAATATATATTAGGGATATATTAGGGATATATATATATCTCCTATATTATACAGGGTGATTCATTTTAATTGCCCCAGGCAAATATCTCGAAAAGTAATCGACGAAGGGAAATCCAATGGTGACCTTGACCATGACCTTGGGGTCAAGTTTCAAGGTCATTTCAAAGTCAAAGTAGTTTTTTTAAATAGGAACACCAACTTTTGACCTCGGAAATTAAAAGAGCGGAAAATTTTACATTCAAACATGATGTTATGTCATGGGGTCCACTTGACCTCTGCAGTCGCATCAAGGTCAAATCAGCTGTCTAGACAATTCGTAGGCCAATATCTTGAAAAAAGGAAGGTTGAGAAAAACTTTAAATACCAATTTTCCCCTCTGAACCCTACAACTTTTACATTTAACGTTTTTTTCCATCTCCCGTACTTTTTGAGATATTTGCCTGGGGCAATTAATATGAATCACCCTGTATAGACATAAGACCAAAATGGAGGTCTAAACCCCTTCTCTCCCTCCTCCCCCTCCACCCCCTCCTCATTATTTTTTAACATTTTACGGTGTATTTATTATTTTAAACGAGTTTTTTAACTGTTTAAAAACCTCTCCGTTCCCCTCCTCCCCCTTCCGGCCCACTCCTCCACCCTCCTTCCCCCTCCACACCCTTCCTCCCCCTCCTCCCCCACCACTCCCCTCCTCTCCCCTTCACGCAAACCCTCCTCAGCCCCTCCCCAATTTTTATAAAAGTGTAATTTTAACTTCAAAAAATGTGAATATCATAGAAATTAACAATGAATTTCTTAATCGTATACCGATACATTCTATGAAATATTTAATCATTGACATAGCAAAAAACGATAATAATGAACATTTAGCAAATATAATTCCAACAGAATTTTTACACTCGTTAACTCCTAATGGATTACTTTTACCATAAATTAAAATTAAAATAATGGTTTTAAAATAAAATAGTTGTAAAAAATTATTTTCTGGAAATTGACTGAAAAAGTAAATATATTAAATTATATCGCTAAAGCAAATGGGTAAATGAAGTTCCGTATCGTATACGGGTAAAAAAAAAAGCGAAAAATGAAAAATTATTTTCTAGAATTTGTCTCAAAAAATAAATAGTTTCAAAGATATCGGTAAAGCAAAAGTGTAGACTAATTTAAGCATCGTCTATGAGAAAAAAGTGAAAATTGAAAAATGAGTTTCTAATCATTAATTCAAAGCGTAAACAGATTTAACTGTATCGCAAAATAAAAAATGGGGGGTGGTCGAGCGGAGCGAGTAGGGGGGTAAAATTTTACGCTTAAAATAATAATTAACTAACTAACTGTTTGTCCTCTCTTGCTAACGCTCGGTCGGTTGATTCGACATTTTTATGCAAAATATATTTAATGAATGGTAAAGAATGCATTTAGGAAAAATATTTATATTTGATCAACTAGAAATCCCATGTCTAGAAAGTATCCGTCATATCAAATTCTAACCATTGTCAAATGTATTAGGAATACCGACTAGGTAGTTTCATCGGCGTTCGTCAAAACATGGTTATAAAGAGCCACCGTAGACATATGCGCATACTCCAAGAAAAAATTAGGTAGACTACGCGACACCGAAACGAGAGGCCCACATGGTACATTACCGACAGAGAAACAACGATCATGGAAATTGTGTTGATTTAAAAGTTATTTTCTGCAATTTGATGTATTAAACAGTTCATTCAACAATAACTTTCAAATTAACTTACTCAAATTCTTGTGATTCCGAGAATTATACTTTCATTTTGACAAAAATCTTGTATTTCATTAGAATGAATTTGAATTGACAGGCGCGCTTTCAAAGCAAAGGTCGCGCCTTTAAAACAAAAGCTGAGTCTATTGAGTCAACAGATTTTCCTCTGTTCCAACTAAATTATTTCTCAGTGTACAGCAACATGCCGAATTGTAAGGAACTGCCGAGCGTCGCACCGAAACGTACGAAAAAATATGGCAGTATACAAAAATTTACGTTAATGTACAGAACTACAAAAAGTTATACATTCCATAAAAAAATTATTTTGATTAATAAGCAATTTCGAACCTAAATGTACTTAACTTGAACCCAATGGATTATTGTTAAATAAATAAATAAACTGTACAGAATTTATTTACATCTGTACGTAGATGCTCGGAGAGAAAAAAGTAACCTTAGCTTGTGACATGCGCACTCCGAATTTCGCGCGTAGCGCGCTGCGAATTTTATTTTCGCCAATATCGGCGAGGTCGCGACCATTAACCTTCGCGGCGCGGGCATAAATTGCCCGTGCATTCGGCGTTCGCCCTCTCTCGCTCGGGACCCACTGGAGGACGACAATCCAGTCGAAAGGCCAACTTGAGGAACTGCCGGCCGAAGACCTCCTGATCTACAGCGGAAGAACCGCAGTCCAAAGACCTCAGGGTCCACAGCGGAAGATACGCTCCGACAGAAGATCAGGATCCACTGCATGGCCCGAGCGGGACGAGCCGACCCATCGAAGAAGCACGCCGCACTTGGTCGTATAAGTCTTTATTATATTCCTTTTTCTTATCAATTTGACGATGGAGCGCGATCGCGTTTAATTTTTCTTGATTAAAATTGTAAGAGAAAGGTTCGCACACCTTACCCCTATTTCTCGAGTGATTATCAAAGTGATGATTGTGAATAGAAAAGTATGTAGCGCGTTGAGGCCTCAATTAAAAAACTATTGATTAAAAGAATAAAGTTTGTGTATAAATAAAGTAGTGTAGATTCGTTCCTTTTTCCAAACGCTTATCTATAATTTTACAAGCTGAACTGACTAATGTAAATATAACATTTCAGTTGTCATGTTAAGTCAATCATAAAATTCAATTGGTAGTACTGAATTTTACGTATTTGTCCTTTGTTTAATGGGAAAATTGAATAGTGGTATAAACTACAATGTTAAAATAACTTGAGTCCCACTCAGTAAAGAATGTTCATGCGAATTTTTTTCTATTCGGGTCATCTTGAAATTGCTTTAATCGAAATAAACTAACCTGAGAATGCATTCTTAATCTAACGCCTAAAGAAAGAATATAAACAATATAAAGTCGTGGGAGTGGAAGAAGGAGAGGGTTGGCGCCACTTTTTACTTCTCTACTCTCACTTTTTACTTTTTATAGTATAGCTTTGGCAAGACGAAGGATACACTCCTAATCTCAAAGAGTGAGGCAAAAGACATATAATTAAAGAAATCAGAAAATATCCCTGCCGCGGTTATGAGCTTAACATTTCCAAAATTTTGTATGTGATCACACGAGAACAAGATTTCTTGTTTTTTGAACCCCCTAACTGAACATATTTTGTAGATTTTTTATCATACTTAAAGGAGTAACGCCTTTAAATTTATTGATAATTGATGACCTAAAATAGAGAAATTTTTATGGGACCGTTTCTGGACTTGCGCGTGAGGCGGCACGTCCAGAACTGAGGAGGTAAAATATTTCCGATTATTCATATTCGGGTAGAATGACAAATTCGGGTAACGGGACATCGAGCTTTTACGAATTGAAAATTGCAATGATTGTGCAATCAGTGCGATACATGGTGAAAAAATTTTATGTAAAAATTACTATATTTCTGAGTAACGCAAAGACAAACTCGTATTTCACTAAATTTTAGTATACGGTATAGTAAAAATTTAGATTATTAAACTTTAATATACTGTATACCAAATTTTATTATACTTTATATTAAATTTTAGTATACCGCATAGCAAATTTTATTATACTGGGATATCCAAATTTTACGATAGCACATGATGTCACTCAGATTCAATAACAACTAAACGTATGGTTGCGCCAACTAAATATTTATTTGCAGGTGGATGACTAAATCGTTTGATTAAATGACAACAAAATGTTTTGTTGGTTCAATTAAATAATTAGTTCAGGTAATCAAATATTTAATAACAAATGTTGTAGTCGATAACAAAATCGATTTATTTGATGCAACTAAATATTTAGTTGTGATGTTACATTACGAATTTTAAAATCCAATTAGATCCAAGAGTCGCAGCCGCGCGCAAAGTCTTGGAGACACCAGTTCGCTCCATAGCTTCTCGAATTTTGAGTAATTACGTCCGTTTAATTATTGTTAATTATATTTTCGGAAACCAATATTTAGTAATAAATGTAGTAGCCGGTAAAAAATCGATTTGTTTGATGCAACTGAATATTTGGTTGTAAGTCTCTCGCGCGTGCATTTTTTGTTCCGAATGGATAACATAATTTTCATTATGTTATTTAATAAATTTTATAACTAATTTTATAATAATAAATAATTACATTCGCATGATATTTTTTGTAACGGCTATATAGCTCAAATAGAAAGCATTGTAACAGTTTGAGAGAGTTGTGGCTCATTTCAGCGTGTACGGCAGAGATAAAAAACAACATTGTATATTTTTTCTCTATTGCACTAGCTAACCTTGCTAGAGAAACGTATTATAGAAATGTGAATAAAAATTTTGTAAAATGTACGTTGAAAAATATTCCAAAGTACGCTAAATCTTATTTAACTGGCAGATAACCAAAATATACACACCATCTAATATTCATGTGTTGTGATGTAATGATCACATGATATCACTTTGAATGTTTCCAAAATTTGTGCAAAGAAATTATTATTTATATTAAATTATAATTATTATTTATAATAAATTAAATAGATCGAATAAAAATAACTAACAAGTAAATTTATTTCCCTCATCATTATCAATTGTATTAAATTTTTTTATTATTAAAAATGAAACAATGTTTTTTATTTACTAGTTACTTGATAAAGGCAAAACTCTCTTACAAATGTATAGATTACACTTCTTTGTTGTGTTATTTAAGGACAAAAACTTTTGCATCATATAATATACAATAGGGTAAGAATACATTTTAATTTGCAATAAATTTGAGAAACACAAAATCAGACTAGAAATTACCTTTTAACTTTTAACTCTACAACACTGTACATTAAGCACATTTAATATACTAAAAAAGTTCCGTTTTTACCATGAATTATTTACAGAAAATAATTCCTATTGTAAATTCTTTTACTATTTTTTATCTTGACGCTCTTCATGATTTTGTATTTAAGGAGGCTCTACCAGTTTTAGTTCTATCATTGAGAATTTAATGAAAAATTAGAGCCATATAAATAGAAGTTTGGTAACACTACAGTTAAATTTGTGAAAGGCATCACAAGTTCGAAAAGGAGAAAAATAACGTTTATATTTTTATTTTTAGCATCTTGTCTTTTGGAGCATCACCTTTTTATCACGAATGTAAATTAACTAAAATTGAGAATTTGATAAAAATTAAAAACTTTTAAATAAAAGACTAACAAAGGTACACATAATTTTTTGAAAGGTTTCACGAGTTCAGAAAGGAGAACAAAATATTAATAGAAAGTTAGGCTATGTTGCGCTAAGAGCTATTACAAAGACTCTTTGATCATGTGCAACTTATTTGTTGCTACTTGTTCCTTATTCATATTCATGTTCCTTTTTTATTCCTTTTTACTTGTTCCTATTCTTTTTTTATTTCTTTTTATTAAGAAACATAATTTAACCAAATCACACAACAAATGTATGTCATAAGTTGCATCTCCAAAATAGCTACAAATAAATCAAAGTTAATCTTTTTAATATGCTCACTTAAAAAGTTGTATTTTACATAACGTAAAAAGGACATTTGTTTAGCCTTTTTTATAGACAATGATATGCCTTCACTTTCATTTAGTTGAATACATTTCAATATTTTCAATTTTAGAACGCATTGAACTTGTACATTTGTGTTTCATACACTTATATAAAATGCTTGAACGGTATTAGAGGTCGAACGTATAAATAACAAAATATTTAAACCAATATTATAAAAGGTATTTGGAAGCTAGTTAATAATACATATTTACATTAAATGATACATATTCCAGTTTGCTTACATTGTATTCAGTACTTTTAAACTGTACTTAGCATAACATTGAAATTATTTTCTTAACACATTTTCACCAAAACGACGAATACATGAATATGTACATATGCCGGGATATAACAAACTATAAGAACTCTTAATTTAAAATGTGAAAACGTAGAAATTAAAAAACACACCTGGTGGCAGTGAAGCAGAACTGGAGCTAGAATGTTTGTCGAACTCGTCTCCGGTGCCTAATTGAGCATGGCAGTGTGCATTATTAGACGAAAAATAAAGTTTTTTGTTTACAACTGAATAAAAACCCAGTCAAATTAGCATAAAAAAGAGAAACATATGGAAGCAATTGTTTACAATTAAAAAAATCATTTTGAATTGTGAATGAAGTACGTATAGAACTTCATTATACTACGTTCGTCTACCTCGAGATCAATGTGTAGTCACGTCAAGTTTCACGATCCATTTCACAACATTTCAAAGTGTAGATTTGAAAATCCATTTGTTCTCGTTGCTAAGCAATGATGCTATTTTCTTCATTACGTTTTGCTGGGCGATCCAGATTATTATTTTATTATTATTATATTGTTTGCTCGTGTATATAACTCAGGGACACTTGGCTTTCGCCATTGTATCACTCCCCTAGCTATTCCTCAGCAAAGTGGTTCATTCCTAAGGCTTTGGAGAAAGCCATTATGTTGTTTGCCTCCACTTTGCTGAATAGCTCCGGGCGATGCAGATGACACGCAAACATTTTATGAAATTAATTAAGAAATAATAATGACATCAAAATCAAGATTTCGCAACCGACAACGTCCTGGGAAATAATACAGGAGTCGAACTCGTTCGTGATCGTGTTCAATCTGCACATCTATGTCCCCAAGTCATCGATGTCGGTCTTACACAAGGTCAACGAGCAGTCGATCTTCCGATAGGTCTGTATCGCCAAGTTATTGGCAGACATCGTCCAAGGAACGTACTCTCGAGCTTATCGTAAGAAACATGAGTACGGCCGGCACAGAGATGATGATGCGCGTTGCCTGCGGGGAAGCCTTCGCGTAGCAGCCGTAGCCGCAGCGCTTCAAAGGACACGGAAATAAATCCGAAGGACGTTGTGCTTAAAGAAAAATTACTGACGACGTCGTTGCAAATGAACACTCGACAGAATCCAAAAATTGTAACCTAAATAATGATGCATTAAAATTATTAGGAGTATGTCGAAAAGTTTGAAAATGCACACGCTGATTTTTCTAGAAGCTGGCCCTTTCTTATGTAAATCGTCGCTTGGACGCGAGGGTGCTCGACGCGTCCATCGGTCTAGAGTAAATATATATTTATTTATTTATTTATTTATTAATTTATACCAGTTGTTACATATATTGTCAATTACAAAAATTGGTTTATATATATACAAGTTATAAGAAAAATATAACCCAGCAGAGGAAAAGCTTTCCTGTACGCTGGCCTGGCTCGATATAATACTACACTTATTCTAGTAAAAAAGAAGGAGAGAAAGGTGAGAAGAAAGAGAGAAAGGTGAAAAATGAAAATGCTAGTTTTGGGGGTCTTGCAAGTGAGCGCTTAGTCTATATGCCTAGTAACATTGTTACTAGGTAAAGAAAATTCATTACAATTTGCAAGACCCCCAATCCTAGTTGTGTAATTATGTTTTCATCTTCAATATCTAGTGAGCATTGAGGCGGCTTTTGTGAACATCTCTGTTGACGCATTTTTGCTTTTTTTGTAGACTTATCTTTCAAAATTATTTAATCTCTTCGGGCATGTGAGCCCAACAGCGCAGGTGACTCTATAGTGTGGGAGTATTTGTTTATGTTCATTGCTAGAATAGCATTTAAAAAAGGAAGTGAAGATAATTCCATGTAAGTTAATAATATCTAGGTTCGTGTTTTGTCTTGAAATCGGCTGCATAGAATTTGTAAATGTTTGTGTTCCTCTACTTCCTCTGTCAAAATATAGGTATGCTTTATTATTTCCTAAGTAATTGATATCCCCATACGACATTCTAATAGCTTTTGATTCTGTTATTTTATTACCTGGTGGATTTGGATTTCGTATAAGTTGATTTTTGCTTGCGTTGTACTCTGCTTTCTTATCTATTTTTGTAAAAACTTCTCGAATTGAATGGAGTGATGTTCTACAATCAGTTAGTTTGGTTGTTTCATCCTCAGTACCTAATTTTGCAGTTACAAAATGTATGTGTTTAATTCCATTAATTTGTGGAGATTCACATCGGTAACATTTAGTTTTATTTTTATTGAATTTTTTCGTAGTCACTTTTGGTGGTTCATATTCTGTGTTTTTTATTATGTATTCAGCTAATTTAGTTATTGTGATGATTAAATTTGCATTGATCTTAGACATTTTTTCCCAATTGTATTTTGACATTCGCCTATGTGTTCTTTTGTGGTTTTGATTGCATTTACCCTGTGCACATATATATGTTCTAATGTCTTGTACTAATTTTACTTTTTTCATCTACTCTTCATGGACTTCCAATGTAAGATCAGATTTATCTATTTTCTTAACTTGTGAAAGATAGTTTGCTATTATAGGGTTTAGTATTTGTACTTTTGACCGTTGCAATAATAATGAGTAATTTATTTTTTGACAATCTATTTTGTTCGCAATCATTGATTCGTTTTTTCCATTGTTTAATTTTCGTTTTAATTGTTATTATATTTTTTAAGTTTTTGATGTTGTTTGGTAAATTGTTCAAATTTGTTATTGCTCTTATGTAACCAATTTTTATGCTGACGTTTCTATTCCTTTTCGGTAATTGAATACTTTTATTCCTCGTTTTGGTATTAGATTCTAAGAATTTTTGTTTAAGTTCATTGTAGTAATATAACATTGATTTCAGTGTGAAAAATTGGTCCAAATTAAGTGGATTTTTTCCAAAATAAATTTATTTTTATTTATTACCTTTAATAGTTTGTTCTGTAAGATTTGTAGACAGTTAAGATACCCTGTATATGTTCCCCCCCCCCCCCATGCAATGATTCCATAAGTCATTATACTATGAAATAATGCATAGTAAAGCATACGAAGAGTCTTTGTGGACATAATTTTTGATAATTTGTAGAAAGTAAAAGTTAGTTATTTTGTCTTGTTGTATACGTTTTTGGTGTGGGTATCTCATCTCATGTAACTGTCAAATATTATACCAAGATATTTATGATTTTCCACTCTATTAATAATGCTATCATTAATTTTTATGTTAAAATTTTTAGGTGTACTGTTAATATTGTTGCCAAATTCTATGTAAACTGTTTTGTCTGTATTGAGTGATAATCTATTTAGAGCAAGCCAAGTTGATATTTTTCTCGAAAAGTTGTTCATATTATCTTCCACTTGTTGCCAGGTATTTCCTGTCACTACAATTTCCGTGTCATCTGCAAATGACAGAATTGAGCCTTCAGGTATTATACCCAGCATATCGTTAATGTAAATTATAAATAGAAGTGGACCAAGGATCGTCCCTTGAGGCACTCCCATTTCAATATGTTGATATTCACTGCAATTGCTGTTGGCTTTAACTTTTTGCCATAATTGAATAATTTCTCTATTAGAATTTTATGATTTACTGTGTCGAAAGCTTTCGCCAGATCCAGAAATGTTGTTGCAACTGGTTTGCTTTTGTCCAGTTGATTGTATATTATATTTGATATATAACTAAGTGCAAAATTGTTTATCCGAAAATAAATTATGTCTATTGAAGAAATCCAGTAATCTTATGTGTAAGACGTTTTAAAAAATTTTTGCTAGGTTTGATATCAAGGAAATAGGCCTGTAATTTGTTGTTAGGTGTTTTTCTTTAGCTTTATGTATTGGTATAATTTCTGCTATTTTCAATTATTCTGGCCAAACCCCCTGTTCAATACAGTTGTTACAAATGTGGGCTAATGGCATCGATATCACTGTGCTCAGTGTTTTTATAACATTTGAGTTGATTACATCGTTTCCTCCTTTTGTGTTTTTTAGGCTCTGAATAATTTTTATTATCTCCTACTGATTAGTCGGGTTCAAAAATATACTGTTATCATTTCTTACGGGCATCTTTATGCTCTCATTTTGTGGTAATACTCTCTTGTCTGCCAGAGTTTTGCCTACCTTACAGAAGAAATTATTCATACTGTCAGCAATAATTTTAGAATCAGTAATTTTTGTGTTATTTTCTATGAGGTAATTGATGTTTGAGTTTTTGTTTGTATTTTTGCCTAATTTGATATTAATTAAATTCCATAGTTTTTTTAGAATTATTTGCATTTGATTGTAATTGTTTTTTGTCGAAATCTTCTTTTGCTTGATTGATAATTTTATTCAGCACTTTAGAGTACTCGTTATAAATATCTTTTTTGGATTTATTCAAAGGATCCTTTTTGTAACTGTTATATAATTTTTCTTTTTTATTGCACGAGATTATAATAGCTTTGATGATCCAACTTTTTCTTGGTTTCATGTGTTTCTTGCTTTTATCTTCATATTTAACTTTGTTAATACATACTTTGATTTTATTTATTAACAAATCTATAGCTTCATTAGGATTTGATGCTGTAAAAATTTCTGCCCAGTTTACTGTTTCTGCGGTTTCCAATAGTTTATTATATCTAAGTTTTACATTATTATTTTTTGCTGAAATTTTCTTCATGTTTTTAATCGTCATCAGTATTGGATAGTGGTCATTGAAAGGTATTTTTAGTAAGTATATTTTGAAATTAATTTTGTGCATTTTTACAAAAAATGATCAATGAAACTACCTTTATTATTATCTATGTTTGATGGTCTAGTGATAGAGTTTATCCCTGGGCAGTATCCATTTGTTTGTAATAACTGTAAGAATTCTTGATTGAGTATTTCCTGACTTAGTGTGTCCATATTGTAATCACTTGTAATAATGTTGTTTTTGTATTTTCTGTTGTAATTTATAAGTTTCTTCATGCTCAATAAGAATTCTGTTTTATGTATGTCGTGGGATTTATAAATTGCTGTCAATAGTAATTCTCTGTTATCATTCAACATTATTTTAGAATTGATTGCTCTGAGTTTATTTATTTGAACAATTTCTGTTATTTCACTGATATTCTCATTATAATACATTTTGTAGTTCGGTATGTTAAATAATTCTTGGTGGTGTAAATTCCAAGTTTCAGTACATACTATAATACTCGGTTTTACCTTTAGGTTGCTGATAAATACTAATAGTTTGTTGTAATTTGCGTCAACACTTCTAATACTTATGCATAGTATTAAATTATTATTTAGATTAAAATACTTGTTGAGATGTGTCAAATTTTCTGCCGTGTTTTCATTGTATAAAGTATAGTCTAATAAATCTATATCCATTATCTATTTGAAAAATTTGAGTAATGATATCAGTCGATTGAATTACTTGATGAGGCATTCGGTATTTTAGTTTTCCTAATTACCGGCTGCCGTTGTTCTTTATTATTATTTAACTTACCGAAGAAGCGTTGATAAGTTGGCTTAATTGGATACTCAACCACTTCAATGTATTTTTTAATTCTACTTTTTAATATTTCGCATTGCTGGCTGTCTATGGCACTGTGATCAGTGCTACATTTCGTATTACATTTAAGATTATGATATTTACAATGGGCACAATTATGAATGTCACTATTCCACTCTAATGCTGAATGGTCTCCTGCACATTTATAACAAGTTGCTGTATTTGTGCATTTTTTGTATCCGTGGCCGAATTTAGCACACTTTAGACAAAGATTCGTATTTATCTGATCAAACACTCTGCAGTTTTGATAACCCACAAACACTTTGTTTTTATTATCACGGATGTGTTTATATACAGCTGGAGGGACTTCTACTATTGCACTCATTGAATCGGCTTTATTGTTTACAAATGTATGAAGAACTTTACATTTTTCTTCAAAGTTTATGAAATTTCTTGTATTAATATCATGTTCCAGTTCATTATTATCATTAAATGTTTTATCAATATTTATGATTTTTATAATTGGTTTCTTAATTTAAGTTTTTTCCACTTTTATATTATTTTTTAGTTTATTGCACAAAATTTGTTCCATCGAATTAACACTATCTTCATTCATACAATTTAGTATGAATGTGTCCTTTTTTTTTTTTTATCACACTTTTAGTTTGAATAGTTTTGTCTTTTGTTAAATAATATGTTATTCTTTTCTAGGTTAATTTTGCTGTCATTATTTTTTTAACAATTAATTTTGGTATTCTTTTCGGATTCGAAAAAATCGTTCGCCAACATGGTGTTGAGAGGTAAGCAACCGCCCAACCCTCCTCTCAATAAATATTATAAGTGTCATCCCAGCACCAAAGTTGGAGCAGTGGTATGTTTAATTTGTGAAAACTTTTACCATACAAGTGAAATAGTGGCTAAATATAATGCAGGGAGTGCAATTCAATTTGTAAGCAATGCATTTATTATCTGTCAAGACTATCCCAACTTTACAATAATCTCAAATCTACCATATGGATCATTAAACGATACAACGCGGCAATTCATAGCTCAATGAAAGCTCGTAGAATGTGAGAAGATTAAAAAAGACATAATCACGGATATAGTGCATGAAAGAAATGTGGAGAATCAGCATGAAACCACAATTTATGAAGATTTCAGTAAAATTGAATCACTCAAAATCGAAATAATTTATTAAAACAATTGTATAAAAAAACGCAAGACAGAAATGAATTATTGAACCAATTGCTTGAAAAAGAAAAACAATCAAACAAAGTAAATAACAACAACAAAGTAACAAACACGTATGCCGAAATATTAACAAATATAAAACCACAAGTGAAAAGAGTGCCAAAATTGATAATAAAAAAAACAAATATGAACTGTAACATTAACCTCGAAAAAGAAGTATTACATTACTTAACTAAAGACAAAACTATACAAACCAAAAGTGTATTTAAAAAAATAAGGACACGATTATAATAAACTGTATGAATGAAAAAAGTGTTGATACAATTGAAAATATATTAACAAAGATACTAAGCAATAATGCAAAGATGGATAAGACACAAGTGAAAAAACCAACTATAAAAGTCATAAATATTGATAAAGTTTTTAAAAACAGTGAAGAAATAGAACAGGACATTAATATCAGAAATTTCGACAACGTTGTAGATAAGTGTAAAGTGTTGCATTCATTTGTTAATCCAAAAACTGAGTCAATAAGTGCAATAATAGAAGTATCATCAGCTATATATAAACATATACGCGATAACAAAAACAAAGTGTTTATGGGTTATCAAAACTGTAGAGTTTTTGACCAAATTAATACAAATCCTTGCCCAAAATGCTCGAAATTTGGACATGGATTTAAGAAGTGTCCTAATGTTGCCACATGTTATAAATGTGCAGGCAATCATACAGCAATTGAGTGCAATCGTGAAAATCTTAAATGTGCAAATTGTGAATTTTACAACAACAAATTTAATACTAAATACAATATTAACCACAGTGCAATAGATAGTCAACAATGTGAAATATTAAAAAATAAAATTAAAAAATACATCGAAATGATGGACTACCCGATGCAGCCAACGCATCAACGTTACTTCGGTAAGGTAGATAACAATAAAAAGCAACACTTCAATAGACAGTCGATAATTAGAAAACCCAGATTACCGAGCAATACATCAGTCGATTCGCTACCGTCACCAAGTAGTATAACATTAAACAAAAAACTTAGAAGCTAATGGATATAGATTATCTAGATAATATAGATAACGAAATAATAGTAGATGATTTACATTCTCTAAATAGATACGTTAGCCAAAACACGAAAATAATACTATGCATCAACATACGAAGTCTTAATGCAAATTTTAACAAACTATTAGTATTTATAAATAATTTAAAATTAAAGCCTAGTATTATAATATGTACGGAAACTTGGAATTTACAACATCATCAGTTATTTAACATACCAAACTACAAAATGATACACAACTTTAGTCAAATTAACAAATCTGATGGAGTTGTAGTATATATTAATGAAAATATTAAAGAATCAACAGAAATAATTAGAATTAATAATTTGAGTGTAATAAACTAGAAAATAACATTGGTAGATGATAAAGAACTAGTAATATCAGCAGTTTATAGATCGCATGACATGCACAAAACAGAATTCTTACTAAACATAAAAAATTTAATAGAGCATAATAAAAAAATCAAAAACAATATTATAGTTGGTGATTTCAACATGGATATGCAAAATCTTAAGTCAAGACACATTAAACCAAGAATTTTTGCAGACGCTACTGATAAATGGTTACTGTCCAGGAATACACTCTATTACAAGACCATCAAATTTAAACAGCAACCAAGGTACTTGCATAGACAACTTCTATATAAAAAGGCAGAAAATCAACTTTAAAACGTATTTACTGAAAACACCTTTTAATGACCACTATCCTCGTATGATGTCGTTTAAAAACATAAGAAGAGATACTGTTCAAAGGAACAATGTAAAAATTAATTATAGGAATCTAAAGACAATTGCTCAAACACTAAATTGGTCAGAGATATTAGCAATAAATAACCCGAATCAGGCTACCGAAGCAATAATAAGTAAAATCAAATACTGCATTAACAAATCTAAATACCAAGATAAAACCAATAAGCATATGAAGCCCAGAAAAAAATTGGATTACTAAAGCTATTATAATATCGTGCAAAAAGAAGGAAAAACTAGAAGAGATATTTACAAAAATAGACAATAAAGCTGATTCAAATACTAATAAAATATTACAAAAAGCAAGCCCGAATCCTCCAGGTAACAAATTAACAAAACCAAATGAAATAAGAATGTCATATGGTGATATTAACTATCTAGGAAACAACAAAGCGTATTTATACTTTGACAGAGGAACAAGAGGCATGCAGTCATTTACTAACTCTATGCAACCAATTTCTAAACAAAACAAAAATTTAGATATTATTGATTTAGATGGAATTATATTCACATCATCTTGTAAATGCATATCGAGTAAAGAACACAAAGACATTTTCCCACACTACAGAGTAACCTGTGCAGTAGGGCTAACTTGCCCAAAGAGAATGAACAACTTTCAAAAAGAAGCATACAAAAGAAGCAAAAAGCGCATCAACAGAAACGTATACGAAAGCAAGCTCAATGCTGATTAGATATTGGAGATGAGGACCTACAACACAACATGAATTTAGATTATGAAGTATTAGCAAATAGTTTTTACCTAGTAACGATGTTACTAGGCTAGAAGACTGCGCATTAACTTGCTAAGTCCCCATATTATAGCATTTACATTTTCTTTTCTGTTTTCTTTTCTTTCTATTCATTTATTTTCTTTTCTTTTCTTTTTATTCTTTTCTTTTCTTTTTATTCTTTTCTATTTCTTTTAGTGTTAAGTATTAGTTTTATATAGAGCCAGACCAGCAAACAGGAAACTTTTCCTCTGCTGGGTTACTTTTGTAATTATGTTTATGTATATCAATTAATCAAAATCGAACATGTAACTACTGGAATAAATAAATAAATAAATTTGGTTTAGTGTTCGTTAGTATTTCCGCATATGTGTTTATTATTTTGTTGTTATTATTTGTTTTGTTAGATAATTTTTCTTTTTCTAATAATTCATTTAATAAGTTATTTTTATCTTGGGTTTCTTTGTATAGTTGTTTTAGTAATTTGTTTTTAATTTTTAGTGCTTCCATTTCTCTATAATCTTCGTATATTGTAGTTTCATGCTGACTTTCAATATTTTTTTCATACACAATTTCCTTGATAATATCCTCTTTAATTTTTTCACGTTTATCGAGTTTTCATTTCGCGATGAATTTGCGTGCCGTGTCACTTAACGTACCATATGGCAGATTTGAGGTTAATGTAAAATTTGGATGGTCTTGGAAAATTATAAAAGAACTGCTAAGAAATTGTATTGGACTTCCTGCATTATATCTTGATACAACTTCATTTGTATGATAGAAATTTTCACAGATTAAACACACAACTGCTCCCACTTTTTGAGTAGGATGACACTTAAAGTTTTTATTGAGAGGAGGGTCGGGCGGCTGCTTACCTCTCGACGCCATGTTGGCGAATTTTTTTTATAAACACGTTATTACACAAATAGTAATTAGTTATAATAACTTTTAAAAAATCTGAACAAAATATCTTTTAATCTTTCTTGATATTAATTAAGGGGGAAAATTCCGTCAGGGTCGTAACCTAGGGCATTATATTAGGGACACTGATTTATTTATGCAATTTATTAGAAAATAATGTTGTAGAAATATTAATGTATTCATATTTAATTATGATGTGCGGTTTGTGTTATCTATTTCACGGTGAAAACACAAAATAAGAAAGATTACAATTTCAAAGAAGTATTTACACGTATACTGTTTGCAAGTAAATATATTTTTTTTAATTAACTAATCCGTTTTCTTAAAGGTCCGTTAAATTTATAGTTTTAAACAAAAATTCGATTTCTTATGACTTTAACTACAAAATATTTACTTTTTATTTAAATCTACAGATCTAGTAATCAAATAACCAAGTCTAAGTAGATAATTTTAATGAGCGGTCTATACATCCCGTATTAAAAATCGAAACTTTGATCTTTTTTTTGTTTTATAACAAGACCTAAACTTTTGCACATTTGTAATACCATACAATATCATAGACTGTAAACTGAATTTTTTTTTAAAGAGTTACTTGCAACTAAATATTTAGTTGTATTAATCAAATTTGTTTTGTTATCGGATGATATTTCTTTTACAAAATATTTGGTTAACTGAACTAACTATTTAATTGAATTGAATTGAACGAACAGAAGTTTTAATTGAAGTGAACTAAACTATTTACTTTTTGATCTAATACTAAATATTTATTTGAATATACAAAATATTTTGTTGGTTTAAATAAATGGTTTATTTATTATTTAAATATAGCAATTTCAACAAAATCATTAGTTACAATAATATTATATTCAGTTGTTTTAGCAAAATATTTTATTAGTGATATTTAGTTACCGTAACTAAATGTATTTAGTTATAGTAGCGAAATCGGTTTATTGTATCAACAAATCTGTTTTGTATTTTGTCGCATTGACTATAAATTTTGTTGAGTCAACTAAATATAACGTGACAAAATCAATTAATTGATTTAACTAAATGCCAATCAACTAGATATATTAGGTTGAATCAACAAATTTTTTTTCAGTGTAAATGCTGATAGGTTTAACCCCCAAACCTAATACACCCGTCATGCGCTGCAGTCACGCCCAAGGTAACGTCCCAGCCTAGACTTCGCCAAGAAGTTTTTTTATTTCGACCCGCTCAACCCACCAGGATTGTATCATCATCTCACCTACATCACCAGCTCACTGCAATTATCGCATCACCTGCTCAGCACTCTGCTTCGATGCTCATTCTACACATCACTGAAGATATACGAACCTCCCTATTTCGTGGTTAAGATATGCTCATATGCGCGTAGCTTGTCTCAATAAAACTCAGTCAGTGCAACTCGTCGTTTGTTTATTTCTCCTCCCACTGTAACTACCATGATCTTACAATAATTGAACAATATCTCAAACAACTCCCGAACCTTAAAAAGATTCTTATTGGTAATAGAAATGTAGTAGTGGCACGATTAAAAGAACCATATAAAAATATTTAGGGCCAGCTTCTAAACGTCCGTCTTTGGCTTCAAGCCATGTCTGAAACAACATTAAGGTAGAAAAATTTGAGGTATCTCTTGAATATTCCAATAGAATATAAGGGTAAAGCAGCTGAAAGGGTTAATCAGCGATTGAAGGATCATCTGGACCTGAAGGAATGGATGGATCGGATAGATCTGAAGGAAAACACTTTTTGTCGAAAATATTAGGCAATTACTAATATTTTGCACGAAAATGGACAAAAAGTGTCTACAATAACCTTTTATGTAACTTTTTTCATTTTTAATGAAGAGTAGTTTAAACCTGGTCCAGTGACATATAAGTAACTTTATCGAGAAAAAAGCTATGGCAAGTGGACAAATAAATAAAAATTTTAAATGTTTTTGATGGAACAATACTAGAGGTAAAGAACACTGTTTGGGTCTTAATAATGAATAAATAGCTTAAATTGTGTGAGTAGTTAAAGTGTAAAAAGTTCCAGCAATCAAAAGTGATGAATACAATTGTTATACCTATTAAGCTGGAAAGTGTATTTTTTTCAATTTAACCCAGGCTGGCCCCCTTAAGAACCTTTATAACAATGTTAATGCTACGAATAGAACCTGGATTCCAATATTTGGTTATTTTTATTAAAGAAAATAAAAATCCGACTGATGAATACTGTGAAGAGCCGCAAAGAGACTTGGTGTAAATAAAGTAGAAACTACGCAACAATCGACTTTAAGTGACAGTCACCTTGCGAAAAAAGGTAAATTTTTTGCAACAGGAACTTTAAAATGAAATCGTTGAAAGCTGAAAAAGATCACCTGCACTGTGCAGTAGTAGAATATCTGTTCGTCAGTGCAGTTTCTATACGAAAGGCTTGAATTTAATACCAAAGGCGCTCTCAGGACTGAAAGAAACAGAATCTCATTGGTCATTTGGGAAAATTTAATTTCAGAAAAGAATTGTGAAATTGGACAAATTTCTAACCATATTTTTAACTATAATTCGAGCAAAAAAAACAATTTAAAGAAATAAACTTAACGAAATGAGTTTGAACAAAGGCAGAAATAATCATTAAAGATACGATACGAATGGCTTTTGTTATAAAAATATACAGGGTGGGGAAAAAGTACGGAAACCCCTAGGTTTCCGTCAAGGCTTGGCCAAAAATAAAATAACCAAGGTCAGACCTAATGTAACTTTCAACGAGGAGTTTGGTGGTGACTCTGGATTTGACCTTGTAAATAAGGTTCAATCTTCTTCCATATTATCAGTAGGCTGAATACATTTAATTCACCTTTGTTTTTTATTTTCAATAAGAGAAAACAAAAGTATTTTGATTACCGATTGAAAAGAAAAATCGAACATTTTTATATTATTAGTTGAAAATGAAAAGAATCGCATGACTATAACGTCACCTTTCGTGGAGTCACAAGTTTATGACCAGAAGCTGCAGTTTTCTCTCGATATTTTGTAAAATAATGCATAACCTTTAAATAATTACTGATAATTTTTTTTCTTATTTCTTATCAGAATATCGCGCAGATTACTTTATATATATATATATATACATGTGCATCTGTTTTATTGTTTGATTTTATTTACTCCTTATTTTGTATAGGCTTATTTTATTAACCCATTAACGTCCAAAATGTCAAAATTTCTTGCACGTTTTCAGAGTGATTATTTCCTATGTAATTGGCGTTGAAAAAATTCTTGAACCACATATTCTGATCTAAAATTTCATGCTCTTTCAGAATCCGTTTCGAGAATCATGATAAAACTCACAGGAAAAGAGATATGCTCGATTGAAACATAAAAAACACCTAAATTTTCGAAAAAAAAAATTTTCAGGATTTTTTTTCGAAGTGTTACGGTGAAGATATCACCTTGCGACCGTGATCAAAGGTGATCATGGGAGTTGAAGTTTAAGAGGGAATTTTTTTGTTGACCTTGAACCATCGCTTCTTTACAAAATGGCGGCAAAAACGAATTTTTTTTTTCAATCTTCATCAATTTTTTTCTCAAAATCTATGGACTTTAGAAAAAAATTCATAAGAACAAAAATGCCTTAGAATCGCTCGAGGAACATTCTAAAAAAATTTTAGGATATTTCTCGAGTGATTCTGAGACATTTTTGTTCTTATGAATTTTTTTTCAAAGTCCATAGATTTCGAGAAAAAAATTGATAAATTTGAAAAAATAAAAATTCGTTTCAGCCGCTATGTTCTAAAAACCTATTGGTAAAAAACGATTTCTGTGCAAATTTTCGGAAAATTTTTTTACTCTTAATTTTTTTAGAATTTTTGGAGACATTTTTGAAAATTCCATTTCCCAAGTTTCCCGGAAAATCAAAAATTGTCTCAAAAAATTCTGAAAAAATTTGAGAATGTTCCTCGAGCGATTCTAAGGCATTTTTGTTCTTATAAATTTTTTTCTAAAGTCCATAGATTTTGAGAGAAAAATTGATGAAGATTGAAAAAAAAAATTCGTTTTTCCCGCCATTTTGTAAAGAAGCGATGGTTCAAGGTCAACAAAAAAATTCCCTCTTAAACTTCAACTCCCATGATCACCTTTGATCACGGTCGCAAGGTGATATCTTCACCGTAACACTTCGAAAAAAAATCCTGCAAATTTTTTTTTTCGAAAATTTAGGTGTTTTTTATGTTTCAATCGAGCATATCTCTTTTCCTGTGAGTTTTATCATGATTCTCGAAACGGATTCTGAAAGAGCATGAAATTTTACTTTACTTTACATGAAACTTTACACTCTGAAAACGTGCAAGAAATTTTGACATTTTGGACGTTAATGGGTTAAAAGTTCCTTCAGATTATCTTCTTAATTTACCCCACGTTCCCCATTATTATTTATTTTTCAGACAAATTTTGGGGAAACAATTAATTAATTTTTCTTTACTCAGATGTTAAAATAGAAAAAATTCAAGTTGCTGCGTATTAAAAGAATTACGTACCTGCACTTCGGGTGTAAGGATCTCGTGTAGTAGGAACTTGCAGATAGTCTCTGGGCGTGGGACTTGGATGTGGTGCTTGAGTTAGAGCTTTTTGCACAAGACCAGTTAAATTAGCAAGCTGTCGTTCCATGTGTTCCACTCTTATTCTGTTGACAAATATTCACATAAATTTTTGCTTATTTTAAATGAATCTTTTGCATTCTCGAGTATAATTATACAACTGCTATTTCTACAAATGCATCTTTAATATCCCTGATAGAAATTTCTTAGTATATTACGTGACAAGGAAGCTAAAATAAAAATGGTCACAGATCGCACGTAAATTGGCATCCGAGCCGAAGGCGAGAGTGACAAACGTGCGATCTGACGCATTCTTATTTACTTCTCATGCTGCGTATATTACTTTTCGGCCTAGCAAGACCGAAATCGTAACCTTTTTAATCGGGCGCCGGGAGGAAAGGTTATGGTTTCGTCCCATTAAGCTCCCTACAAGTCTATATGTCATCCGATAAAGTCAGCCGACTTTTTACGCAGATGGTATGTCATAAAGTAATATCGACCGGCTTCGAAAAATTTACTGCTTATACATTTTACTATGCAGATTGCGATAAAGCAAGCTTACTCTCCTACGTGCATTCATTTAGATGTTTTACATTTAGATTTTTCTCGTTTACATTTACCAGCACACTTCATTTTATTAGGAGACTTTAATTGCCACAACTCCTATGGGGATCACTACGGCTAGATAAATAAGGAAAAATAATCGAAAAAGTCCTGTCAAAATAACTTAGTCCTACTGAATAATTCCTCATGTCAATATCTCAAATGGCACGTACAGTGCAATAGACCTATCACTATGTAGCCATGAATTAACACTTGATGTAGACTAGACTACACTCGAAAACCTCCTTAGAAGCGATCATTTCCCCATTATTATAAAGTACAAACAAAATCACACTACCATAAAAAAAGACTCCGAAAAATGGAAATACGACCAAACAGACTGAATAAAATACAAGGAAACTATATCTAATTAAACTAAGGATATCAATACAATAATTACCAGAAATTCCATTACACCTAACTCAGGCATAAACAAGATACTAAATAAATTCATAGAAATTATCCTCTCTGCAACCAAACAATCTATTCCGAAAACAAAATACATATTTCGCAATAAACGCAAACTCTGGTGGAACACAGACTGCGAAAAAACAATCAAGGACGCCAAAAAAGCTAAACACACACTTAAGAAAGATAACTCAGATGAAAATAGGATTAAACATAAAAAATACAAAGCCATCATAAAATGCACAGTAAAAGAAGCAAAAAAAAAAATTGCTTGCCTAGAATTTCTCAAATCCATTAGCTATCAATTACCTAGCAAAATAGTATGGAATAAAATCAAAGCAGTAGAACGTAAACCATACATAAGCATTCCGGTGCTGAGAGAAGAAGATAAAATGTAGGCTATTGATAACACCGTGCCAATATATTGGACATAGGCGTTAGCAATATATAGCGAAAACGTTGCTACCATATTTCCAACATATTGGTATCAGTTCGCTAAGGCACATCCTCCAATAGTTGACCAATACGTTTCCCATACTTCGTAATTTTTTAATATAATAAAATTTACTAATATGTTGACAACATATTGGTAACAGATTGGAAAAAAATATTGCCAAGATATTGGATATATCCTGGTAATACTTTAGCAATATTTAAATTCTCACGGCTCGTAGGTGCGGACCAGAGGCGGCCCCGTTACAAAATATTAATTACAAAATTATTAATTTTAATGCAAATAAAATATTGTATTCCTTTTTTTAATAACTAGCCATTATATTAAAGCAAAATTTCTTTATTCTAATTCTACAACATTTACAGGTTTACATATATAATTTTGATGTTCTAATTTTACATGAAAACAAACATTTTCCAAATTATTGACATTGATTAAACAAACATCTTGACTTATTTCTATACATTCGTGAATAAAATCTAACTTACTGTTAAGTCCATTTACACTAAAGGAATTAATATATTTAACTTCCTTTACACGGGCGTAACTGTCACCTGGACATTGGCATAGATTTTTACAGTCACACTGTGTAATGTGTAAATAATCTTGAATACATCCTATCTTTAACTTCGAATTATTCTTGTAAGATACAATATAAGATTCAGATAATAAATGTTTTTCACTCATTTCTGAATGAAACACAATTTTATTTTTAAACAATTGTTTAAATAAAAATATGCTTTTTCCATTTAAAGCATAAAGAGTAAAAATCTTTTGAGCGTCTAATTTTGACTATTTTTGGCTAATCCTAATATATTATTACGTCGTAAAAAGAAATAAGTGTAGAATAATAACGAGTAGAGAAATGAGAAAAAAAGTACAGAATATTAAGAAGCCAATAATGAATAAAAATAGTACACACGAATCTTTTTACGATATACCAAAATTACTATGTGCACCTATAAGGAAGTGTGAAATGTAAAAAGAATACAAATTAAGGCAATAAAAGAGATGCGGTAGGTTACCCAACAATACGTCGATATATTAAAGGAAATATTTGGACATAATTTGTAAATGGATGCTAATCAATATTCAAAGCAGAAAATAGAAACGCACAGAGCGCACTCGCTTTTCTCATGGAATAGACCCTAGAAGTGAATCACGGAAGAATTTTATTACTGAAATAAGACCCCGAATAATTAAGTTTTCGGCACATAAAAATGATTTATATTCGAATGCTACTCATTATTCAAGACAGAAAATAGAGACGCATTGCACGAAGCCACCTTTAATAGGGAATGAGCCCTAAGAACTGATCACATACCAGCGCAAAACCACATTATTATTCATGTCCGAATTTCTGACAAGAAACGATTATTTGAATTAAGTAGCCGAATTTTCTCAAGATTGAGCAAAGGAATGCACCTCACCGGAAATCAATAGAGCGGATTAAAGAGTATAAAAACCGTCGTCTAAGGGCAAGCATCGTTCAGTCGTATCGAGTCTACACCACGAGTAATTATCGTCTACGCCAGTTAAATCTAAGAAACTACCAGTCTGCATCGGGGACGAGCCTCTCCGAGCATCGCTAAGAGTACGGGAGACCGCCCACTGTGGACTTGAAATCTTGTACGCCAATCACCTTGCCAGAAAAACGCAGAGTAAGGGCAACGACCTATTCTATAACATTGGAGGGACGAGGATAGCAGCAGAGACTCCAACACCGAGCTAGGCGACTGATCCACCGACGCAACCAAGGAAAGCTGCTGTCCACCGTCAACAGAGAAAAAGAGCGAGCATCGACACCTTTGGCCCGGAGCAACGAGGGACAGCGAGAGCGCCGCTACCTGCTGTGACCAGCCGACCCGAGCCGCATATTGCGAGGTCTTGCGTTTGAAAATTGTATAATAATTGTAATTCCACTTGAAGTTTTAATCATTAAAATTTATAACCTTTGAAATTGTGTGAATCATGTTTATTTGTTTTTCTGAATAAATTTAGCCTATATTCCTTATCCTGGACGTAACAATATATATCGCATCACCAATTTTTTTTTTTAAACATAATTTATGCCTTGAGGACGAAAGTTCATCGCAGAAATCATAAAGTACACTCTCCGGTTTTATCCATTCATATCTTAGAGTGCATACTTTGATGTACATATTTAAATTACAAATTATTTGTAGTTCCGGTTTGGTACTAATGTGTACTAATGCCTTTAATTTTCCATTTACATCTTCAAGAGACATACAAGAAGAGGTCCACAAAGGACCTAAACGTCGTACCGTCTCAGGTAAGTGTAACAAGGAATGCACATTACATGTCATAAATTTTATGCTATATAAAATTTCAAATCTTAACAAAAATTCTTTGATTAATATTTCAGCCAAATCTATCCTTCTACTTATGATTTCTTGTTCACACAAAATGTAAATAGCTTGATCAAGTAATTTATAGTGCTCAAAGTAGTCCGCTGAAAGGATATTATTTAATATTGGCACCGAAAAGTAAAAAAAACCAGTTTTTTAGTTCGGACGTATTCCAATAACAAAGATGCGTTTTTATCGATCTTGGGCGTCTTGCAATATAATACGGAGGCTTGATAGCGCTATGTTTAGCATCTATAATGTCAATAAAATTTGACATTAAAATCTTCGTTATTATATTTAGGATCGAACCATAATTCGCCCAGATTTTTCACGACCCCTTTGAATACGCAATGCATTACGTCTACTGATGTAGATGTGACAAATTTATGACAAATTTTGGACATAATTGTCGGACCTTTAACGCCACAAATCGGCTTACCAATTTCCAGTGCTTGCATGGTGTGTTTTACTGTATCGATATCGGTGCGCAAAATTAAAGTTTCTTCGTAACGGTATGTTATTGTTTTATCAACTGTATGGCCAGGATGTATGCATACTTGACATCCAAATCGACCATTGTATTGGTTCATTGATAAAAAAAGAGCTTTGGCTGGTAGATCAGCTGTACCACTCATTAGTATTCCTTGAACTTTATTTATTTTGTTAAGATCTTTTACATATAAATCAACACCCTTATATAAAATTTTTAAAGATTTTTCTAATGGGTTTAAAAATATATTTGGTATTGGTTTTTTATCTCCTAACCAAAGCGATACTAACAAAATATTTTGTAATTTATATCTTTGATGGTATGGAAGTTCGTTAATGATGAGGAAAAATTCCCATATATTGAATTTTGATGAATTAAAAATTCGCACTTCATCCGCGTACCACATAAACGATATGTTGTGTAAATTTGATAGAATGTTTTCATTCTGTAACTCTTGGTAGATGGACCCATCGCAAATATCTTTGTAACTATTATTTACTTTTCTCTCTCTGCAAATTACAAATTTTTTTTATAAAATCCCGGGCGCTTATAAAGGGATTGAATTTGTCGTATTAAAGGTACTTCATAAAATATTTTTTTTCCTCTTTACATTCACAAGAAACTGCGTGTTGAATATTGTCTGTCTGGATGGATTTGTCATTATCAATGTCACAATCAGTGTTAAATTCCAATGAATTACAATTGGAACAATAAAAATGTTTTTTAAGCATATCATCATCTATTAAATTTAAAATTTTTTTAAAATTGTAAAATGTGGAAAGACACTTTTTTGGCTCAGGTAAAACTTTCGAAAATAATTTTAACGTGTATGAAGTGTGCACGTTAAGTTGGTTCAGACGTGATTTCAATGAAGCGATACTTAAAACAAATTCCTTAATGGTTATTGAAGTTCCTGGATAAAGCTGTTCGTTTACATTGATCGGCAAAGTATCTTCCTCGTCGTCAAGCTCGTAGTCTTCGTCTTCATCAACACTGCAGCTTGCATCTGATCTCCAAATTTCAAAATCTATATCTTCAAAGAAATCTAAATAATAATATTGCAAATATTAACTAGTAGAAAAAAATTATTGCTTGTAAGATCTTACAAAATTTTTAATTTAAAAATTGTTCTCACTGTTTACTGTCCCGCGATTAATCTCTGTTTCCACAGTAGGTGCATGCCAATTGTATTTTGCAGTGACCTCGTTATCTTTATCGATTGACTAAAAAGTTTAAAGTAATGTATGTGTATTAGCCTGCATAAAATTTCTATTTTCATATGTATAAATATAATATACATATATTTTAATTAACCTTTTATTTTGTAACGTGGAATTCACGACGTTACTTCTCTCAAGCAATAATGATATAAATAATTTCTTTAATTTTTAGATGAAGAATTATCTACTTTGCCAGAATGTAAGTAAGGAAGGCTACATATGAGTAAAGAGGAAGGGCAGCGCAAATGTTCAAGAAGCTTTAAAAAAAATTGGAAATTATTAGTAAACAGAAAATAAATAAAAAAAAAAACAATTAGAATCACTGCGTACAGACAATAATTATCTTCTCCGTTCGCGAAAATAGCCAAGACTTTCGCGACAAACTGTAACCACTCAAATTATACAAAAGAATTTCTAACATATAAAAATAAAATAGTATCCCAAACTGAAATAGACCTTGAAAATACACCTAATATTCACAATTCATATGACCCTATAACAATAACAGAACTAAAAGAAGTAATCCACAACAGAAAAACTTAAGCCCAGGACCAGACGAGATATCTAATTTGTTTATTAAAAACTTACCAGAGAGAGCAGTAAACACACTACTACTAATATACAATACTATATAGATAAATAAAATTTTTCCCAACAAATGACAAGAATTAATTATAGTACCCTTCTCCAAACCAGAGAAAAATAAAACAAATAACGAATACAGACCGGTATCTTTAAAATTCTGTTTATGTAAAACATTTGAAAAAATCCTGAATAAAAGATTACGCAACTACCTAGAAAATAACAATATTCTTAACAAAGTACAAAGAGGATTTAGGAAAAACTGCTCCACGATAGATTGTCTAGCTCAACTACAATCAAATATACGTAATGCACTAAGTGTAAATCAACATATTCTGGCGATCTGTTTAGATCTTGAAAAAGCTTATGACTTAGTTTGGCGATATAGAGTTCCAAAATTACTTCACAAACATAGGAAACAGGTAATATTTACCACTTTATCAAAAATGTTATCAATAACAGAACAGTAAAAATTTGAATAAATAACACCCTCTCGCAGTCAGTAGAAATAGAAAATGGGGTCACTCAAGGTTCCGTAATTTGTGTTACCCTCTTCCTACTAGCTATAAATAATATAGTGAACTGCATCGCAAACCCTATCAAATGCCAATAAGATAAAAATAAAACTCAAATTATAATATTCTCTAAACAAAAAAATTTAAACCATAATCTTAAGCTAAAAATCAGTGCAGACACAATCCAATTAGTAAGAAATGTTAAAATACTTGGACTCATCTTTGACTCTAAGCTTTCGTGGAATCAACACATAGAAAATTAAAAAAACAATGCCCTTTTAAGATTAAATATAATCAAAACTCTATCTGCAAGGAACTGGAGAGCAAGTCAACAAATGTTAATTAATACCTTCAAAGCAATCATACAAGCAAAAATCGACTATGGAAGCATAATATACGGTATAACCAAAAACAACAAAAGGTCTGTACCATTTTACGACCAAACCATAGCCCTATTTAAAGAAAATAACGTAGAACTAGAAAATCTACAGATAAACCTTGAGAACACGGAGAAAAATACTTGCTTAAATATTAGCAAAAAGTTGTATAAAAATTACTATAATATTTAATAGTGCGAAATAGTGTAAATACGACTGACTCGTATTTAGAGTATTTTTGTTATTTTTATTACCAATTCTATTATGTTTATACTAATTTTTTATAATGTGGGATATTTTAAAAACTCTAAAACTAAAAAGTAATATTTGTAATGTGCATTAACAAATCATACTAAATAAATTTTGATAATGTTTTTAATAATAATTATTAATTTAACCCTAATATTTTGCTATAATATAACCAAATTTTTATCTTACATACTGGAAATTGATTATGTACATACAATAACAAAAATTATTTTAAATAACTAACGAACGAATAATTCTTAAACATAATAATGTTCTTTCTTACATCTCGTAACTGGAAAGTATTATTTGATATATTAACCCTTAACTGGCACTGGGGGTCAAAACGACCCCAGAAAAGTTTTGTGCTCAAATTACGCATACTAAATTTAAAGTAAGTAGAATTTAAGTAAGTAAAATTTAATTGTAAGTTTATGATCTAAAGTAAACTAAAATTTTATCATTTTATCAACCACTACGGCGGCTTGTTGCTCATGCTTGCGTCCAATGTGCCAGGTCTGCGTCGAATGCGCAGGCCGAAGTTGAAATTTGGACACTTAAACATCATTTTTCCTTTCTTTTCGTTCATTCATGTATCTTAAACTATTCTATAACTATTTTGTAACTGATTTAGTACTTTAAAATAAAAGTACGAGGTTTAAATATTGAAAAATAGGGTGTTTCATTTTACCCAAAAATCGACGTTTCATTTTGCAAAATAAATACCTTTTTTGGAAGCATCAATATAACAGTAATTTTTTTCTTAAAGTATAGTATCTCAAGCATGCACCTGTAAATTTTTAGCTTAAAATATTAAAAATTAGGCGACTTACAATTTTTTAAGTGAAAAAACTGCTTTTTTCGGTTCTTTTTTTTCAACAATTTTTTTTTCTAACTCAATTTAAATGAATGGATACAAAACCAATTGAACTTTGAAAAATACATTCTAAACTACATTTGATTTTTTTTCGGCTGCGCTAGGCTCGTTTAAATACGCTGGGGTCGTAAAGACCCCCAGTGCCAGTAACGTATATTAGTACCAACAGTGCCAGTTAAGGGGAGGTCGTACCATCCTACATTACCGACCGCGATACGAATCGTTGTTTTCAACTTTTCTCTGTCATTTATTATTAAAATAATGCACAAATTAAATTCCACTCAAAAAATTCATTGAAGAAGAGGGCTTAACTAAGATAATTGTAATACGGAGTCAAAAATCGTCGTTACCTTACTAGCAAATAAGCAATGGCGCTGCGATCGTTCAACTCAACATCGTTTTATGCCTAATTAAAAAATTTATTAATGTTATCATTTTTGACTCCGTATTACAATTATCTTAGTTGAGTCCTCTTCTTCAATGAATTTTTTGAGTGGAATTTAATTTGTGCATTATTTCAATAATAAATGACAGAGAAAAGTTGGAAACAGCGATTCGTATCGCGGTCGGTAATGTAGGATGGTACGACCTCCTTTTAAGGGTTAAGTGTTAGGATATTTTTTCATAAGATACTACATTGTTTTCTTTACGCGGCGAGCTTTTTACTAATTTTGTGATTACTAATATCAAGCGGCATATCGTAACATACCACTAAAAATTACTTTTAAATGAAGTAGTTTAAATTTAAGGTTTTTAATAAAATTTTCCAGGTGACTACCGTGGATGGTGAGGTAAGCAATTAAGACAAAAGGAATGCAAGAGAAGCTGCATTAAAATTAACATAATTGGTATGGTTTAAAGTAACTTTTATATATTTTTTTATATTAATCAGAGTGATTAAATTATACATAGGTATAAAATTTATAGAAACAATTTCTGGTTAAATAAATTTTAAGCAAATTATGTATCTCAGCTGTTTGATGATGATGTCCATGCAGATGGAAAACTAGTTGTAGATGTCAACGAGAATGATAGAGAAGAAATAGCTCACTTAGCTCAACCAGTTTCAAATTCTACGGAGGTATTACTTGAAATTCAGATTGAGGTTCTTGAAAATTCAAATAACTGCATTAACACAGTGCGTATTGTTATATTTTTTATAGTCACTAAACAGTCACTAATAATTTTATTAATTTATGTTATTTATAGAGAATAGAAGTCTATATAAAGAAAAAAGCAATTGGCTAGAAAATATTTACAGCATATAAAACGTTGTCCTTGTTGAAACAACCTTTGCCAAAAAGATTAGATCAAAATTAGTAAAACTAGTTATTCAGTGAGAAAAGGATTGGATTTTGAAAGATCTTGAAGCTGATCAAATGTTAGATGAATTTGTGTAAGAATACATTTTTATAATTGTTGTTTACAGTAGATCAAGTTTAAAGAAAAAGTACTTTTTTAGGATTTCAAGAAGCAGATTCGAAATACTGTCCAATGAAATTGTAAATATATAAATTATAAATATTTTTAAATATGAGAATATCGCTACAAAATTCACTCCATTTCAGCAGTCTACTGGTGGTATCAGGGAGCCAAATGTATTTTCACCAACGAGTAAGACTTTTATATTTTCTCTTAATCAATATAACAAATTTTACTTTGTAACCTACGTCTCACGGTGCGGCTGTGTGCAGCAGCGTGCTGACACAGTAATGTTCGGGCCGTTACCCTCACACGCACACGTCCAGAACTCGCGCACTCCTCCTACCTTGGCTGGCCGACCCGCTCTCGCTCTCCCACGCTCTCGTTTACAGGAACTTCCACCGCTCGGGGCAGCTCGACGGTAGCAAGACTGCTCTTCTCCTGGAGTTGTCCTCTACGCCACCCTGGTCAGTTATCGTTTCGACGCCTGTAAGGTGGACCACAACGGCACTTTTTGTACTGAGATCAACCGACGCGGTCGATCGTCCGGATTAATCTGACCTCTGGCTTATATTTTGCAAGGAGCGCCCCTAAGTTCTCCCTCGCCTGCCTCATATGTCGTTCTTATCCTCTCGCCTTCGCGGCCATATATTTTTATAAAAAAAATGCTTTTTTTAGTTGCTCAGAAATTGGAGTGGTTAGAAACTCAAACAGATCTCTGGTAAGAAGTGGAGAAATTCTAGGACGAAACTTTTATTACTTGTCAAACTTTACTGAAAGATACAGACATTTTTGAATGTGATTGTATTAATAAATTTAAATGTTTACAAATAAAAGGTGCAGTAAGTTTGCTAAGTGATTAAAACTTTGACTAAAAATATGTTTCAACTTATTATTTTAATGTTTTTTTAGTTCGATAGTGATTTTTATTATCTATTTCCTAACAATAACGTGATTACGAATACTCAGTGAAAAATAATCAAGCAATGCATTATTAAAAATTTTAAAACTTGCAATATAAAAAATCCAATCAATTTAGCTTATTTGTAATTACTGCCCTGCCGGAAATTTAACCATCATTTATGTTGTTGTAATTAACTTCTGCCTAGATTTTTCGACTACCAACTATTTTGATAGACTGGTGAATTATGTTAAAATTATGTTTAGCAGCGAAGTAAAGGCAGAAGAGCCGGATGCGCGCTCAGCTGTTTGCTCTCTCCCTCCCTCCCTCCCTCCCTCCCTCCCTCCCTCCCTCCCCTCTCTCCCTCTCTCCCTCTCTCCCTCTCTCCCTCTCCCCTCCCCCTCTCCCCATCTCCCCCTCCCTCCCTCCCTCCCTCCCTCCCTCTCTCCCTCCCTCTCCCTCCCTCCCTCCTCCCTCCCTCCCTCCCTAAATCCCTCCCTCCCTCCCTCCCTCCCCCCTCCCTCCCTCTCTCTCTCTCCCTGTCTCTCTCCCCTCTCTCTCCCTCCCTCCCTCCCTCTCTCTCTCAAGTATAAAATCGCGCGGTTCCCATACGTTTATAACCTTTAATTGAATAATAGAATTTAGAACAGATTTTAACCAGCTAGCGTCACACCACAGCCTCCAAATATGTTCAAAATATGTTGAATAATCTGCCCACTGAATAGAAGATTTAACATTTTCTGCCTAAAAGCTCCTTAATTTTCCGGCAGGGTGAAGTCTAATGAGTTAAGTGAAGGTACAGTATCCAATTCTTTTCCTTTTTAGTATTTGTTTATGTTTTAATTCATTTACATTTTACATGTACATGTAAATTTGTTTTCCAACGAAGAAGGATTTCATCGTTTTTTATTTATTACCTTATGCAATTCCTTTTATGAGATATTTTAAACGGAAAAATCTAATGCACCGGTGCAGGATGAATCACCTCAGAAGTTATCTTCAAAAGAAAAGCGAGAAACGTTTATCTTACGCGTACAGTTTTTGATAATATAATTATTTTGTTAATCAAACAATTTCCATAATATATAAAAGCAATTCCTTGAAGATTATCTTTAATGCATTAATTATTAATTGATTAAAAGATAAAAAATTCATTGAATAGAATACTTTTCAGAATGCAGCAGAAGTGCAGCCAGCATAAGTAGAGTGGACTAGAAAAGTCAAATACCATTTGGATTTTTTTACAAAAAGTAGTTTCCGGTATTCACATAAAATCAGATATTACGAATGTTCAATCCAATATATTACGGCATATAGCAGCAACCGTATTAGAAGAGGAAAAAAAAAGAAAGCGTGTTTGAGAAATTTTGCGCTGGTGAATTTGGGATGATGGTAGTTACAGAGGGCGGGGAATTTTAATAAACAGAGCTGAGTTTTAAAGAGCTTTATTTATGAGTTCAGCAACCTCGTACCTTTCAACAGTCAGTTACTTGATTTACTTGAGTTATGATTTATATAGCTGCAGAAGTGTATATTGAGCAGGAATTCAGCAGTTGAGTTGAGCAGATGAGCCTTGCGGTGATAAGCAGGTGATGAGCGAAAGCAGGGGATGAGCAGGTTGAAAAAAGCGAACAAAAAGAAGCAAAGAAAAATCCAAACGTCCTTTTCCTTGTGCGAGTTATATGAGAGAGTGAGATAACGAGCGCGCGAGCGCCGCGACGCTATCTTTTGGCGCGAAGACGCCTGAGCATGCGCGAGTGTGTCTGCAGCGCCAGTCGACTCGACAGAGTATAGCGACGCGCGCATGAGCGCAGTCGATAATCACGAGGCGCGCGATTCAAAATAGGTAAATCGCGAACAAAGCGAAAAAAAGTAACTTATGTTAATTTAATTCTTTCTGTAATATCTTTAAAAAACCGCACATTTATTTATTTTTTATTTATTTTTTAATTTCTTAATATTATGATATTCTGATTAAAATTTTAATTTAATCTTGCAAATAACGACTTGAAAATGTCATTTTGTTGTAAAATGTGTGATTTTGCAAATGCAGATGAGAACTTTATGATTAACCACATTATACAAGATCACGGTTCGATGTCGAACTTTACGTGCTTTTTTGACAATTGTATTCGTAATTACTCTTTAGTTAACTCATTTAGGAAACACATTAAATCTAAACACTTAGTTCTGCTACTAAGGAGAATAACGATGAAGCATTTAACTGTTCTGAAATATTAAATAATACCGAAAATGTATATAGTTTAACCCATTAGTGCCGACGCGGACATTTTTGGACACTCGATATTTCCGGGCGGATTTAAAAAAAACAGATCAAAACATAGCCCGGAAATATCGAGTGTCCAAAAATGTCCGCGTCGGCACTAACAAAACATCATTTCTTGATACACTATCCTCGTTCTATGTTAAACTTTGGACCATTGTGCTCTCTAAATCTGAATATGTGAAATTTCACATTTTGGATGTGAATAGTCACATTTTAAAAATGTCAAATCTCGTCCACTGCAAAAAAATGAATATTCACATACCAAAAATGTGAAATAAAATTTCACTTATACAATGTGTGAATATTCACATTTTTCTTATGTGATATTCACATAACAAAAATGTGGAAATTCAGACTCAAAAAAACTTCTTGAAAATTAATCTAAATGTACTGGAAACAAATTTCATAACTGCACCTGAATTATTTTTCCATGTCCTACATTAATGCTTTGGTTAAATTAAAAAAAAAAAATTATCTGATTTGAATTTGAACCTATATACAAGTCTAGCTCCTAGACCATATATGTTCAATGAACAATTTTTGTACTACAAATTTGATTTTATATAGATTTAAATTGTATTTTTATTATAAGGTAAAAGACCCAATAGTGGGACACTTTTGCCCATAAGTTTTTTAGCATCGTATTTATTTTTGAAATAAAGTCTTATGCGTGAAAACGTATTATTTCAGCAGTTAGTTTGGATTTCGTAGTTTAATTTAAAAAAAGGGGGGCTTTTTTATTAAATTTTCTATTTTAATAATCGCGTTTTGTGATAATAGCTATCGACCGTAGTAGTGGGACAAATGTAAACACAGTGTGACCGGTGTACTAGGACAAGCATAGAACCAGTTGTGGGACAGTACAATTTCGATGCCTTTAACCTTTAGAGGGCCGGGGTTTTGAAAAATTTGAAAATCGCATTTTTCTATAGCAATGTGGTCTAAGGTCCCTGAGTTAGAGCCAAACTAAATTGCGATGTTGGTGAGTCAGACCCCTTACGCCTAGAGGCGTATTCCGGCCCTCTAAAGGTTAATAAAATTCAAGTAGGAGAAAAAATTAAAAATACAGTAAAAAAGACCATGAAATTAAGTTATTTATATGTTATTTTATTAAATTGTAAATCACAGTGAAATAACGGTAAAAAAAATTAAATTTTTTCTGTCTTGATATTTATTTTTGTTTGCAAAACTTCCATTTGTTGTTGCAAAATCAATCTTTCAGTATCTTCTAACTGCTCAGACAGTAATTTTATTTTTTCTTCGATCTCGGCCTTGCTTTCTTTAGAATACTCTGATTTTAGCATTTTCTTTAAACTTGTTAATTCTTAATTAAGATTTTTTTTCTGTTCTAATAATTTTTTCTTGTTTTCAGTAAATTTTTTTATGACATCCTGCTCCTTTCCTTTTTACAATTTAAGACATTTTTTTTTTGGTGCCTCGGGAAATTGTTTATAACTTTTAAATTTATTAATATTTATATTTAAAAAAAATTAAATATGTAATTGAAATGTAGCTAAGTATTTGTGAAAATTTAGAACATTTTATTCAGAACTTTTTTTTTAAATAATTCCCAAAAAACACTTACATTTTCCGCGTTCAAACTGGTATAGCCCCTTAATGTTATTATCACATAAGTCAGATTTATCACATTGCGTCTCCTTATTACTACATTGTAAATTTTTACTAGTACTATTTAAATCACAGACAGTATTTAAATTACACTTTACATTGAGATCAAGTACTTGATTTGAATTAGTTATATCACATAATACATGACAAGATTCCTCAATATTACTTATGTCTCTTCTTACTTATGCACTCTTCTTTATTTTAGCCATGATATCTAATTCATAATTTATAATTTATAATATTAATTTATAATATTTATAATTTAAGCATTACTTAAATTTAAAATTTAAAAAATTTAGTAAATTAATATTATATTTTATCAAATAGTATAAGGAGTTGGAATTAATTCGTAGCATTTTACAAAAGATGGCGTTAGTTAACTATCCATAGTCACACACACAAAAGTAAATATTCTCCGAGAAGCTACTGATATAGCGCATCTTTACCACTATATGACATTTCGTTATTGTGTCTGTAGCATTTGTTGTGCAGTATCAAACATGTCGAAGTTCGTGCCTGAAAAATCGTTTTTGCGGGGAGTGTTACTTCATTACTTCAACATGAAGAAAAGTGCCGCGGAAAGTTATCGTATTTTAGTGCATGTTTACGGTGAACATGCTTTGGCTGAGCAAACTTGCAGAAAGTGGTTTGCGCGGTTCAAAAATGGAAATTTCGACTGGTGTCGAAATTTCGAAATTGGTGGGATCAGCTGGGCGTTATCTATTATGAGCTGCTCCAACCGGGTGAAACCATCACTGGAGACCTCTACGATGGACAATACTTTGAATAACACTACTGTAATGATACTTTTATAATAAACCACGAAACTTTGCAAAAAAACGCTACGAATTAATTCCAACTCCTAATACATACTAGGTAAGTTTGTAGGTTAGAATATCTAAGCACTAGAAATACTGTTCTCACGTATTTGCTCAATAAAACTTCACTTAAATGTATGTCTACAATAATCAACAATGATTTTTCCTTGCAAATAAATATCTTAAATAATTTATTTTCACAAATATTTTTCATAGTGAAATAGCTTACACGTGTGTCCAAGTACTGTGATACGTAAAGCTGCGATAACGTTAAACCTGGACATCTACCGCCCTCTTGTCCCACTTCTAGGTAGTGAGCTTGAAAAGGGAACGCGTACTTGGACACCTAGCTATTAAATAAATTTCAATAATTGATGCATAATTAATGTACAATATTCATAACAATACAATCCGGATAGTAAGAAACCTTTTTTTTTCGGTAAAATAACCTTTCTATTATTTTTTATCTCGTATTTAGAAATCGTAACGTATCGCTCGAATCAGAGATAAGCATGCATGATTTATGGGAATTGGCAAAAGACATTTTTAAAACTCGGTTATAAAATATTTAAAAAAATTTAACAATATTTATGACATGATTTTAAAAATAAGTATTTTAAATTTATATATTCATATTTTTATCAATAATTATAATTTCTTACATAGCAAAAATTACTAATATTTGTATCTGTCCAGGTATTGGTCCCAAAATCTGCTTTGTCCCACTATTGGATCTTTTACCTTACTATAATTTATTTTAAATTGATACAAACACAAATATGCATTAAGATCGGCATCCCCTTAAATGAAAAAACTTTTCTTTCGATCAGATTTGAACCTGCGACCTTCCGATTAAGAGTCCAACACCTAGTCCAGTTGACCACGAGTCCTTGTTATTATATTACATTTATTTCGTACTGAAGGGGATGCCTAACTTAATTTCCGTGCTCTACTATACCGAAAATGTTTATCAAAGGCTTTTCTTGTAATTTATAGTAATTTTTGGTATTTTATGAGTCTGTCCTCTCACTGAAATAAATTGTAATCAATTTTTTTACAAATTTGTAGCAATATTTGAGCGAGTATTTTACTCCGTGAACAACTCACCACAACGGAACAGTAACCTCCAACATCTTATAGTAGATAAAACCAATACGACACATCAGGAAATTAGCAAGCAATACCCTAACCATAAACCAGTATATCTAAACATCTTCCGAACATGCAACTCGATAAATGCAGTAGCAATTTTACCCAAAGATGAAAAAATACTACTTTAATTACCAACATGGCTAAATAGGCAAGGCGCAATGACAAGGTTAATTTTAGAAACAAGAAATAGTCTTTGTAATACACATGAATACTTCATATTTTATTACTATCTACCCACACTAGCTAAATCTTTATAAAATATAACCCCTAAATTAACAATCAACTCACTCATCATCGCAAAAATCTTTGAATCGAAAAATAAAATTACATTATGCCAATCAAGACTACCAAAACACATAAAAAACATAACGAAAGAGTATGGTAAGATCGCCATATTCAACTACAATTCACCCGAATAAAAACATATCAAGAGGAAATGAAAGATATCACTGATAAGATCATAAAAAAAAGTGGAATGAATATTGGATAAATTGCCTAAAAAACGGTAACCCTATGCCAATCAAGACTACCAAAACACATAAAAAACATAACGAAAGAGTATGGTAAGATCGCCATACTCAACTACAATTCACCCGAATAAAAACATATCAAGAGGAAATGAAAGATATCACTGATAAGATCATAAAAAAAAGTGGAATGAATATTGGATAAATTGCCTAAAAAACGGTAACCTTAAACCCTCCAAACCTAATATATTCGACTACAACCTAGCACAAAACAAGTCCTTTAATAGAAGAGAACAAATCATCATATCAAGGCTTCGAATGGGACATTCAAAGTTTACACACGAATACCTAATTAAAAAAATAGAACCTCCAAAATGTAGTCAATGTAACGGTATAATCAACCTAGAGCATATCCTACCAAAATGTCCACTCTCTTAAGTTCAACCAGTGAAAATTTCGCTGATCGTGGTAGTGAACCTATTTTTCACTGATGAAATAGCGAAATTATCACTTAACAATTAGTGAAAACAATATTTCACTAATATAATTCAGTGATTATTCACTATTTAGAATAGTGTATTTCAGAAAAAAATGCTAGCTACTATTTCGCATAGTGAATATTCACTATTTCAGAATCAGTATACTGTTTTATGCGTTCACTATAATGTTAGTGGCTGTCAACTATTTGAAAAAGTTGTCTTTGTTCACTGTATCTTTAGTGAATTTTCGCTATTTAAATAAGCACTTTTTCGGAACTTATAAATTATGAGAATCCAAGTGTTCACTGTGTCTACAGTGAATTTTTGCTATTCAAATAGTGGCTTTTGAGGATCTTAAAAATGTTTAAATTCCAAAAGATGTTCACTGCGACTGTATAGTGAATCATCTTAACTGTATAGAGAGTAGCTTTTGAAGAGCATAGACATTTTAATAATCCACATGGATCTTTACTTAATTTTGAGTGAACCTACGTTAAGAAAAGTCTGAAAGAAAAATAATAAATAACAAATTTATTAATATTAAATAATTTTATATATAATAATTTTATGTATATATATATTTATTTATTTATTTTATAATACTATAGTATTATGGAAGATGCTGATAATTTACATCTAATAAGTTATCAGTCATTAGCATCGAACGTTCCTTGTAATAATTTTAAAATTGATAGCGTTGATTTTATTGTAAATAGATACATTTTTTGAAAACTTTTAATAAAATTTATTAAATAATACAATGCTTTATTTTACTTAATACGCGATGAGTGAATGCTCAATGCAGAATATCACACGAGTTCGTCTGCTTGCAAGTATGCACGCACGTCAAACGGCTGTGCATGCATGCCAAACAACCCTGCATGCACGGCTGTACGCCGTGCAAGCTAGCATCAATTTTCACGATGCTTCTTGCACCGCTACATTAAACGCAAAAGAGCCAGATGCGCGCTTAGCTGTTTGCACGCTCTTTCTCTCTTCCTCTTATGTCTGCTTACAGCTCCTAAACGGTTATGTGACTATACTGAATCGCAGGTTATATTCCGATATTTTGGAATAGCGTTGAAATATACTATTTATTTTGTTATTTTATATATAAAAATAAAATGGAGTTCTCTAGAAGGAAACGTTATTTGAAAAAAGGGAACAGAAAAAATTATGAAAAACTTTTAAGACAATACAGTGACTTGGAAAAGAATTCACACAAAGATTCAACACATTAAAATGTTAGATTTGTTAATTTTCCGAGCACTCTAATGAATTGTATCAATAAATATGGAAAAATTTGTATAACTATTTTGTTTCCCATATTTACCTCCCCTATTTTCAGAAAGACAGGGGAGGGATGATGAGGCAGGAGACGAGATGTTTTGCACTTCTCCGCTGGCTCTCCGAAATCACCAGATCAACAGCGACCACTCGACTACGGTGGGACGTCGACGAGACGACAAGAGTTGGTACCTTGGCATCACTGACGGAAGCAGCGCTTTGCGACTTCTCGACTGGTTGACTGATAAGAAAGACCTCCGCGGAATTAACTTTTGCGCATTTATAAATCCATTTTTTTGAATTTATAATTTATTGTATCCTTTAATTTGTTCATGTGGTGAACCCACGTTTTTGTATTCTTTTCCCAGTTCGCATGCCTTCGTTCAGGTCTCGTGACCACGCAACATCATTTCGATACTTTCGGTATAGCTTCAACACGGCAGGACAAGGTTGCCAACATTTGGTGCAAAAGATACCTACGATGAAGCAATTAAATTTACGCCAGAGTGCTTGTTCTTTACCCTTTGATTACACGCGTTTTCATAAAGCACCTTTTATTACTTGCTGTACCTCTATGTGCCTTACTTTGTAATCCATTTGGAGTCTCCGCGTAGTTGGTGGAGTTAACTTAATATAGAATTTTTTTATTTTGAAAATTAATTTTTTATTGAATTGTAGAATTGTGAATTATAATTTGTAACTGCCGATTTGTTAGGAATGTCTACTACGTATAAAACAATGTCAAAATTACAAAGAAGTTTGCAACTGATTTTAATCAATTACATTTGCTTTCTATTGACTTCACTTAGATAGTTTAATAATGAATAATCTTTATTCTTAACTCTTTTTTGTACGAAGTCATCCTCCTGCGCTGGAGCAGAAAATCTCAAAAAAAATTGATCCGCTTACCGTAATTTGTTAATAACGATATTGAGCTGTCATTCCAATCGCAGCTGCAAACTTTTTCAACCATTTCAAAGCGATTTCCGTAAAAATATTGTTACTAAGAATAATAGATTTTAGCCTATTGTTCATGCCCTATCGACTGGACTATTCATGGATTTGCCCATGTATTTACCTAGGGGTCCTGAAAAGTACACGCGAATTGTATGTGGCAGCCGCCACAAAATTGTTTAGAACTATGTCGAACTAGCAACTAAAGAAAGCACAAGTAATGATATCGCACCTGATACGCTATTAAATTAGGCGGATTTTCGAAGCAGCTCGCAGAATCGCAGAATGTGTTGGAAAAACGGCGTACGTAAATGGGTTCAGCGCCGCTGCGCTAGTCTGATAAGTTTTCACAATATAAGGCAACGGGGTAATACATTCGATCACGTGCGACTAAATTTCCAATAGTTTTTGCAGATGTAGCAAAATAAGGATAGCTACATTAACACTTTTTCATGCAAAATCAATAAGGCAAGTAACGAATTATATTAAAAGCTCCAAAATCTTGCGTAGCTACTTCAAGCAAAACCTTCACTATTAGGTAAATCACTATTGATCTCTTAAAAAAGAAACACTAAAACAGTGCAAAATACATAAATAAACTCCAAAGAGAAACTAATTCATTTCTAAAACAAAACGTATCTTAGACGTAGTTAAAATTCTCTTTATTTATAATTTGCTTATAAACAATGAAAAGAAGCAGAAAGAAAAGATTTGGAAAAACAACAAGTTAACAAGGTAACAAGTCGACAAAAATTAATGAGCAGAAAAAGCAAAAAATAAATTTTCTAATAGAAAGGTTGACACTGGGATAAAGTGAATTTTTTCTAATTATTCTAGTACATCATTAATGACAGCTGATAAAAACATTTTATTCTTATATCTCTTAGAGAATCTTTTATTTTCTTTATTGTATAGATAAGATAAACATTATCTCTTCCAGTAGCATTACAGAAAGTGAAAAAAATTTCATCAAATAATAATAAAAAAATTTAAGTGCAACGTATGATTTAGTTGAAGTATTGTACGTCTACGATTTAATACTTATTAATTATTATTTATTTACTGTGAATATTCGTTAAAAAATGTTTAGTTTGTTACATTAATTTTAAGAAATAAAATATTATTTATAAATTAAACCTTAATAATTTTTCCCTTCATTGATACAAAAAATTTACTAAAAGTTTTTTGTAACATTTTTTGTAACATTTAAAAAAAGTCACTAATCTTTTTTTTATTTTGAAAAAATTGTGAATTAAATTCAAATTTTTTTATTTTCAATGTTAGTATTTTTCCTTTCAAAAACCAGTCTTGAGATCTCTTGACTTTTGCGCTTATCAATTTACCGATACAAAAATTTTAATTTTTATTCTATTATGCACGATACTCTTCTGTAAATTTTGGAGCATGTTATAAAAAATTATTTTTGATATTTTTTTTTATTTATAGATTTAGTAAGGAGGATTTGCTCAAAATTTCATGAGTGCTCGCAAATTTCAAGATTTTATATTTTACGCTTCAAAATTTAAGAGTTCCAAAGATTTGCTAAGATATCCTGGTGAAAAATTAAAAAAAAAATTATAAATTATCAGTTGGACATTTTTTTATATTTTTTTTTAATAGGAATTGAGCTGAACGCAATTTTACATTTGATTTGGAAAACATGAAAAATCTTACATGATTCTGTACAGCAATATATGAGAAAAACGAAGACCGCCGTCGAAAATATCGGTCTGTAAGACAGAACTCCGATCTTTTTGAAAATACTAAAACAAAAAAAAGATTTTTAAACCATGGATTCTCAAAGTTTGGATATTTATTCTACCGATTAGTTGGGGTCTCGAGTTTATTACAGACTGGAAAACCATTGAAAAATCGATCACAAAAAAATAGGTAGGAAAAATAACGTGTTATTTTGTTTAGACAGCATTTTGGAATAATAAATAAACTTTTTGGTAAATTTTGTTGGTACCATCGGAAAGAGAAGATCTGAAGCAATAAAAATGTATGCTTTTTAATTATTTTTAGTATCAAATAGTATCAGTTTTATACACTCACAAAAATAGATTGTTAGTCTTAGTAGACCAATCCACTTAAACAGTATCTACTTAATTTAAAAATAAATTTCACAAATTGAAGAATATGCCTGCTTTAATATAAATTTCAGTAAGTTTACTAGAAGAATAGAATCCGCTGAGTTTTATCATAAATATGTTAAGTGCTAGTAATTTTCTGCTTATTAGAGACTTTTTCATTTATTCAATTCTTTTTAGTTCTTACGATATTAAATGGCAAAAAATACTAAACAAATCAATCTAAAATTTATCATCCAGCCTATTTATTTCAAGACGACAATCTACTTATTCGAAGATGAATTCGTTTAGGTTTTAGTAAATTAATCGTAAACGATGGTCCGCTTATTCACGGAATAAATAAGTTTGACTCTATAATAAGTAGATTTTCCAGTTCTATTTAGTAGATTCTTCTACCAGTTAGATTACATTTTTGTGAGTGTAGTACCAAATACAACAGATAGGATATAAGTTCGTTGCAAAATTCTTCAATTTAGAGTTTAAAGTTCATTTCAAGTGGATTTATAAACTTCAGTCTTTAGATGACCATTACTAACTTATAAAATATTTAAGTTTTGTAGCAGTACTTTTTATATACTAAAAAGTGGAACATAGGTTTGTCCAATTAAATATAGGTCGCATTTCTTGCTGCTAGCTATAGCTACTAGGGGATGCCTAACTTAATTTCCGCCCTCTACTATACCGACAATTCTCTATATTATTCTATATATCTCTATAGACAGACTAAGTATATTAGAGGGCGGAAATTAAAATAGGTATCCCCTTAAGACCATTAATGAAACACTTTTTCGCCCATCATAAAGCTTGATATTTACATTGATAGCGAATAGCCTAAAACAGGCTACATAATAACAAAAAGATATTTATCCACTAAGGGAGTATAGTAGGCGATTATTCCCGTGGATGAAGTTTTTTCACCCAGAGAATAAAGACATATTACTCCCGAGGTGCATATAAGATTTTTTATTCTAATCATTTATAACTCCTTTTTATACCATAAGAAATCAAATAAAATGTGTTTATAAAAGCTAAAATACCTTTAAAAAAATTAGAACGTCTCTTCAGAGAATAGTAAACAGGATAGAGAATAGAATCGGTCTATGAAGAGTATAAATCAATTGCAAAACATCGGAATGACAGATGAGTAAAAATATGAAAAAAAGATAAATACGCAAAGTGACTATTTTTCTAAAAAGTAAACTTTATAACAAGTAAAACATTGTTTGAAAATTAAATAAGACGCAAATTTAGAATGAGTGTGATGTTTTATGTGGACTTCGAGACACCTACAGAGTTGAAATAAATGTCCACGTTGATCATTAGGAAATCCATGCGGAATCTATGCGGAATCTATGTAGAATTTACAATTATCCACATGGTATTTATAACTGGGCATTTTGTCCGCGGGTTTATTTTATATTATTTATGAAATGGCGAATGCCACTGTAAGTCATTAATATTAAAACCGTTTGAAAAATTCAACTATTTTTATCAATATTGTTTTCTGAAAATTTTTCAAACTAACGGTTTAATTTTTAATGCGCTCAGAACCTCGGAAGTTAATTATTCAGTTAAGTCAACTTTTACTACAATCCATTATAGTAAATAAAACGAAATAGTATTACCGAAATTTGGAGAGTATTGTTACTAACAATTTAAAAATAATTTTAATCATTGTTTTTACATTTTGAGATCTAGCTTCTTAAATTTTTAAAAGTATTTCCCTATTTTTTTACATGCCCAATAAGATACGTTCATAAAAAAAAAAAAATTTAAAAAACTTTTTTGGCGATCTTTTAGTGTACTATATCCTTAACTAATTGAGAAAAAGCGTTTCATTACAAAGCTAAAAATGAATCCACTTTCGACATACTTCTTAGACATTCCATTTTTTAGCAGGCTTCTAAAAACCTATATTGTATATAACAAAACTGACGTTTTTGTCAAGTTTGTTAAAATTTACATAGATTTACATAAACTATGTTATTTTAAACTTAATTATTTCACAAATTTAAATAATGTTTTTGATCCATTATAATAATTTAAAATTAAACCATTAAAATTAAGTTTAATTTCATTCGACAAGTGCTTGTCCAATTTTTGGTTTACCAATACTTAAAATTGAAAATATAAAAATAATTCAAAAAATGTTAATATATACAAATTTTATCTGAAAAATCGTTCACATATTCAACATACAAACGACTTTTCACATACCAAATTTCATTACTCACATTTTTCAAGTTAATTTTACATTTACAAATTTACATTGTACAGTCAGTTAATATTGTGTCTAAATGATAACTTTTGTGATTTTAAAAGATATTTATAAATAAATGTATTTAAAAAAATGATTGAGAGCATTATGTAAATTAATGCTTTTTATATAATAGTTTTAGCTTACATTTTTTTGCATTACCTCTTTCAAAATTTAGAGGATAACTCACTTTTTCCCGATCTTCCTTTACTTGTCAGGAGGCAAAATTGCAATACAACACAAGAAATCATAATATCGAACTTAAAATCTAAAAGATACGTAAAAAGCAATATTTCTAAGTTAATAAACTAGTATTCATAGAATACCGAGTGGCATCGTAGGGCTGTCCACTAGGTAGAAGAGCTGTGCCGCCGGTTGCGAATGGAGACCGCGGAGGACCGGAAGGCGGTCGCCCTGCAGGTTTCACTCCATACAGACTGTACGATTCCTCCAATAGCTCCGTATCACTGCTTTAGCCATATAACAAATACACACCCGAAAATGAAGCAACTAACTTACGCGGCACCTTGCTGATACTTCCAAATCTAAACTTTATCTCCTTTCTAAAGGTTTGGTACCATAACATTAGTACGGCATAGCAGCTTAAGAAGTTTGATTATTAAAAAAAAAGGAGGAAAATTTAGGGGAATAATCAGTTATGAAAGTTATACCAATACTGAAAATAAGTTATTGGAAAAATTAAAATAATTTCCAGCGAAAATTACTATCCTGCACTGGGAAGTCAGCCACACATTGTCATTTTATATCTTACAATTCAGTCCTTAAAAAGTACCACCTACATTACAAATTTTTCTAGACTTCAAGTGATTATGAAATAATTTATTGCATATCCACAGTTACTTTATTGTAGTTACAAATGTTGGTAACTTAAAATCTCAACGGTATTTGAAAGCTTATGCTTTCAGCTTGAAAATGCGGTGTCGTACACATTTATACAATCATTTTTAACGGAGTTATTATCATACTAGTAAAAAATTGATCGTTTTCTTCTGTTCCATATATCTCAAAAGATAGTAAAGATAGAAACGAATTCTAAAAAAGAAAAAGATGTCTTTTGAAGTGAAAAACATAAATTTAAAGTGAAATAAGGTTTCTGAAAAAAAAATTTTCTTTCAGTATTCATGGATTCCAAAAAATCAAAATTTATTATCCTGGGGAACGTATATTTGAATTACATTGAATAATCATAATAGAAACTATTTATTAATAAGCAACACTAGAGCCAAAATATGTAAAATTATATAAAAATGCTATTCTTGATATTTTTGTTTAATTATTTACAAAAATAACTTTACATATTTTTGCTCCAGTGTTGCTTATTAATAAATAGTTTCTATTATGATTATTTAATGTAATTCAAATATTCATTCCCCAGAATAATAAATTTTGATTTTTTGGAGTCCATGAATACTGAAAGAAAATTTTTTTTCAGAAACCTTATTTCACTTTAAATTTATGTTTTTCACTTCAAAAGACTTCTTTTTCTTTTTTAGAATTTGTTTATATCTTTACTATCTTTTAAGATAATTGGAACAGAAGAAAACGATCAATTTTTTACTAGTATGATAATAACTCCGTTAAAAATGATTGTATAAATGTGTACGACACCGCATTTTCAAGCTGAAAGCATAAGCTTTCAAATACCGTTGAGATTTTTGAGATGCGATAATTGGTTCAAAAACTATACAGAGTTTTATGAAGGTTAACATTTTTTAATTTTTTATTAGCTTTTAAATGTTAAGAAAAAGAGGAAATTTAATTTTTTTTCAAATGTAAATGTATTTTTCTAAAGCTTTTGCTTCACAGAAAAGAATGCCGTCGGAATTTTGAAGCTGCGATCATTATTCGCAATAATATAAAACTTTCTTTCTTCCCAGATTTTGGCCGAAGGGTGGCAAAAGCATATGAAGCGGATTGTATACATTATTTACACATTAACGCTCGCAGTTACTTAAAGATAAAGAATATCCTCTTATACAGGGTGGGCTATTTTAATCAAACCAGTCTAATAACTCCTAAATGAAGCCATAAACCAAAAAGTTGTTCGGATGAAAGTTGTACAGGATCGAGGGGGACATCTTTTTGTACCATTAGTTTTGACCTTGATTTCAAATTTCAAGGTCATTTGAAGGTCAACTTTTGTTTTTTAAATAGGAAACCCTATTTCTGATACCGGATTTTGAAAGAACATAAAATTTAGAGTCAAAAGTGTTTTTAGCATTTTTTTGACTAAACGCATGGTTTCTGAGAAAAAAAATCGCTAATATTTAAATATTTTTAAACTCTTCAATTTTTTTCTCGAAAAGGATGCATCTAATCGAAAAATTACTAAAAATATTATTTATTTAGAATTGCATGAAAAAGAAGGTGGCATTTTTTATTTTTCTAATTTTTAATTTTGTGCAATTGTCTTAAAAACAATATTCTAAAAAATTGAAAATTAAAAAAATAAAAAATACCACCTTCTTTTTCATGCAATTCTAAATCAATAATATTTTTAGTAATTTTTCGATTAGATGCATCCTTTTCGAGAAAAAAATTGAAGAGTTTAAAAATGTTTAAATATTAGCGTTTTTTTTCTCAGAAACTATGCGTTTAGTCAAAAAAATGCTAAAAACACTTTTGACTCTAAATTTTATGTTCTTTCAAAATCCGGTATCAGAAATAGGGTTTCAAATTTAAAAAACAAAAGTTGACCTTCAAATGACCTTGAAATTTGAAATCAAGGTCAAAACTAATGGTACAAAAAGATGTCCCCCTCGATCCTGTACAACTTTCATCCGAACAACTTTTTGGTTTATGGCTTCATTTAGGAGTTATTAGACTGGTTTGATTAAAATAGCCCACCCTGTATATGAACTGCAGTCGAATTTAGCTACTTGAGAATAAAAAAATCTCGCCCCATCTACTGGAAGACTCAGGGTGCCTGCGTGCGGTACCATGTTGAGGTTATGCAAATAACAACACCAGAATCCAATGCCATCTATACACCTACTACTTCACGGTTTATAAAAAATTACAATCTAGGCTTCTAAAATTTGCTATGTTTCTAATAAAATTTCTGATTTGTCTTTTAAAATCTCACAGCATTTCTGATAAAATTTATAAATAGTACAATAAAATTCGTTATTAAATTGTACAAGTTTTATAATATTACGATCTTTGTGCAGTTTTTATTGCACGAATAATAAAAATTACTATAGTTTTGAATAAATATCTTAGTCTAACAGTCTGGGACTGGCTTTCCAATGCAAGATCCCAATTTTTACAGAGAATTTTAATAATTTTTTTAAATAGTTGTTTCTCAGTGTAATTGTTAATACCATGTATATAGACATAAATTCCACATGAATCCACGTGGATCCACATTTTCTACTAAGTAAACTGTAATTTGTCCTTGCCCGAAGTCGAAAGTTTGAACTTACCTAGCTTCCTCATCGATGACAGGTGTGACCGTCCCAGAGTACTGACTGTAGTAGGGATCCTCGTAGCTGCTACCGGCACTGTACGGCCCAGGTGGGTACCTGCTGGAAGTAGTTGATCCTGGTCCGCTACTGCTCCCAGTGCTACCAACGGGAACGGGCACAACACCGCCGGATCCGCTTCTCTCAGGACTGCTCATGTATCCGCTTTCTCCATGTAGGCGATCTGAAGATGAAAAAAAAATCTTTCTACTTGTTTTTTATCTACACACGAGAAAAAGAAGAGGGTAGGGCACATGCAGTTAAAGCAGAAAAGTGTATTCTGCTAGCTAATAACTAAATTTCATCCAACACAATCTTATAACTCAAATTAAACTTATTTCACACGTGGTAGAAAATTCACTATCTCGCCTTGCTGATTCACTAACTATGGATCAAACGCTTATGGTCATTCAAAGCTTTACTGAGTTCATCACTAAGGTATATTTAACCCAATAACCCAATAATCCGAGGATACGTATAATAACCCCTTGTGAGATCACGGGTTTAGAAATTAATGTTACAAACTTTCATTCAATATTTGGGGATATATGAGGAAAGCTAAAAAACCCTTGACACGGTTCACTTGGAAGAAAAAATAAAAGTCTTGACAAAACTCTGGTACAAAATTTTTCACGTTCTATGTGTCATACAATACTGCGCGGTAGTTTCAGGTATCCTTGAAGAGTACAGGAGCAACGCGAGCGTCATGCAAGTCAAGAACGACTCAGTTTTTTTTTACTTTGAATTTTACGTGATTTTTACCAATAGTTCGGTAAATTTACGTCTTCTCACTCAAAAGTTTCTCACAAGAGAGCGTGATCGAAAAGTCTACGATCATATTGTTTTCTTGCGGAAATTTGTTTAAAGGATCTAATTTCTTATCTTATCCATCTATTATTACCTACTTTAGAAAATAATTAATTAAACATTAATATCAATTCTTAAGTTTTTCAGCTGTTGTGTCAAAAGATTTTACAGTGACTTACAATCTTCAGTTACAGCGACCTGCATCATTAAAGCTGGTGTACATAAATATCAGATCAATCTAGCCAGCATTATTAAATCAGATACGTAAAAATTATTTAATTTATAGGTTAAAATAAAATATTTTTTCAAATAAAAAAATAAATTCTTTGTTTATATTTTTAGGTGGCAAGAATAACGCAATCCAGCAACTACAAATCATTTATATAACTCTCAATGTACGCTGTAACTATTGAGTATTAGACTAAATGGCTGTAGGTAGTATCTTAATATAAGTCATCGATGAGATTCTCACAAGTTCAAGCCAATCTGTGACCCGAACAAGGGAGACTCTCCTTGTTAGTTTATTTACGTTATTGTTAAATTATATACATTTATTATTGCACAAAATGAATATTGAAACTAGAGTGTTATGCAACCCATATACAATGTGCACGAGGGTTGCAAAGTTTGCGTGTAAAACATACCACGCACGCTACGACTTAAAGCCGGAGCGCGCGACACGCGCTGATGCGGATACTCACCCGCTGGACTCTGAAGGAGTCGCATCGCATAGTGAAGCCTTGGGGCGTTTTGTAAGCTATTTGTAGTCTTGTATTTACTAAATATATTACTTTTCTTTCTTAACCACTACCCCAAGTATTTCTGATTCCAACAGTTTTCCCAACAGTTATTTATCAGTGAGAGATTATAAAGAATGATTTAATTTAATAAAATTTAATTTTTTTCGAATTACTTATATTTGACCTTCTGACCTTGACGGCCCTCGATAAAAATGTTGCACAAACGTGGAATATTATTCCTCGATGGTAGATAAACATATGTGCAAAATAACAAGAGTGTGTGAATAAATTTTTTTCCAAATTTTCTTGATATCTAAAGTTAAGAATTCCGTGGATTTGCCCATAAACAGTTTTTAAAACTGGCACGTAACATAACTGGAACAGTATATATTCACTTCACTCCACATTTTGACCATACCTTTACAAATGCATTTCAAAAAGAAGTACGTACGGGATTTTTGAAAACTTGATTTTAACGAAAGTTATTAACAAAATATTGCACCATTTTTATATGAAAATTTCATACTTTTATTCAAACTCTTGCTAAATCTGTAAAAATCAATATTTTCAAAATCTCTTACGTATTTCTTTAGCTATTACCATTAAGATATTTTTTCTGTTATTCCAGATCAAAAATTGGAGTCGTTATACTGCGTGCCGCACAGCGCCTCAAATTCAAGAGCGTTCGGAAGGAAGACTGTAAAGCCGCTATTTCGTATTTTTTCAACTATTTTTTTTCAATACAGGGTGTTCTATTTTAAAGAAACCACACAGAAATTTTCGCCGGTTCGCGTTGTACAAAAAAATTGTTCAGACAAAAGTTGTTTGGGACAATGCGGGCCATCTTTTTATGAAATCAGTTTTGACCTTGAGATTTATTTTCAAGGTCATATGAAGGTCAAAGTGTTTTTTTTAATAAGATCCCCCATTTTTGACACCGGATTCGGTAAGAACGCGAAATTTTGGATCAAAAGTACTTCTAAAACTTTTTTTGACTAAACGCATAGTTTCTGAGAAATAGTCGCTAATATTTAAACGTTTTAAACTCTTCAATTTTTTTTCTCAAAAAGGGTGCATCTAATCGAAAAATTACTAAAAATATTATTGATTTAGAATTGCATGAAAAATATGGTGGTATTTTTTATTTTTCTAATTTTTAATTTTGTGGAATTGTCTAAAAAATTTCTTAAAAAACAATATTCTAAAAAACTTGCTTAGGTGAAATCTCTGTAAGGAATAAATAAAAAACTACAAAGATCTCACCTTAAAAAAAAAAAAAAAAAAAGAAAATGCGTTTTTCGATTTTTATATTTATTACGCATCGATTAAAAATTGTTTGTTATTAGAAAGTTACTTAGAAGTTACTTAGTAATTTATTAGAAATTGTGTGATATAGATATGCGCCGTCGTCGCCACCGCCACCAGAGATTAGGGAGAGATTGCTGGTGGGCTATAGCGAACCCGTGCCCGTCCGATTCAGCCGTGCACTAGCGCCGCCTCACGGATGCGTATAAGAACCAGACGCATCTAGCCTTCCCTCCCTTGCTCGCTTCTTTTCGTGGGACTCGATGGTGAGGGAATATGCATCTAAAGCGGTGGAGAGAAAGCTCGACAAACGCAGCATGCTGTTACCGACCGACTTTTATACACTTTTAACATTTTTTTTACGGGGAGGCGAATAAATTATGCCGGCAGGTGATCAATTTTGAGAGTCCTATATATATATTTTTTTACTATATGTTTTAATAACATATATAAAGTTTTTAAACAATATAAACAATTATATCGACGCCCCGTACGAAGAAAATCCCCTGTCTGCATTTTGGCGACGAAGAAAATCTCCTCAGCTGATTTCCCAACGAAAACAATCCTTTTTAGAACTTATGCGGTGAAAAATATCCTTTCTTGTATTTTTGCGGCGAAGAACATCTTCTTAAACGATTTTGCGGCGAAGACTAGCCCCTCTAGCATTTTTGCGACGAAGAAAATCTCCTTAGCTGATTTTCCGACGAAAACTATCCTTTTTAGAACTTTTGCGGCGAAAACTATCCTTTCTAGTACTTTTGCGGCAAAAACTAGACTGTCTTGTCTCTGGCGTTTTTGCGCTTTATTGAAATAAAATATGGTTTACTAATAATTGGCTAATGGTTTTAGTTAACGAATAAGCCAAAAATAAGCCATGAATAAACCAACGTTTAACATTAAATTGTATAAAAAAAGGATAACACAAAACGTAAAATAAAATAATTTGTTTAAATAAATGCACCCTCGATTAAAAAGTATGGGATAGTATTGGTAGAAAATTGTTTTATAAGATTGTAGGAGATCTTTTTCGTCGGAAAAATCAGCGAGAGGATTATTTTCGTCGCAATAGTGTAGAAGGAGATCTTTTTCGTCGGAAAAATCAGCGAGGCGATTATTTTCGTCGCAATAGTGAAGAAGGAGATCTTTTTCGTCGGAAAAATCAGCGAGGGGATTATATTTGGCGCAAATTTTGGAAGGGATTTTCTTCGCCGCAAAACTGAGTATTGAATTAATTTGTAATCGAAAGTGAAAAAATGCTATTTGCGAATGTAAAGTATACATTGTTGCATATATTTAAAATAAATATTGTAGATAAGACATGTGTCTGGAAATTTAGATTTTACTAATTTTGTTTTTTTATATATATTCGTACATATGTCATATTTGTATTTACATGCTAGTTAATTGTTATCTAATTCGACAATATTTAAAAAATTATAAATAGGTATTGCAGGTATATAAACAATAATTATTAGTGGGTACGTAGATAAGCTTATGCGACTTCTTGATTTATAATTTCAATTCAAATGTTAGAAGAGTGGATAAGGCGATAGACTACGAAATTTTTAAATCGGGTTCAAATCTTCCAGATTTTTTTTTTATAAACGTAATTTTTATTAGTACGTAATAAGCTATTTATTAATTAAATTCAAATAAATAGTAAAAATAAAGGATAATATTTTTATACCGCACCGGTTGTCAACGAAAACTGGCGGCAGATGCGATTGTAAACAAATGATAATGTTTTTTTTTTTCGCACGTCTCGCTGGACGACAGCATTACGGGATGCTGTTAATACAAATAATAAATCATTAAAAAAAAGAAAAGAGATGGGCGAATATTAAATAATTAATTATTTTATTTAAAAATGAATAATACGATAATAGTGAAAAAAAATTATTGATGAGTATTGAACCTTCGTGCCTAAGGCTTACTAGCCAAGGAGCTTATCTATTGTGCTATTAAGTCACTTGTAAGATACTACTAAGAAATTACATATGTTCATCTACCTAATATAACATGAATATGTTAATGATAATAATAGCAATAATTTTAACAAAAACTACAGAAACAATTATGTTAATTTTTTTTCAATAACAATAATAATAAAATTTAGTATCAATAATGATAACGGCAATAATAATAATAAATAAAACAACCCTATTGAAAGGGTCTTATAAAACTCCATAAAATGGTGCAAAAACCGCATAAAACCTGATAAATGATACGGATTTTATAAAATTTGTATATTTTTAAAGTATTTTATAAGATCGTTTCCATGGGAAAGAACAGAAATAACAGAAGTTGTGAAATATTTTGTTATTCTCAACAACATTTTATTTTTTCAAAGTTATAAAAATTATAAATTTTAATTATTACAAGGTAAAAATAATGGAGGCTAATTAGTCTGTTTAAAAGTCTCCTCCAGCGTTTTTCGTTTGCATTCCCCTTCTCAAATCAAGAAGCACGGAGTTACACACGCCGTGGCGAGCAAAGTAGCGGAACTCGAGCTAGATGCGTCTGGTTCATACGCACACCGCGAGGAGCGCCGTTGTCGAAATCGCCACGCTTTTTCAACACGGCACTGGCAATCTCTCCCTAATATCTGCCACCACTCAGCGGTGCTCTTGTCCCTTCCTTAGTTCATGCTTCAGAGGAAGAGCGTGCGTTCTACCCTCCTAATTAATCATTCCGTTTAGGACGCTTGACCAAAGCTCCACGTTTTTCTAAACTAACCAAAAATTAGTTGTTCTTTTTGTATATAAACTTAACGTCGAAGTGTTTGATTTTAACTTGTTTAATTTGGAGTGTGTTTATTAATTAAGTAAATAATATTTGATAAACTGTTGTTTACTGTAAATGTTTACAAAATAGTTATTGCTAAAGATATTCGTCTTGGTTCGAGTTTATTGAGTTTAAGCACCTAACATCCATTACAGAATTCGATGTGTCATATCAATTTGGTGAAACGTAACTGTACCTTTATCTAAACAATAACACACAATCTCAATATAAATTACGGATTAAAAATTTTACCGCAATCAGACCAATTGCCGGCAAATCAACTACATCGTGACCATGTTTCAGTTAATTTTCTACCACGGTTAATTAAAAAAATACTTTAACAATGCATGCACTATAAATTAAGTATTATAGTCAAACTCTAGAATTGGCTGATTATTTTCTATTTTTTCACAGATGTCTATTCAATTAACTAATCAATCCAGTTCGCCGCATACTAGTTAATTCGACTTTAACTCAAGTACTCACGTCACTGATGTTATGTTGAAAGAAGGAATTAAATAAACGAAAATATTTTATACAAAAGCCAGAGGGAAATGATGAAGAGTAAGCTCAAGGAAAATTGATGCTGCTAATCGATACTAACCTGGTATGCTATAGAGGGAAATCGAGCTGTCACATGAGAAGCGCGCCGAACTTGGAAGGCTGCCGAGAGGAATTTTGCCGCAATGGTAATTTCGCAAGGGCTTGGCTGGTGCCGTAACCCCGCCACCACCTAAACAGTCTCACTTTAGCGTGCTCCTTCTCATCTGCCGCTGTTCTTCATATTTAAATTTACCGTTTATTTGTTTAACTCCTTCTACTCACCATCCACGTGGAACACGCGCGCGACTTATTTTTATCAATGTCTTTAAACTATATAATATTTCAAACACAAACGTGCATCTCGAGCGGGTGAACTTCCTACGTCAATCTGTGTGTGAGTGTACGCGATTATTTGACCCTACAGCAGTATAACATCCCATTTTCTGAATTCTGTCCATTAAAAATTACATTATATTTCAAATGAAAAAATGATCACTTAAAAATTAGTTAATTTGTCACTGGTTGTAAAAAGATTTAAAAGTGTACTCAACTTTTTAATAACAAAATGTTAAATAAATGTTTAAACTATATTAAATAATGTATATGTAAAAACATCATTTTCTATTAGTAGACATACGCAGAAAAAAATTTAGTTGAATCAATGGCCGCGATGACAATAATTAGCAACAACTGCCCTTTTCCATTGACAGAATGGAAAATCTATTGGATTAATTCATTTTTTATTAAATTAAACGCATCCATCATTAGACTAATAAATATTTCCGTCAAATTATTGTAACACGTTTTTATTAAAATGACTTCAATATTTATATTAAAATAAAAATATTTTTTACTAAAACAATAGTACAGAGGTTAATTTAATGAATATTTTCATTAAGTCAATATTACATAATATATTAAAGTAAATAAAAAGAATCTATTCACTTAATAAATAACTTTCTTTCAATGAACAATAATTCTATTAAAAGAAACTATCGCTTAATTGTAACAATGAATTGTTGTATTAAATCAACAATCTTTTATTTTTGCAAATCAATGCAATATTAACAATCTATGTGATAATACATTAGTTAATTTTATATTGATAATAACTACATAAAACTAGGGAAGTAAATGGTAACGTATCCGTAAAATTGTTAAAATGTCTATATAAGCTAAAATATACTACATGTGTTGAGGACGAGGAGGAAGGCGAGAGAGAAATAATTTTGAATAAATTTATTTTATTTTATTTTACTTGTTGATGAGCTGGATGTCACAAGAGAATAGGGATCTGTCCGCCCTGCGCTCGCTATTTAAGCGTTCTTCCCCGCACCGCGCGCTTAGCGTAGGGCCGCCGAAAAGGCGCTCAAGCCAGGCCCGCTACCTTCGCCGATACGAATTATTTTTGCAGGGAACAGGAATTTTCCTCTACTTTCATTTAGTTAATTATTCCCTAACAATGCGGGGAGGCAATTGCTGCTAATCTCCTATAGCCAGGACGGCTTAGGTTCACCCAAGGTTGTAACCTTACTCGTTTGGACCCTTATATTCTCAGGTACCGAGTCCTGCGGTGGGTCTAACGATTCGCTTGCGATCCTCGAGCTGAGAGGCTAAAAACAGCCACGCACTACAGCGTGCTGATGGAGTCGCCCGCGATTCCTCGCACGCCACATATAAAAGACTCAAAAGTCAAAATTTTCCATAATTCCTGTCCCCTTTTCAAAATTTTACATTTCAAAGCCTATAAGGAATTTATGCAGCTCTTGGAATGCGCTTTGTTAACATTTTGCGCATTCCACGCTCGCGCCCGGCTTAGCGCTTCGAAATAAAATTTGCGACGAAGTTTGCCTATCTGAGGCGGAGAAATATTTTTCAACATAATTCTCTTTTCGCATAATATTTTTCTTTTTCCTTAAATAAATAATTTTTCTTTAATACATAAATAAGCATTCTTTCTTTAAATAAACAATAACATTTTCTTAAATAAAGAAAGTTTCTTTAAATAAATAAATTTTTTCTTAAAATAAATAAATAAGTTTTTATTTGCAAAATAAAAATAAATTTTTCAGCCTAGCGGGACGAAACCATAACCTTTCCTCCCTGCGCCCGATGGAAAAGGTTACGATTTCGTCCTCGCTAGGCCGAAAAATAGTATACGCGACATGGGAAGTAAAAAAGAATACCTCATATCACACGTTTGTCACCCTCGCCTTCGGCTCGGGTGCCAATTTACGTGCAATGTGGGACCATTTCTATTTTACCTCCCTTGTTACGTTATATACTATTTCTTTTCTGTTCGTAACAACATGATATAAGGAGAGGAAAGGGGGAGCGGTAGGCGAAAGAGGCGACGACGTTGGTGACCGGCGCACGACTTTTGTTTACATTCCGAACGTTCTTGAATTTCGTGTTACCGATAAATGATAAACTTATATTTCATTTTTATTTCGTTAAATTAACATCGTATTTCTGTTGTTTCAACAACGTTTAGTCTATTCAGTTAACTACCTTTAGTTCATTGAATGAACTTCTTATATCTGCTGTTTCAACAATATTGCAGTCTGTTGAATTAACTGAGAGCGAGATCTCTCCTCGAGAGATATAGCGAGAGCGAGCTCTCGATCTCTCATCCCCGCTCGTCCCCCCCCCCTCTCCCTCTCCCTCTCTATCCCTCTCTCTCTCTCTCTCTCTCTCTCTCTCTCTACCTCCCTCTCTCTCTCTCTCTCGATCATCTCTCCTCTCTCTCTCTCTCTCTCCTCCCTCTCTCTCTCTCTCTCTCTCTCTCTCTCTCTCTCTCTCTCTCTCTCTCTCTCTCTCTCTCTCTCTCTCTCTCTCTCTCTCTCTCTCTCTCTCTCTCTCCCTCTCTCTCTCTCTCTCTCTCTCTCTCTCTCTCTCTCTCTCTCTCTCTCTCTCTCTCTCTCTCTCTCTCTCTCTCTCTCTCTCTCTCTCTCTCTCTCTCTCTCTCTCTCTCTCTCTCTCTCTCTCTCTCTCTCTCTCTCTCTCTTCGAGTACTCGACAAACCTTCCTCGTTCCCAAACTCCCGGATACCGCCACTATATCGTAGAGCTGGGCGGCCGGCATCGGCGATAGTCCAGGAGGACGACGGCCACGCGAACGCGGGTACGAGAGTACAGGTGTAGGTCAGAAAGGTCTCCTCCGCGAGATAACAGGACAGAAGCAACCCGTTACACTATATATCTACTGATATATAGAAATATATAGAAAATAATGTTTTTACATATACATAGCTTAATACATTATAGTCTTTTTAATATTATGTTATTTAATGTTGGTGTACCCTTTTAATTTACTAAAATTATACTGAGAATTCATTTCCTTGTGAAAATAAGTGTAGTGGATAATAGAAAATAAACAATGAAAATGAGAAATTTTCACTGGAATGAATTGAGAAAATGTGCGTAATATGCATTGTACATGCACTGACAATAAGAGAAAATTGTTAGTAAAATTATGATGACATTTACTTTATATATTTCTTGCAGAAAAAAAATAAATAAATAGTTGCAATTTTTTTTGGCTAGTAACTTTCTCAAATAAAATTAATCTTTATCATTCAAATTAAGTTTTATTAATTTAAGTGTACATTAAGGTGATGAGATTTTGGTCTATAGTTGAAAAAATCCTCTCATAGTGTAAAAAAAATAAAAGATTTATTATCCCGAAATTGGCTCAATGAAATTTACAGAATTATAAAAAGTTCCGAGACAATGTTAAAGTACTGTTTTTAAAGCATAATTTTGCTCTGGGAAACTAATTAATAAATTAATCTAAAATTTTTATAAAGTATAGTTTGGTTAATGATCGATAACTCTGAATTTTTAAGAACATTTTAATCATAATTTTCCAAATATCTTTTTTTTTTTTTATTTTTCCGTATATAACGAACAGATGACGATATCGAATTCAAAATTTAATATGCGAAAATATAGAACATTTTGAGCTCTTCTAGATGCAATGATTTGCATTTTGCCATGATAAACCTATTGTACAAATAATCGCGAAAAACTGTTGAAAAATCGTGCGCACGCACATACAAAATTCTATAATATTGTATAATATTGTATTGTCCGAAAGTCAATTAAAAATTCAAATTTCATGCCATAATAACAGAAGAACCTTCTTCCTCTATTATATTAAAATGTTTATGCAAGGTTTTTTCCGACCATCGAAAATTCCTAAGAATCTCCTCGAGAGAGTGGGCAAAAGACGGCAATGAGGCACTGGAGTGCCTGTTAGCTGCACACTTCTCTTATATAAAGTCGATTATTTAATTTATTTTAATGTTGGGAAAACTGGTGGAATCAGAAATACTTGGAGTAGTGGTTAAGAAAGAAAAGTAATATATTTAGTAGATATATTACTTTTCTTCCCAAGTATCCTTATCCATCCAGTTACCTTGAGAAAACACGCTCTGCTACCATGTTGGGAAAACTGGTGGAATCAGAAATACTTAGAGTAGTGGTTAAGAAAGAAAAGTAATATATTTAGTAGATACAAGACTACAAATAGCTTACAAAACGCCCCAAGGGCTCGCTATGCGATGCGACTCCTTCAGAGTCCAGCGGGTGAGTGGCAGCATCAGCGCGTGTCGCGCAAGGCGCTTACATGGAGATACTCACATGTGTGGGTACGTGAGTCGCGCGCTCCGGCTTCAAGTCGTAGCGCGCGTGATATGTTTTACACGCAAACTTTGCAACCCTCGTGCACATTGTCTATGGGCTGCATAACAATCTAGTTTCGATATTCATTTTGTGCAATAATAAATGTATATAATTCAACAATTAATTTCTTATTTGTTCCGTGGCGGACCGATGTTTTTGTACGCTGTCGCTGTTTGCTTGCCTTCGCTTCAAGGCCCGTTGCCAGGCAACATTACTGATACACTTGGCAGCTACAAAACGGCAGAACAAGGTGGCGAAAATTATTGCGAAAGATACGTGTTTTTGTTACGCCTCTTTTCATTAACTTAGAGTCTCCGCGTATTACTTGGTGAGATACGATACATTACCCCATGAGATACGAAAACTCCGATCGTTCTGACAATTATGTACAAAGCTGTTGCATAAGCTTGCTCTGAGACATCACAAAACGCGTGTAAGTGCCACTCGTAGGATGCTGCAGTTCTAAACTATCTAGGCATTCTAATCGATTCGAATGGAGGCAGCTGATCCTTAACCTATTACCGCCCAAACAAACAAAATTTTGTCATTCACTTCGACGGCACATTATTTTAAAACAAACAAGGGTCTTTTAACTCAAGTACATATATTTCTGTTTTCGTATTATTTTTTAAAAAATATAAAAAAATGCACTTTTTGCAGTTGGTTTTTTTTTCAAACCTAATTTAGACAATATTCCAAATGTCTAGGCATCTTTTCATCTCATAAACACGTAATCTCGATACTTGGACTTCAAAAATATGCATCGGTAATGTTTTATTTTTTCGTTGTCCAATTAAAAATGGCGCCTACTATCAATATTTTGTTTCACATTCACAGATTTTTAATCTAAAACTACAGACTTTTATAAAAATTTTATAAGAATAAAAATGTCTTAGAATTGGTCGAAGAATACTCTCCAATTTTTCCAGATTGATCCAATACAATTTTTGATTGTTTGAAAAATTAAAAAATCGAAATTTCGAAAAACGTCCTTAAAAAATCTAATAAAAATTGGGAGCATTCTTTGATAAATTCTAAGACATTTTTGTTCTTTAGAAAATTTTTGAAAACATAAACGACATTAAAATTTGCCTAAACATTCGGAACATTGTTAAAAATAGGTTTGAAAAAAAAAAATCCAACTTCAGCAAGTGCATTTTTTTATATTTTGTATAAAATCATATGTTAAACTTTACTTTTTAAACATTTTTAACACCGTCAATAGAAAGAAAGACCTCGAAAATAGTAACATATGTACCTTGACTTAAAAGACCCTTGTTTGTTTTAAAATGATGGGTAGTCGACGTCAACGTCAAAATCATTTTTGTTTGGGCGGTAATAGGTTAAATTGCATCCATAGCTGTCGTAGGTCAGACGGGATCGGAGCGTCCTAATAACATCCTCGTAACCATAACTGTTGCAGTAAAATCTTAGGACAAATGGTGTTAGGATGCAGCCATCTAATAAGGTCGTATAAAGCCGTAGGTAACTATTAGGAGTCGAATGGTCTGAACGGGACCTTCCTTATCGAAGCGCCATAGTATATGTTGCCAATCCGTATCTTCCAAATGCAGCTGAAATTGACGAAACATCTTTACTATGTCGTACTTAAACATAACTTGCAGAAAAGCCCAACGTAAGATTATTATAAGCACAACCTTTTGAAGCTTGGGACCAGTATGTAGGAAAGTATTTAAAGCATTTTCATCTGAATCATGTTACGACGCGTTGAATACTACCCTTTTTTGCCACCTCCATTAGACTTAAAAACAGGATGGTAGGGTAATGAGTAAACAGCTGAACATCCCACCTCGGAATCCAGAACAATTTCTAAATGGTTCAGTATTCTATACTCCTCAAGAAATCCGTATATGCGACGGCTAACCTTGCGTTTCGTTGTAGTCGTCGTTCAAGCCGCTGCAGGTAGTTGTCAGCAATTTATCATTTATCCTTGAGCACAGATGGCTTGACAAATGGAAGTCGCACGGCAAAATACCCTTTATTAATCCGGAGATAGGTTTCCTTAAAATGAGCATATCTCTGTTCATCGGGCGGCAGCTGTTGTTTCTTGGGTACCTCTTCAAGCTCTCAAAAAAGAGAAGCGATATCAGTTAAGGCTTGATCGACAGAAATGTGATAAGCAGAAATGTGATGCCTTTATCACAAGAGATTATTGGACTGGATGTACCCGTAAGAACCCAGCCAAACACAGTCTGGAAGGCGACGAGAGATCCACAGGGTTTTAGTCTAATTTCGAGCAGCAGAACGGCACCATAGACATCAGAGCTTAAAATACAGTCAATTTGTATAGGTAAGCTAAGGACAGAATCTGCCAGCTTTAGGCCCTGCAGCTCCATTCAATCTGGAAGCGTCACTCCCTTGCTTGGTGCAGTAGACGTGAGCTTCCTCAGCACCAGTGCGGAAAATCATAAACAAAATTCAGCATTATAATCGGACCTTAAAACTGCAAATACTCGATTTTTAGATGTTGTTTGAGATTTTCTTGAAATGTTTGTGGAACAGGTAGTTGCAACAGGCGGGGAAATAATTGAGACACATTAGTTGAGCACTTTGATTGCATTTATTGCGGGAAAAGAGATGCTTACAATTCTAACCTTACATTGCCACGTGGCTGGCTCCTGGCAAGCTGAGGTAAGGCTGAAGTTGGCTGAGCAGGTGATGAGAAAAGTGCAGATTGTAGCGGTGAGGCTGAAGTAAAGCAGGGAGGAGCTGAAGCGGTGTCAAAGCGATGAGCAGGATAAAATGAGCAGACGTAGCCGAGGAGCAAAAAAGGGAGCGCGCTACCACGAGCTAAGTTAAACCGGAAGAGACCAAGCCCGCCGGGTTCGGTTGGCTTGGCGCTGAGATCGCTTAAGTGCGCGAGCGCAGGTTCGCAGCGCCAGTCGAGGCTGCAGTCTGGCGACGCGAGCATGGGCGCAGTCGATAACGCGTGAGCGCGCGCGAATCAAATCAGAAATCGCGAACAGATGTAGTAGTAGGATTCCCTCCTACCCCTGATACCAGCGTTTCCTTTTAATTCAAGCGTTTGCGATACACGCTCTGAAATGAAGCATTCTTCTGTTCCTGAATCGAGCAGTGCTCGCACGGTCATGCGATGATCAGATGATGCCTTAAAGACGACACACGCCGTTGACCATAAAACTCCCTTTATTCAAGTGGCTGTTTGATTTGTCGATTAGCTGAGAGCTGCTTCAGCCGAACCAGTTTCTTCAGTAGCTGTAGTCGCCGCCACCGAAGTTCTTGTTCCATAATAAATGCCATGAAGTTTTGTGAGATGTGTTTCTCCACAGACGAAACACCCATTTTTTGAATTACAGGCACTCAGCCGATGCCCTGACCTTAGAACAGTAACTTAAAAAATGTTCTCCTTGGCAGAACAAACACTTAGCAGATGTTTTTCGTCCCTTCCCTTGAGTCGCCACATGTGCCGAGGTAGACTTGCCTTTTTATGGAAGAACTTCTTACCGCCTTTTTTACCGTCAGTAAATACCGCACCATCCTCATTCATGTCGACAACGTCGAGGGTGTCGAGATATACTTCCAGAAATTTCTTCAAATCGGAGTACTTTGAGAACGTGGAGAAACCTTTCTACTCCAACTCCTTCGCCCAGTTCATCTTAGTCTCCAGAGACAACTTATTTTCAGCAAAGTAAATTAGGATGTCGTCCCACTGATCCACCGGATGCTTTAACCCCTAACGTGAGCTTCTGTTTCTTCTTTGAAACTTAAATAGAAGTTATCGTAACGCCTGCATAGCGTTTCCCAAGCAGTGTGAAAGTTAGCTGCCTTCTGTTGAATGACACGTAACCTCTGAACTGGCTCTCCTTCAAGGCAATTCATTAGATGTTGCAGTTTATAACACGGCAGCTACTCTAGCTCGCGCTCTTCGCGTGCGAATAGCCACCGCGCCACAAAAAAAAACTACGCGTTCGTATCCGCGATTTTATTCTCCGGCTAACTTAATTCTCGGGCCGCGGATCCCCGGTACCGAAGTCCGGATCTCGCTCGGACCTCGAATTCTATGCCGCTCTCTACAGCACTCCCCGTCGCGACTCCCGAATTTTAAGCGCGGCAGCTTTTCAGCACAGCGGTCACACACAATGGTAGTCGGATGGTCTCGACTTTGAACTAGCGATATACATCTGCTTGGTTTGCCTGTGCCCATCTCGCGATGTTTTGAAGCTTTGTTGACAGCTATTCTCTTCTTCATGTCCTCTGCTTATGGATGTCGGTTTTTATCTCTCACTAATCGCCTGTCTGTACTCTGCTTATGCATGCCGGTTTTTATCTCTCGCGAAACAAACTCGAATTTGGTCATGACCAAATCATAATACATAGTCGTTCCATATCCAATGCTTGTCAAGTCACTTTGAAAAGAATTGGATGCTGCATCAAAGATTTAATTCTTCCATTCGCTTTTTCCCTACCTTTAATTGTAACGGGCAACCGGCCGTGTGTGTGATTTCGGCGGGCTGCACGCACACACCAACGCGCAAACTAAAAGAATTGTTAAAGTGGAATCCGCGGAGGAAATTATCAACGCGGTCCAATTAAATATACTCGACATCCCAATTTGAAGGGGATGGGGCGCCAGGCACTGTAAAATGAAATACTCGCGAGCAATGCCGCTCGCAAAAAGAATTTACTTTGCACAATACGGACTCTCGCTCCGGGTACTCAGCGGAGAGTCGTGAGGTCGTGAACGGCAAAGCTGCCGGAGGTTGCGGACAACACAATAACAGTAATACACAAAAATAAATAATTAAACCAGACTTAAATCTAAAGGTGCCTTTATTTGGTCAGCGACATAAGGCGCTCGGCCTAACAAATAGGCAATTACAAATATTAAGCAATCAGTTCAGAATTGAACAAAATAAGTTTTACAATTTAGTTTACTAATTGATTTTCAGAATTTAACAAATCAAATTGATAGTTGAGATTTCAGATTTACTTAATAAGATTCACAATATTTGGATTTAACAATAAAATTGAGAATTAAATTAACTCCACTAAAATATACGCAGACTCTAAGTAATCATGAAAAAGGCGCATAAAGGCGCAGCAAAAAGAATAACGATGCCACTTATCTTTCGTAAAATGGGTTGTCACCTTGTCCTGCCGGTTTGAAGCTGCCGAGTGTATCAGAGAATATTGCTCGGCCACGAGGCCTATAATAAAAATACTTTGCACCATAAATCATAAAATAACAAATATTAAAGTATTCTATATAGAAAAATACATTTGTTTAACTAATTATTATAATAAAAACTACAAAATGCTCAAAAATTTCAAAATGTGAGCAATTTTAGTTTTTTTTTATTAGTACTACTTACCAAGTTCTAATGTGCGAATAATCTCACTGGTTATACAGAGTGTCTGAAAAGTCCCGGAACGGCACGATAACTTCTTAATTAATAATGATAGGAAAAAACTAAAAAGCACGGTTATTAGGATTTTTTCCCAGCTATCTGATGGTAACCTTGAATTTGACCTTGATCACAAACTTCGAGGTCATTTAAAGGTAATTTGAACCTGGGTTTGACCTTCATCATGACAATCCAAGATCAAAATTTAAAAACGGTCAAGACCATATTTAAACGTAAAATTTTCCGCTCTTTTCATTTCCGGGGTCAAAAATAGGTGGTCCCATTTAAAAAAATCGACTTGACCTTCAAATGACCTCGAAGTTTGTGATCAAGGTCAAATTCAAGGTTACCATCAGATAGCTGGGAAAAAATCCTAATAACCGTGCATCTTAGTTTTTTCCTATCATTATTAATTAAGAAGTTATCGTGCCGTTCCGGGACTTTTCAGACACTCTGTATAAATAATTTTAAGTTGCTGAGTTTCGTTATTCTTGCCAAATAAAAATATAAACAAAGAATATATTTTTTTATTTAAAAATATATTTAATTTTAACTTTATAAATTAAATAAGTTTTACCTATCTGATTTAATAATGCAGACTAGTTTGTCCTACTAATAAGTCCTACTAATAAAAAAAAAAATAAAATTGCTCACATTTTGAAATTTTTGAGCATTTTGTAGTTTTTATTATAATAATTAGTTAAACAAATGTATTTTTCTATATAGAATACTTTAATATTTGTTATTTTATGATTTATGGTGCAAAGTATTTTTTTTATTGTAGCTACTAGGTTGTGCATCGTTGAAAGGACAATCTCAATATACGCAATACCTGTTCAGTATTAGACAACATGGCTGTAGGTAGCATCTTAATATAAGTCATCGATGAGATTCTCACGGGTTCAAGCAAATCTGTGACCCAAAGAAGTGAGACTCTCCTTGTAAGTATTTCCGTAATGTCATACAGACCTGCGAACTTCGGAGCACGTTTGCCTGCTACGCATTTCGCTGCGTTGGAGATGACCTTGTTCCTCTTCCAAATTATGTCTCCATCCTTAAAGTCGACTTCGCGTCAGCCCGCGTTGCAGTAACGTGCCTGTCGGTCTCGTTCTCGGTCAGAGTTCTCCGCAGCCATCTCATGGATCTCGGATAGCTTAATCATGCAAAGAGCCCGGTCTTCTCGGGCGTCTTGTTCGTACTGTCGGAACAGAGCATCTATTTATCTGCTATACTCCGAAACCAAGAGTTTCGGGTGTCTGCCGTAGACTAGGAATGCAGGTGACATTCGTTCAAAAAACCGTCGATCGTTCGGTTTTTGAACTCTGTCCCGTTATCGGAGAAAAACATTTCGGGTGTTCTGAACCGGAGACAGACGCTTTCCTTAAATTTGGCAAGTATTGCATCGCCCGTGGCACGACAGAGTGGTGCAACTTCCACCCATCGAGTGAATAAATCTTGAAATACAAGGATGTATTCACACCCTTCTTTCATCCTGAGTAGCGGGCTCACAATGTCTCTCGCGACATTCTAACAGGGTTGCTCAATGACCCTGCGGCCCATAAGCCCCGCTGGCAGCCTCTGCTCAGCTTTTATTTGATGGAAAATCTAGCATTGCCGCACATAATTAGTGATGCACGCCTCCATGCGTGGCTAATAATATTGGCGGGCGATCCGTGCAAGAGTTTTCTCTCGCCCGAATTGTCTTCTCTTGGGGACGAGTTTCCATGCTTCGCCATCTTCTACCAGCACTCTTTGAACGAGTTAATTGGGCCTGCCTCCGTTTATCGCTTCTACGTTCTGTTTCGCTATTGAGCCCAGTTGCTTCGACAGCGCATCCAAGGTTTGCTGGAGACCGACTCCGATGATCGGTGCTTCAGTCGTCTCTTGCAGATCTTGTGGCGACGCTATCCTTGCCGCCACCTTCACGTAGGAAAAAAAACCCTGTCTTTCCCCCTAGAGGTTAACCACCTATGCGGGGAGAATGACCGTTCAGTCGCTCCTTTCCCTGTCCAGGATGAACTCTGCTTTTACGCATTGTTCGACCAAGTGATCGTTTGTACGCAGTTTTTTATCCGGACAGACCTCTTTATTTCTGGGAGAAGATTCATATAAATCTTCACTACCTCCAGAATTTTCGTTATCCGTGGAGATATCTTGCATAACATGCTTTCAATACATGTTATATAATAGCTGCAGCTCTTTCAATCCTGTTGGAAACGACGCCTTATGTCGTCTTGCAGGGGCTCCTGCCTGTCGTATGAGCAGCCCCATTTTCACCGGGTCGCCTGGCAGAAATATGCCCAGGTTTTCCATTCGCTGTTGTGGTTTCTATGCCACCTATTTGCGACTTCTTTGAGGACATATGGGAGTGACGCTAGCATGTCGCCCTCGTTGCTTTTCGCTTCTCTAGCATTGTCCCCAAAGCTTTTGAGGAAGGCTTCAACGTCTTCCACTTGTTTGGTTGTGAACTTCACAAAAAAGTGGTCGCTCTCACCGTTACCGATCGCTTTGTCGTCTTCCGAGTAGCATACTACATTGTTCTCGTATATTGAGAGGGGATAAGGTCGCCCCTTCTCATGATTTTCGTTCTGTATCACTCTGGAGGTCTTGTTCATGCATAATTTCTGGATGAACATCCTTCGCAATGACTCTCTTACGGTGTGTAACACCTTCACCGCTAAGGTGTTACAAGCCCTAAAAACAGCTGCGATATAACTACAGCCAATTATACAGACGGTGGCGCTGAACGAAGCAGTCGAAATCTGTTTAGGCCCAGTTGATGCATCGTCACTTCCAGCTCTTCTGGTGGGATTGCCGTCAGCCACAGCTGGACGTTAATCTCCGTAAATTGGTCTGGTTTACTCTGCATCTTCGCCTGATTACAGGCAGAGGCCTACCCTCTGTCCCAAAACACAAAATATTTGTGGAACGGACTTTACGGTTGGCGTCGCAACTACACCTACCGTGTTGCTTGTAAGAGATTCTCGAGTTAGAAGCCGGAGATCATCAGTTTCTTCGCGGCTGCCTACCGTTTATAGCACAGACGTGTTAAATTTAAGTCGAAAATAGTCAGTTATTTTCACGTGGCTCTACTGAAAATTCTCGCTTCATAATTAAGCGACAAACCGAATTTCTCTTGAAAACTTTCGATTTTCGAGTTCAATTTTTGCGGGAAAATTTCTACCTAGAATTTTTTTCCCAACGTGCTTCAAGGGTAGTAAATTACGATGTTTGTTATATACAAGTGTTAGTTTTGTTTTAGTTACAAATTTTTGTTCTTATTTCTGCATTGAATTGACCGAGATCTCAAATTTCTGCTTGAAAAACCATTATAACTCAACGAACAAAAACTAACCTTTAAAAGCCCATTTTCAGAGCCGGAAAGCAACTCCTAACCAAAGGCGGGCCCGTACGGGACGCGCAGTGCCGACACAGGTATTCACTAACCCGATTGGCCCTAAATAATTCATTTGAGGCATCATTACGTATTAAATGCAATTACACTATATATTGCCATATAAATTTCCGCGCTTAAACACTTAAAAATATCAGAAGCTTGAGTAATATGACTTTTTTATATTATTTAAGTTTTTGTTTGTTTGTTTGTTTCCAAGATATCGTATATGAACTTGGATCATTATAAAATTATAGATCATTGACTAACGGATCGCATGTATCTCTTAGTTTTTCGATATATCGTTTATACTCTTTATTATAAGCAGATTAGTTATTTATTTCTCTGCTGTTATGACATGAAATTTGAAATTTCAATTGACTTTCGGATTCCCTAATAATATTCACAAAAGAAAGTAGAAAATTAAAAAAAAATAAATATTTTCAAATATCAATACTCAAAGTGATACGGAATACAGTTTTCTCAGTACCTAATCAGAAGTAATTTGTACTATGAATATTTTATTCGCAAATTAAAAAGCAAAATGTAGAACGCCACATAGGATCTAAAATAAGGATGCTCATTTTTTTTTACCTTCCTTATGGTGTAGTATACTATTTTGGTCTCACTAGACTGAAAAATAACATACGCAACATGGGAGATAAAAACGAATGCCTCTGACCGCAAATTGTAAATTGGCACCCGAGCCGACGGCGCGGGGTGGGAACCATTCTTATTTTACATCCCTTGTTACGTAATATACTATTTGATATTTTTAGTATAAAAATAATCGATTGAGCTTTATAATCGAGAAATGTAAATTAATTTAAAGAATGATTATAAAAAGAAGTTAGCCAAATTAATATTGTAATTTATATCACAGATACAAAAATAAATGTTGTGACAAACTTCTCTTTGATTGCGTTTGTACGTGCGTGTGCTGTCAATAAAAGTAAATATTATATGTATGTGTGGGAACTGACCTACAGCAATATAAACAAAAGCATTTACTGCGATCTCAAAAGAGGTTGACGATACAAACGATGCGAGCCAAGCAGATTATGGGTATGGAGCAAATACCGACATATGATATCGATGTGGTTACGCTCGCAGAAACTGTTAATATATTACCTGGTGTCCCGATGGTTTTCGGTTGTCCAGGTACAGTTGTGGTATTCGGACCCGGAAGTACACCCGTCGCCGGGCTGTATGATCGAAGCAAAGCACCGCCGCGTGGCAACGTACTACTGCCACTCATGTAGTATCCGCTCCCAGCTGCTGAATTTTTTGCACTCTGCAACAAATCCCAATATTTTTATCTTTTATTTAAATCTATAAAAAACTTCCTTTAAATAGTATATTGTGCAACGAGTGTAGATAAGTTGCCAATAGCACACGAGGGCGGCGGTTGGGTGCACGAGCGAAGCGAGTGCAAACAAGCCGCCCAAGTGGCGCTATTGGCAACTTATATACGCGAGTTGCTCATACTATTTTTTATCATTAATGCGTGATTATGTAGGTGAGGTGCGCGTTTTGGGGCGGAGAACGGGGGGTTGGGGGGGCGGAGCCCCCCCAGTCAAAAATGTACTATTATTTCGTACTAAATAAGAAGACCTAACCTAAAAATGAAAATATTTATTCAATTGATAAATTTTTTATTCAAATACAGAGATCATGAACATATTTGGCATCTGAACATTTTTGGTATCAAATATATTAAATTCACTTTCAATTTACTATCGAATTTGAATTTAACTTTCATAAAATATATTAAAGAAACTATTAAATTAAGTATTAATTAACTATCACATTTTTATCAAATATATTATAAAAATTATTAAATTAACTTTTAATCAACTATCATATTTGATTTTAACTTTCATCAAATATAGTAAATAAACTATTACATTAACTTTCAATCAACTATGAAATATATGTTGAATTAAACTATTATCAAAAATATTAAATAAACTAATTTTAAGTTCCTTTGTTGTTTTCAAGTACAAGTGTTATATTATTGCAATTAGATAGTTGCAAATTTACTGTTTTATTAGCTGTTGATGGCATTAATTGAATGTTGTCTTGTTTTGTAGCAATATTAATATTTTCTTTTGTAGCATTTGCAGGTTGTTCATAAACTGGTCTTTTTTCAGCAGGACCTAACATATTTGTAGCAATCATTTTCCCAATTTTTCTTTTATTGCCCATAGACTGTTCAATGTAACCTTCGGCAACTTGATTGCTCTTCCATCCTCCATGTCGTTTTATGTCTTCTATACTAGCTCCAGCATCAGCTAACATAGTAGTAGAGGTCCTGCGGAAGGTGTGACCAGTATAAGATTCTGGCTGCTCAAGTTTCAAAAAAGTTGCTGCTACTTTTGGCATTGCTCCAATAGTGTTTATTCCAATGGGCTGTTTTGTACATTTACCTTTACGTAAGCACAAAAAAAATCTTCTACATTGAGTATCTTTTGGGCGTAAGTTAGCATACTTTTTGTAAATGCCATAAAATTCATCAGTTACAACAAATTTCCTTGGCTTACAAGTTTTAGTATTTGGAATATTTACAATGACCAAATCTTCTTTATCTTTAATGTTGTCAATTGTTAGATCACATAATTTATGCTTGCGGCATGCTCCTTGCAATCCAAAAATTAAAGCTACCTGAAAATGACAATATACATATTAATATTAATTATTCACTTATTAATAGTATATAAGTTAAGCGTATCGATATCATACTTTGACAGCTAAGAATTCATCATCGGGTGCATCCTTCAAGAATTTTTTAACATGTTCTGGTTCCAGAACATTTGCTTTTTTGGGAATGTATCCTTTTCCATTATTTGATAAAAATTGTACTATTTTCCCATAATTATGTATATTAATATTATGCATTGCCTGGACCACACTTTTGAGCATTGAATACTGCGACCAGCAAGTGTTTGGTGCATATGTTTCTGATAATTCATCAAAATATGCCAAGAATACAAATTCAGTATTTGTATTCTTGTATTTGTACGGTAATAACTTGTCAGTTGCATTTGCAGCTCTAATGAGTACATCTTCTGGAATGTACCCATCCTGTGCATTTTCAGGTTGTATTGGTGAAAATAACAATGGGCTGTTGGTGAATGTTGCTGGATGATTACTGACATCTGACAAAACTTTGTTACTCTCAGTGTTTTCAGTTGTCTTTTGAAAAGAGAATGATGAGCTGCTTGTACTAGGCAAACTGTTGTAAGTAGCAGCATTGCTAATATTTGACAAAATCTTATTATCACATTCTCCGCCACTGCTGTCTGGATCACTATCTGGTATAATATTATTTGGTTGATACACTGAAAATACGTTTTTTTGAGGTTAGACCCTGAGATTTGATTTTTGTATTGCGTGTACATATGTCACGTTTATTGGTTGTGTTTATTTATCATTTTTATACTTACTCGTTCTCTTCTTAGCAAAATCTCAGCTCACAACTTGTTTTCTATCTTTACACGGCAATTTATCAGTCGCTGACTAAAGAGTGTTAAAGAGATCGATTGACTTTGACTGTAGCGTCGAAGGCGCCACTGCCGCCCTGAGTATAGCAGTGAGGATAGGTGTGCAGGAGACTAGTGCGCAGCCGCAAACACATATCCACACTGTTAGAGAAAATATCACACACGTGTGATATTGGTCACTTATCCACACGCAAAAGCGTTACAATATGGCCCACTTATCACGCATGAATGATAAAAAAGTGAATTTAATCGTTCGCTAGACAATTTCAACATCTATCTCTATCTGATCTAAATCTTTGTATTGTAAAATGAATATACTATTTCTCCACTCCAACCTCAAATACGCATGTTTACATGCGTTTTTGGTGTGTAAGTGAATCTTTGCGTCGGGAGGCCGAGCGAAGCTAGGCCAAAAAACGTCTCCCGACGCAAATAATGCACTTCCACACCCGTATAAAAATGTACTATTTCTTCATCCTCTGGTCGAAAGTACGCTGTTTCGCCATTGATTTCGGTGCCGAAAGATATTCTTTTACTCATTATATATATATATAAACGAACTTTCGCCATTGATAAATTTGAGCTGGTAGTTAAGCAACTGCAGATTTTGTTAAAATAAACGATTTGGAGGTTTTGTTTATGTTTTGAAAGATAGCGCGGTTGACGTTTTCTTTATATTTTGCAAATATAGCGGGTTATAAAAATCTGAGTGACGTCACAATTGTGCAGAATATAGATATAGTACGCCATAGTAATATCACGGTTTCCAATCATTCATATCTGTGTTAGTAAAAAAAATCAGTAGTATAATTTCATTTCATAGAATGATAAAAAATAATAGATTACTATTTTTCCTATTCTACCATAATTCGCCCAGTTAGTGTTTTTAATTCGTTATAAATGTTTAAAAATTTTAACGGCGATTGTTTAAGAGTAAGTTACTCTTTTTTATTCAGGATTAATTTTTTTTAATTGATTTGTTTATTTATTTTTTTTTTTTATTAAGCTTTTCGACCACTTAGGTCATTTCAGCTACACTGTAGTTTACATGTTACACACATACAAATATTTTCATACATTATATGTTCAGGTTACATTTTTTGAGAAAGGTGTAGATGAGCTGGCACGCTGTTATATCTGGTTTTGCGATTATTGATTCGGCGTTCAATGGGAGTTGATATTTTAAATTAAGTAGGTTATTTATTAGTTCTTTCCTATGACTTTCATATAGGACACATTGCCAAAGTACATGGTTAATGGTTTCATCATTCGAGTTACATGAACATTTGGGACTATCTACAATTTTTATTCGGGCTAACGAGGACGCTAAGTTATAATGGTTTGCTCTCACGCAGTTAATCGTCGTGATTAGGCCCTTGGAAGCTTCTTTTTGCCGAACCATGGGTGCTGACTGTCCTTCCAGAAGTGTTTAAAATAATTTATTCCAGTCTGAGAGCTTTGATTGATGATGATTTCTACGGTTTGTTTTTTGGCTTGTTTCTTAAACGTTTCATAGAAGTCTGTGTACGGTATTTTCGAGACGGCCGTTAGTTCAGAGTTTGCTGCTACTTTGGCCAGTGCGTCGGCTTCTTCGTTGACTTTTATTCCTTGGTGAGAAGGAATCCAATATAGTGTTAAGGTATTATTGTTGTCGTTGCAGTTTAGGAATTCGTTATATTTTTGTTTAATTTCTAAGATGTAAGGGTTCATTTTCACGCGGTTTTTAGTAGAGTGTAGGGCTTGGAGAGCGCTGAGAGAGTCGGAGAAAATGTATATGTTACGATGGCTATGTTGAATAGCTACATTAAGAGCATCTTTTAAAGCAATGCACTCAGCCGTATATACAGATGCTGGCTGGTCGATTGTTCTTTTAAATTGAATTCCTACTTGCGGGGCGATGCAAGCTGTTCCGATGCTTTGAGAAATTTTACTGCCGTCTGTATATATGGCTAATGCAGAGCTTTTTACAATGAGTTCGTCCAATATTTTATTAGGGAATTTGGATGATTTAAGTTTTATTCCGAAACTGGTATTTATTGGGAGGCTAGTGACTAAAGTTTTGTACTCATAAGGGTAAATTAGTTGCGTATGGGTTTTATTAAGGAAGCTTGCGTAGGTTTCTTCTAGGCAGGAGGTAATTATTTTCTTTTTTTTCCTTTTTTTTTTTATTGATAAAGTAAAAGTTTTTTAGGTTTTTAAGGGTTTGCGATTTGGGGTTGGAAAAGGTTCTCACTAAGAAACATTTGCATAGGAAGGCCATTCGTTGTTTTAAGAAAGAGAGTTTTGATTCTCCTATTAGCACATTTTTGGGGGTGCTGTTGAGAAATCCTAGAGCTGATCTAATAGCATAGAGTTGAATTTTTTCTATTTTTTCTATGCTATTTTTTTGTGTTGGGAAATAAATAAAGCTACCATAATCTAAAATTGAGCGGACGAAACTTTTATAAAAGATTAGTAGGGTATCTGGATCAGCTCCCCACCATGTGCCACTAAGGAATTTTACAATATTTAGAGCACTCGAGCAGCGCTTAAGTACATTTTCTACTTGTCGTATGAAGGACATTCTATAGTCGAATATAATACCGAGAAAACGTACTGACTCGCTAGATTTGATTACATGTTCTTCAATTTTTATTTCGGTATCACCTGGAAGGATTTTTTTATTGTTGAAATGTATAAAAACCGTTTTGCTAGTAAAAGTTCGAATGAAAAAAGGAAAAATAGTTGTCTATTATTTTTTATCATTCTATTAATGAAATTATACTCTTGATTTTTTCGATATTAAAATAGGTCAAAAAGTTGTGACGTGGCAGTTTTACTGCCAGTCATGGAACCCCGAAAATCTATGCAATTGCGAAGAGCCTCACGTGGAAACTAGATAGGACCTAGGAAAATCAGGACGCAATGCAGGCTGCAATCAGGATGCACACATTCCCTACTCTAATGGCTCTAACTCATCCCTTCCCGTAGTTCCGTTAACCCCGTAAGGTCTTGCCCTCCCAGAAACTCAATAGCTCTCCGCCGGATAGAAAGTCCTAAAACGCTCAAGCAGCAAGTATACAAGGTACGGCGCTGGAGATCAATCAGCTGATCAACCGCGAGCGTCGCGCGACGTTAAGCATCGACGTTCGCTCTCTCCGGTCCCGGCGGCCGTCCTGTGAGGATGTCTGCCCCCATCGCTCGAGACTAAGAACCGACAAGGCGAGCGGCCCGCCGGCCGGAGAGCCACCGAGATGTCTGGGTAAGGCTCGAGGCGTGCATATCGAGGAACCCGAGGTCGATTCTGGAGTGAGAGAGAGACTGCTTTTCTCCTTTTCCTATCGGCGTCAATCCCAATGTGTGCTCGTGGCAGTAGTGTGGAGCGTCGCGACTCCTAATTCGCGGCTGGCGCCCTTCAAGTCCCGTATCGGCTACGGGCAATTTCAGTGTATCGGCAATATAGCAAATAAACTTTATACTTTAGTGCTTTTGTTAATATCCGGTGTATTACTTAGTACGTCAGCCCTGATCCCCAGCTGAACGTTACAAAGTATTTATATTTTTTTTCGTAAATAAATAATTATATCCGGTATTTTTATTAAATTTTAAGGTTAAGTTATAAAGACATGTAGTGCTTAATCATAGCTCAATTACGTTTTCCCATGTAAAAAAAAAGTCTGGCCATAGTCTGACAATAGGCTGACCATTGAAAGTCTGGGAAAAGTCTAGCTATAAAGACTATCCCAGACTTTAAAATTTCATTAAAGTCCGGCAAAATGTCTTGCTAAATGTCTACCATATATCGCTTGACCTTTAGCTAGACATTTTCCCGTACTTTTTTTCTCTTGATTATGCCCGCATAAAAAAAAATTCATAAAAGAAATAGTATATTACGTAACTACGTACCTCGGCTTCGCCTCGGTCGACAATTACATGTGATCTAAGGCCTTCTTATTATACAGGGCTAGGTACGCACACTATTTTTCTTCATCCTACAGCCGAAAGTGTATACTTCCTGGACTATTTCAGACTGGGAATAGCTACTTTTTTGATCGGTTCAAGCAACGTGTGTCTCTCTAATTGGTTAATGTTTTTCTGTGGCTTGCTTCACTGTCAAAATTACTTCCAATATAACCTTCGCACAACATAGTGCCGGTACAAGAAAAGGATATACCTAGTAGTCGGCAAAGATTTACCTATTTTTAAATTGCGAAGATTCCGCGGACGAGGAAGAAATCGTGCAAAATTTTGATGAAGCGAAATTAATTGTTCAAACAATAGCATTACCTTCAAACCTTATCAAAACATGGATTTGTAAATTGTACGGTTAACAACTGTGTATTTAATTTTGTACCTTATGAATATGAAGCTAAAAAATAAAAATAAATTCCTTGTAACCTCGCACGTCAGGCAACTTTCTGGCCTAGCGTCGTAATATACTATTTCTGCTCGACGATTCCCGAAGACTTTTCCCAGACTTTCAATGGCCAGACTATTGCCAGACTTTTTTTTTACCAGAGGTTCCTAGAGTAAATAATATTTACTAAGTACTAGTCGATCCGTACCTGGATCAACTCTAGCACAATTCCTGCATATCAATAACATGAAATAATACAAAAAATGATAGAAAAAGTATTGATACTCCAGCATTGGCCCAGTACCGGACCATTATCGGTATGATAATAATAAAAAAATGAACTGGCACTTCGACATAGATCTAGTACTCCAGAAAAAGAAATCAGTTGAAACCATAACTCCTGCTTTTCTAGAATTAAAAGGGATTTTTTTTTGAAGTTTAGAACTGAAGTTTACAGTAAACATTTGAATAAGTCTTATTATTTTCGTAGTACACATTTATATTCTTATTATATACGTACATTTTATACATCGCATTACAGCGGTACACATATTTATCGTTTTTTGAGAATGTTTATGTCTGCCGGAAGCTCCCCAGAGAGCAGAACACCTTTTGTTCGGGTGGGAAGCTCGAGGGAGTGGAGGTGGGCTAGCGCGTGAGGGTGTGCTATATCCTCTAATGATGGTCCAAGCCAGAGGGTCTCCTACAGGCATGTGTTGGGGAGATGCTCTGGCGAGCCCGTCGTTGAGGGGTCCTGGAGGTCGGCCACATGGGGGGACGAAAATTTATTTTCACAGGATGGATCGTAATCAGAACAAAGAAGAGCGAGCAACAGAGGTAGGTAGCCTGGAGAGCAGAACCTTAAAGGTCCCGTTAATGCGCATCAGAACTACAAGCGCATCAAGCATTGCGAGCGCTAGTAGCTATGGCAGCGCTACGGCAGACGAGATGGTATCGCAGCCATCTACATCACAGGGTGCGGCAGACGAGATAGTAGCGCACCCATCTACATCACAGGGTGCTGCACGAACGGAAAAGGACGCAGAGTCAAAGGTCATTGATTCTATCAAAAAACTCCTCAAGGAAATGATAGAATCAATGAAGAAGCAAAAGAACGTGAACAACACTATAAAAAACGGATTACCCGTCTTACAGGGGCAATTTGAAGAATTGATAGGGCGAAAAAAGCTTTCGGTACGGCGGATGCTAACACCGGATGCACGGAAGACCAGTGAGCCTCAAAAAAGACAACCCTCCACGCCGCCGACTGATACGGCTAAAGGGAGGCCAACGAAGAAACCCAAAGAAGATGCCAAAAATAAGGCAGAGTCTCAGCGGGCGGATACGCAGTCAGCTGCAGACTGAACAACAGTTCCCACGCGACAGGAGAAGAAGGAGGGAAAGAAAAAGAAGGAGACGAAGAAGACGGAATCGGAGAATCCGCCTCCGAAAAAACGTAAAAAGGCCAGGCCGGAGGCGATTATCCTCAGGCCGGCTGAGGGGAGGACTTACGCGGAGATCCTCGGAGGGATCCGCCGCCAGGTTAATCCCTCTCAGCATGGCCTAGGAATTAAGGACATCCGCCGCACACAAAGCGGGGAAGTTCTAATCGAATTACAGAAGGCTTCGGCGGAGAGTAAGGAGGGTTTCGCCAATGCTCTGAGGCGGGCCGTCGGGCGGGGCGCGGAGGTCCGCTCTCTGACACCTAAGATGACCTTGGAGGTCAGGGACGTGGACGGCTGCGCCACGGTCGATGAGATTAGGGAGGCCGTCCTCGGAGCATTGCAGGACTACACCGGCCCTCTAGACGTACGGCTCACGGGAGCGAACAAGGTCGGAAAAAGACTGGCTCTCGTGGCCCTTGCTGAGGAGGCCGGTAGCAGGCTGCTGGAGGTGGGTAGGGTCCCGATTGGATGGGTCTACTGCCGCCTCAGGCTCAGGGCCCAGGTTGAGCGCTGCTTTAAGTGTCTCGTCTATGGGCACCGTGGGCCGAGCTGTGGGGGCCCCGATCGGGGCAGTGCCTGCTTCCAGTGCGGGCGGACGGGGCACAGGGCAGCCGACTGCAAGTTCGAGCCTAGGTGCTTCATCTGCCCGGAGACCAACCCGGCGGCGTTGAACCATGTCGCTGGCTCTGGGGCCTGTGGGACATTCAGAGAGGCCCTAGCGAGTTCTCGCCAAAATGGCTAAGGTCCTGCAGGCGAACCTGAATAGGAGTAGGACGGCGCACGACCTACTCACGCAGATCTGCCTCGAGAAGGACGCTGACATTGTTCTTGTCAGCGAACAATATCGAGATGGCGATGCAGGGGTGTGGTATCGGGATCACCTCGGTACCGCAGCTGTCTGGGTTTTCAACCCACGTCGATTTCGGGTTACGTGTCACGGCTCTGGCCGCGGCTACGTTTGGGTCGGGTGTGGTAGCGTTACTTATGTAAGCTGCTACCTCACTCCGAACGAGGCCATCGAGGGCTTTCAATCCAAATTGGATGCTCTCGAGGATGCGTTCAGAGACGTGGAGGGAGAGCTGATAGTAGCCGGGGATTTTAACAGCAAAGCTCTCGAATGGGGTGAACCCTTGCCAGACTCCAGGGGAAGGCGACTAATGGACTTGGCGTCTAGGCTGGGGCTGGTTGTTTTAAACACTGGTTCCACGTCGACCTTCAGGAGACCTGGCTATAGGGAGACCATCCCCGATGTATCCTTTGCTACGGAACGTCTGGCCGCACGTGTGCGGGATTGGCGGGTGATCGAGGACTATACAGCCAGCGATCATCAGTATATCACGTTCCACGTTCGTGATGTCGTGCCGGTCAGGGTGGCGGCCGAACGTCGCCCAGCCAGATGGGTCGTGGCGAAGATGGATCACGAGTAGTTCTCCCAGGCGCTTGAACGTGGTCAGCAATCCCTGATTGAAGTGCCTAGAAATGGGTCGCTTTCCGAACGGGCTGAAGCGGTGATTGATACCACAATGGGTATAATCCGCCAAGCCTGCCAGGAAGCAATACCGAGGAGATCTTCGAGAAGTGTGCGCCGCCCTGCTTATTGGTGGACGGACGAGATCACGGAGCTGAGGCGGGAATGCTTGCAGCTGCGCCGAGTGGCCCAGCGGGCCCAGAGGCGCGACCGCGAAGCCGCTCTCAGGATCGCCGAATACCTAATGGCGAAAAGAGCTCTGAAGCGAGCCATTAAGACGAGTAAGGGATACTGCTCGAAGAAGCTAGGGGAGGATCTGAACAACGACCCCTGGGGGTTAGGGTATAAAATTATCAACCGCAAATTGCGTGCGTTCGGCAAGAGCGAGCCCATGAGCGCGGAGGTAATGGACGGAATAGTCCATGCCCTGTTCCCCACTCATCCAAAACGACGAGATAAGCCCCTGGCTCTTGAGGGCTCCGAAGCACCGCCCATCACAAGGGCAGAACTATAACGCGCAGCGCGTTCCCTTAAGAACAACAAAGCACCGGGGCCTGACGAGCTTCCAGCGGAAATACTGAAAGCGGTGGCAAAGAGCCATCCTGAGCTCTTGCTTAGCATGTACAAATCGTGCCTTCAGACGGGAATATTTTATTCACGCTGGAAGGAGGCGAGACTTGTGCTGATAAGCAAGGGCAAGGGACCATATAATGCTCCGTCGGCGTATAGGCCCCTATGCATGCTGGACACTGCCGGGAAGCTCCTGGAGAAGCTTCTAAGATCCCGCATCCAGGCGGCGATATTGGCAGCTGGCGACCTCTCTGAGAGGCAGTACGGCTTCCGGAGAGGGAGATCTACCATCAACGCCATCCAGGAGGTAGTAGAGGCGGCCAGGTCTACGGAGCGGGGAAATCACTTCTCCCGACCCGTTTGCCTCCTGGTGACACTTGATGTCAAAAACGCCTTTAACTCGGTAAGGTGGACAGACGTGCTGGGGGCACTGGAGAGGGACTTCGATGTTCCTGTGTATCTATTTCGGATCATCAGGGACTATCTGAAGGACCGATTCATAACGTACGACACGACGGAGGGCTCCAAGCGGAAGGAGCTAACGTCTGGTGCGGCCCAAGGCTCCGTCTTAGGATCCGACCTATGGAACGCCTCCTACGATGGGATCTTTCGACTGGAAATGCCGGAAGGCTGCTTGCTGGTCGGGTACGCGGATGACGCGGCGGCTGTTATTATTGCTCGCAATATGACGCTGGCGCAGACACGACTCGACCAGACCATGCGTAGAATTCGCTATTGGATGAGCGACCATGGGCTGGAGCTAGCTGAGGCCAAAACCGAGATTGTGCTCCTCACAAAGAAGCGCATCCCCCGAGTGCAGCAGCTAAGTATAGGTGAAGTGTCGGTTCAGACCAAAGCATGCGTGAAGTATCTAGGGGTGATGCTAGATGCGAAGCTCACCTTTGGAGAACATATTCGGAGGTCGGCGGACAAGGCGGCTGTGGTGGTGGCTTCCCTTTGCAGGGTTATGACCAACTTGGGTGGACCACGGCCATGCATCAGGCGGCTGCTACTACGCGCCGCTGAGTCCGTCATGCTTTACGGTGCTGAAGTTTGGGCCGACGCGCTTCGGTACGAAATGTACCGCAAGCGCATGGCGGCGGTACAAAGGAGATGTGCCCTTCGTGTAGCATGCTCGTATCGCACGGTCTCGGAGGCGGCTTCACTAGTGGTCGCTGGGGTAATACCTATCGACCTCCTGGCCCGAGAGCGGAAGATCGTCCACCAAATGAAGGGGCACGTCGAAGTAAAGAAGCGGGCTAGGGAGCAATCCCTCGCCTGCTGGCAGGATCGTTGGGCGCAGGATACGCGCGGAAGGTGGACCGCCAGACTAATAAGTCAGGTGGCCCCATGGACCGGGCGGCATCATGGGGAGGTTAGTTATTACCTTACCCAGATGTTAACCGGTCATGGGTACTTCCGCGCGTACCTGCATAGGATGGGCAAAGTCGCGGACCCCAGTTGCTTATATTGCGGGTCCGCGAAAGATGATGCCCATCACACTTTCTTCGTGTGTGTGCGATGGATGTCGGAGAGGGCAGAACTGGAGGGCGAGGCTGGAGGGGTAACACCTGAAGGCATCGTTCCCCTGATGCTCTCTTCTGAGGAAAACTGGGGGAGGGTCGCCAAATTCGCGGAGGGCATCCTCCGTCAGAAGAAGGCGGACCTCCCTTAGTTATTTGAGGATATCTGCTCCGGAGAGTGCCCCGTGGCAAACAACCTGGTCCCCTCCCCGAAGTAATGCCTAACGGCGGTTTCCGGGGAGGGGGTTTCCAAGCCAGGAAGGAGGTCTCCTCGACGCACTCCCGCCTGCTCCGACCTGTAGATAACTGCGGGGAGCAGCGGGCGGGCATGCGTCAAGGGGGGCGAGGTTTTAGTGGGTAGGCCAGCACCTTCTGTGCTGGAGAGTCCCACACACCAGGGGACCGGTCCCCTGAGGTCTCATTCAAGAGATTTCCTCCCTCCTTAAAAAAAAAAAAAAAAAAAAATATTATGAGAAAAAATCATTATTGTTTCTGTTGTTTTTTTATAATTATTACTATTATTATCATTAATAAATTCATGTTATTAATATTCTAATTATTATTAAATGCAAATTAGATATATAAACATATATAATTTTTTAGCAAAAATTTACAAGTGACTTAATAGCGCAACGGTTAAGCTCCTTGGCTAGTAAACCAAGGTACGGAGGTTCAATTCTCATCGTAATTTTTATTTTTATTCTTATTGTATTATTTATTATTAAATAAAATAATTAATTATTTAATATTCGCTCATAATTTTTTTAAACAATCTATTATTTGAATTAATAGCGTCTCGTAATGCTGTCGTCCAGCGAGACGCGCGAAAAAAATTACTATCAAAAAAAAAAAATTCTTTAATTTATTATTTATTTTAATTTAATTAATAAAGAGCTTACGTAGCAATAAAAATTATGTTTATAAAAAAAAAAAAATTTTTGGAAGATTTGAACCTTATTCAAAAACTTAGAAGTCTATCGCCCTATCCACTCCGCTAATATCTTAATTGAAAATACAGATTAAGAAGTCACATATGTTTAGCTACCTAACCACTAATAATTATTGTTCAAATACATGCAATACTTACTTATAATTCTTTAAATCTTGTCGAATTAGAATAGTAAGTTAATAGAATTGTGGCATATATACGAAGATATGTAAAATCTAAATTTCCATATATGCCTTATCTATAACATTTATTTCAAACTTATACAACAATATAAACTTTACAATTACAAGTAGCTACAGACATTGTAAAACATTATATACGTATATCTTATTAGAACGTATAGAAAAAAAATATATATCGGGCTCTCAGAATTTTGCAGACATAAAAATTTGTTCATCTCCTCGTAAACAAATTGCTATATTATAAAAGCATATGAGTCGGTCGGTAACGGCACGCTGCGTTTGTCGTGCTTCCCCTCCGCCTCTGCATACACATATTCCCTCACCATCATACCCCACGAAAAGAAGCAAGCGAGGGAGGGAAGGCTAAATGTGTATGGTTCCTATACGCATCCGTAAGGCGGCGCTAGTGCACGGCTGAATCGGACGAGCACGGGTTTGCTATACCTCACCAGCAATCTCTCCCTAATCTCTGGTGTCGCCTTTCAAGGTGACCAATGCACGCATCGATTACACGCGCGTAAGCATGTGTTAGATTTGTTAGCGTCAGACATTCGGCGTTCTCGGTTAGGACGAAGGAGTCGAAACAACTGCGAGTCGATCTGCAACAGCGGTTACATACATGTCAAATTTACACTGAGAAAAAATCTAGTTGAAACATAAGAATATTCTGTTGATTCAACAGACTCAGCGCCATGAACGATGAACAGTGACATATACTGTTGTTTTGAAGGCGCGACTGGTGTTTTGAAAGCGTGACTATCGATTCAACATTCATTCTAATGAAACATAAGATTTTTGTTAAAATGAAAGTATAATTCTTGAAATCACAAGAATTTGAGTAAGTTAATTTGAAAGTTATTTTATTATTGAATGAATTGTTTAATACATCAAATGACATACAATAACTTTTCAATTAACAGAATTTCTGAGTGAGAGAGATGAGCTTGTCGATTACTTGGCCAAATCGTGCTTCCCTCCCTTTTTCCAATCACGTGGGCATCTCGTGGCTTCGCTGTCGCGTAGTGTGCTGTTTTACTTGGAGTATGCGCCTAAGTCTACGGTAGGTCTTTATAACCACGTTTCGACGCACGCCGATGAGGCTACCCAGCCGGTATTACTAATACCGGCTTCTCGGCTTTGTTTTCTTCGGAGCCGCAAAGTGATAATTCGTCTATAAACCGCTAGAAGGCGACTGTTTTTTTTCTGTGCCCGCAAGCGACCAGCATTCATGATGGTTAGTATACAGGGTGATTCATTTTAATTGCCCCAGGCAAATATCTCGAAAAGTACGGAAGATGGAAAAAAAAACGTTAAATGTAAAAGTTGTAGGGTTCAGAGGAGGAAATTGGTATTTAAAGTTTTCCCAACCTTGCTTTTTTCAAGATATTGGCCTACGAATTGTGTAGACAGCTTGATTTGACCTTGATGCGACTGCAGAGGTCAACTGGACCCCATGACATAACATCATGTTTGAATGTAAAATTTTCCGCTCTTTTAATTTCCGAGGTCAAAAGTTGGTGTTCCTATTTAAAAAAACTACTTTGACTTTGAAATGACCTTGAAACTTGTCCCCAAGGTCATGGTCAAGGTCACTATTGGATTTCCCCCTCTGAACCCTACAACTTTTACATTTAACGTTTTTTTCCATCTCCTGTACTTTTCGAGATATTTGCCTGGGGCAATTAAAATGAATCACCCTGTATAAGAAGAAAATAATTCAAACGTGCATATGTATCTATGCGTGCGACTACATATAACTGCGATGCGAAATTTAGATTTGTAAGCGTCCTTGCGAGAAAGTGTGTGTGTGATACCGACATATAATATTAATGTGAAAAAACATCGAATGTGTTCCCGCTTAAATGTGCAGTTGTTTAAGAAACCTTCATAAATTACATTCAGTTTCCAGAAATTAAGTTGCAGTTAGAATACAGCGACAGAAATAAAAGGCGTTAAGGTTCTGAGAATAAAAAAAAGTTTTAATTTCTTTTTTATCAAGATTCGAAAATTCGGTTGAATTATATGTATAGAATGGTTAATTTAAGTGAAATATATTCTAAACTACAATTACAAGTACTTTGAATCAACGGTATGGGGCGTTGAATCAACAGCATAAGGTTTTAATTTAACAGAACGAAGCTGTTCAATTCAAAATCAAAATTTGTCAAATTGACAGAGTATACTGTTGCTTGCATTTATAGGCACGAGTCTTTTGATCCAACTGAATTTTTTTCTCAGTGTACCTACTATAAACTGTCAAATCAACGGATTCACGCTGTAAAATTTACATATTGTCCACTTTACATATTAAAGTCGACGTATTCACTAAGTCAAATTGACACATTTGGATTGTCAAATAAAACGCTTGTAGTTCGTTAGATTGAAACTGCATATACTGTCGAAATAACAACTTTTTCTATTGGACGTATTTAACTCCGGATTTTAGTTGATCCAACTAAATTTTTTTCTCAGTGTATGGAAAGAATTAGATGACTAGAATTAGTGTGAAACTTCACTCTTAACTAATGTACTTATGTCACACTAAAATAGATATAAAGTTATATTCAATTTTCTTTATATTATTCTTAAAATGTTGATTGAAAAAATCACTCTAATAGTGTGGATTCCAATTTATTGATTATCACGATTTCTAGTGAAATTCACGTGTGCACACCCACACGCATGAACGCACGCAGGCACTCACTTGTGTATGTATACACGTTGATCAACAAAACACTCGAGAAAATAGTACAATCGTGCAGATGATCACATTCTAAGTACTTTTGGCCTTTTGGCATTTTGGTCATTTTGGATAATTAGCGAGTTATTGTTAATTAAAAGTTAAGATAATTATCCAACCAGCGTTCGAGCTGACGATGATCTCTTCAAAGCTCTCCTCACGCGCCCTGCCTACCAGCACCAGCTCCAGCGATTAACAATAACTTGGTAATTATCTAAAATTGAGCAAAATGCCAAAATGCCAAAATACCAAAAGGCCAAAAGTACTTAGAATTTGATCCCCTACATGACTCTACTATTTTCCCGAGTGTTTTTTATCACTGTGTATAATTACATGAAAAACATTCAACTTGACTCTACATTATCAATTGATTTCAATACTTTTACAGGTTAAATATGGTTTAAGTTACATTGAAAATAATCTGCAAAATTTAGGATTTGTGAGTTCAGTTATAACTACTAAAAAAAGAGTATAGGCTTGACATTTTTTTATCGATTGATTTCAGTATTTTCATTAGTTTAATATATTTTAATTTATAGTAAAAAAAACTGTAAAGTTTGGGGTTTGTGGGTAAATTAGTAAGTTCTATCATGGGAAAGATAAGACTTGACTCTTTTATTATCCATTGATTTCAGTATTTTCGTTAGTTAAATATGTTTTAATTCACATGGAAAAAAATGTAACATTTAAGGCAGGATATATTTTAGACACATAAGGATCGTGCACATAATGTTGTTGTACACAATAAGTACAATTGGTAATTTCATGCACAATAAAGTTGGACACAATAAAATTGTACACATTAGTTTAAGGGAATATTTGTGTACCGATGCATTGTACACATTCATTAAAAAAAAGTGTAAACAAGATCTTTTTGTTGCAAAGTTTTTAGCATTTAAATAAATATTTAAGAATATTTGATGGACACTACTTAGACTGGCCTCTTTTTATACTTGCGTAAGCAAGTAATAAAAAATGCTTAAATTTTAGTATCAATTTTAAAAATTTTCGGAATTGTCTTTTTCTATTTTTGTTTTTTTGTAAATGTATGAAAATATTTATAAATTCTATTAAAAACTTTTTTATTATAAAGATATTGTTTGCTCGTACAGGAAGTATTGTGATAGTAAAATTTTAAGCTTTGTCGAAACATATTTAATGGAATTCTGAACACGAAAAACGTGTTTTAGAAAGTTGCAAATAAGTAGTAATACCAGCAGAACAAATTTTATACGCGATGTCCAGATGTACAAAAACACCCTCAGGACTGCGGGACGTCGCTACAGGGAAGCCCGCCCCGCACTTGGTCAAAGGGAAAAAATCGGGGGTTGTTTATTTAATATAGTCTAGAAGATTAAACTTGATAGAAATAGCCTTTAGGAGAAGACGAAGAATAGTAACTTGGTAGTAAGCAAAAAAAATGTATTGTTCAAAATGAGAAACTATGCTACGTTCTTCGTGCTTTGTTTCTAAATGTTTTAGAGTATCGGAGCCTACAAATTTGAGATTCGAACAAATTTGGATCTCGAATATCCGCATATTCAGCATCCCTATTTTAAAATCGCATCTCGTTCAGAAAGGATAGACCTTTCAGTATATATACAAAATTACATCAGTTTTAATTTATTGTACTGTTAAAATTTTATTGTACTCGAAAATCGTTCCATAATCGGTATTTTTAACTTTACTGGTGAGTAAAAGAAAGACAAAAAGTTACGCAAGTAAAATTTATCAAGCAAAATTGTATTTAGAAATTTACGAGAAGAGTGTCCCACTGGCACGGTCAGTTGGAGTTTGAAATGAGCCAGTAGAGACAGAAGTGACGTAACAAGATGTACTTTGTAGGCGCGTCTACGCAAGAAAGAAAAGTTGAAGCCGGCGTACGTGAGCAAAATCAATGACGGAGTCTTATTCCTTTCACCGCGGTTCACCAGAATTTTCGATGCTCACTTTCACAAAAAAAGTACATTACAAACCAAATTAAATAATGCAAATTTTCCAAAATCGATAGGCTGCTAATAACATTTTTAAAAATGTTTTCTAACGTGCAAGTAAAATACGAATATTTAATATCTAAAAAACTAGGTTACATTTTATTGTTGCAAATATTGCAATTATACTGGAAAGTAAAATCTTGCAGAGTTCGGTTTTTGCATGAAAAATTTCATTTAGTTTCTTAGACAGAATGTCAATAAACAATAGATACGAATTTTTTATTTTTTCATTTTAATATATATATAACAAAAGTGACTTCAACATATAACTTATTTAAATATGTTGCACAAGCGTGACGTCACCAGGATTTTGAAAGCACGCTATCTTTGTTAGTAATGATTGAATTGAAAAAAGAAGAAGTACGTGTTGATTCTTATACTATTACACGGATATAATACAATGCAAAAGAATTTTTAATGAATAAACCGAATATCAGTGCAGTGTTTTTTCATTAAAAATTCTCTCCTACATATTTGTTGTCATAAAGTTGATAGAAAGGGAAGAAACTGAAATGGGAAAAATGCGGACGCAATGGGGTCAGGGAAAGATCAGTAGCTCGTATAAATGCGAGCGGGTGGCGAAATGAAGGTAAGAGTGAGTTGGCAATCTCGAGAAAAGAAAAGTTAATCGAGTAAAATTCAAGCTAAATTAACGGCGAAAATGTGCCGCCAACCCCCCCCCCCCCCCCCGGAAAAGCATATTCTCTAATGTCGAAAGAGTGAAAATTTACGCAATTTTAAAAAGCATCTTTTTAAATTCCAATCAGTGAAATCCACACATTTAACGTGAATATTCACTTATTTAAAAAATGTGAATAGTCACATAATCAATAAGTGTATATTCACTAATTTAAATAAATGAATATACACTTATTTAATATGTGTATTTTAACTGAATCAATCAGAAAATACATCCTCTGATTGAAAAAGTGAAATTTCATCAATTGAAAAGGTGATTTTTTCACTGGTACAAGTGAAATTAGTCGCATTGATATGTTAAAAAACATTTATTTTAAGGATATTAATGCATTTAAAAAATATGAAAATTGCAGTCTTAAATATTAATTATTCACTGCCGCTCCTGCTCTTGTCATGTATGATATTGGCACTTTCAGATTTTTCATTGTCTGATAATAATAAACATAAAACTGTCCTTCAAATCCAGCCGAACTTCATGTAAATAAAAGCACACGCGATCACTTTATTACTCAAGTATTCTGAAAATCACTATCCTAACTAGTACAATGCAACGGGTATATATTAAAAATTCATAATTGTTTTGTAAAATTTACACTCAATACAGTAAAATTTATATTTAATGGTAAAATTAATAACTATAATTAGTAATATTTATGATTTATTATTTTTAGCATAATGCTTTGTAATTTTTACACTTTTCATATAACGAAAAGTTAATAATTCGCAGCAATTTTTATGGGTTTTTCATGTGGTTCATCTGTGAGAAATATTTGTTAATTTTAAGCAAACATTTATTTCAATAGCACTTATTAAATATTTTATTGAGTTAAAAAATTATGTTTTTGAACTACTAAATTTATTTAGAAACAAATATTCAAAGAAATATTTAATAAGTAATATTGGAGTAAATCATTTGCTTAAAATTAGAATTTTGTTTTCAGTGGACGCATTTAATTTTTATAATTATTTTTCAGTGTCCTTATTAATAAAAATATAATTTTTTAGTAAAGATTTCTCTCCATGTTTTCATTAATGTGCAAAGAGTGAAAATTTAGCAATTTAAAAAAACAGTGATAAAACAATATGTGCCACTCTATTTTATTAGTAAAAGTTTCACGGTTTCGACTTTAGTGTGGATAAACATCGGTAAACGCTCGATTGGAGGGGGAAAATCTTGAGAGTAATGGTCAAGCGAGCGCTGGAGCGCGTAATTGAGAATAAATAGTTGTGGTCGCGTGAAGGATCGAACGCAGCGCGACCAATAGAGCTTTGTCGGATATATTACCATTGAGAAAAAGTGGAGGGGGTCCTACGCGACAATAATCACTGTGGTCGCCATCGCATTTTGCAACACACCTATCTGATACGGGCCGGATCCCCAGGCTTGTAGTCATCGCCGCTCCAAATCACCAAAGAGAAAGACGCCGGTACTTTCGCAAGAGGAAGCGGATCTGGGTTAAAAATGTGCGCTCGCCATTTTTCGCGGCACAAGGCTTGCTGCAAGTCCCCTGACCTACTATTATGCAACGGGACCGCTGCACCTCTTCCTCAAGCGGACTCCTTAATGCTTCTCTTCGTTAATCGACCGTTTTTTATTAGTCAACATATGGTGATTCAAAATAAAAAATAACGACTCAAATGGGAGTAACGAGTGTCAGTTTCCTTAATTCGACATAAAACTGTATAGCTACACCGCTTTTACTTGCAAACGAAGTAATATTGACGGGACGTTGCTCTAATTGCTTCAATTATTTCATGAATCGTGATGAATTATTCAATGAACTTTACGCAATCCACCTGTTGCACTCTTTTTTACTTATCTTTTATCTATTACAATGAATTCCACTATCGTTTCGTTAATTAATCTGTATTTCAATTGATTGACCCATTGATGAACAGCAACAACATTTCTACGAGTTTTCTTAATTTGTACAAAATATAATATCCTGAAAGGGGAATTTTATGATCGTTATTTCTCCCATTTCCACGCATCGCCCATATTGCACTATTTATAATACTGATTTGTTAATCAGTTATTGCAGCCATTGCACTATCGTAAAAAAAATAATGAAAACTATTTTTTCCAAGTGAAAATTCACAACTGGTGCGTATGACAAAATGTGCGGTTTGTAATACTCTTGACTTTAGCAATGCAGCTTTATGACACTGTGTGTGGGAGAACAACACAATTCCTTAAGCTATTCGATTTTCCTGAGTCAATTGCAAACAATTTAAGTACAATTTCGTTCTTGACTAATGTAATATTTCCATTCACTTTTCACGTTTTCAATTCTTTGAAAGCGCCACTTTCTTTATGCACAATTGGAATTTTCGTTTCTTCTCACACATCGAAGGGTGCGGAATTAATTTAAACTTTTTTATTTAAAAGTTCTTTTATTGTTTTCCGATGAGCCAGCGTTCTAATGACGCTTCGGTGGCGTGCAAAACGTCTTTCGTAACAACTGTCAATTTTCTCTTGTGTAAAACCTTTGAATTGTTAATGTGAACAATTTTACGATATTTCTTAAAAATTATGTATTCTACGACGGAGAGTGCAATATTATGTTAACTTTTTTTAATTGGCTATGTGAATAACAAGGCGAATAAAAGTAGAGTGATAGTACGATTCGTAATTTTAAGTCTGCTTTTATTTATGTTTACCGCTTTCTTAGCATATTAATTCAATAATCGAATATTTTTGTCATAATCACACGAGAGAGATAGAGAGAGAGAGAGAGAGACAGAGAGAGAGAGAGACGCAAAATTAGCTGAAGAATTAAAAAATTCTATTCATATGGAGTTAAATATTTTTCTACGAATTTTCACTATAAACAACACTCTTAAAAATGTAGATTGTTTTCACTCTAACTAGACTAGTATCTATTCACTCTAACAAAAATAAAAATTTCGATTTTCACTCTTTAAAGTTACATTAAGAGTGAATTCTTTTTACTTTAGAGTGACTTTTTTTAAACAAGTGTGAATCATTCACACTAAGACTTTAAGAGTATAAAGCACTTTTACGCACAGTTCCGCATTCTTATACTTTATAATTCAGATCTTTACGCCCTCGTTGCATAAAATATTGTTCGACACTTGTGTCAGATGTGATTTCTGGACTCGTGTGAATGATCACTCTCGCTTCGCTCGGGCGATATCCTCTTACTCGTCCGAGATTCACTCCTGACGCACTAGTATCGAAAACTACTAATTGTAACTCAACAATAAACTTTTCCAAATATTAAAAATAATTTTCGTACATTTATTTTAATGTCCGTAAATGTTTGCATTTTAATTATTTCCTGTGGATATACTTATTTTTCAAACCACATTTGTGGTCGAAGACATTGTGCATAGACTACTCATAGTTGCCGAGGTTTATTGGCTAAGAAGAGATCGAGAGACTTATATAAATATTATGAATGGGAATTTATACACACTGGGTTACATTATAATGAGAAAATTATGGAAAAAATTCTAAAATTTTTCGTCAAAATGAAATCCTAACATATAATTTTTTTATATGAAAAACCAAAATGACATGTTGAAGAACGCAAGAATATCTATATAAGGTGTTAAAATTGATTATTCTTATATTTTAAACAATATGAGAGTAAATTTTTTTGTTTTTTTGGAGGGGGGAGGGTGCTCCACCCCCAACCCCCCGGCAGGGGCCTCGCTGCGCTCGGGCGACAACACGACTCGCGCACCTCGCGACTCGTGCACATTTTAATTAAACATAAACTTTTTAATTTATTGGTACTGTTTTACGCACAAAATGTTAAAAAATAGTATACGTGCGCAAGCGATTCACGCCCTCGTCTTTTGTGTCACTTTCGCTGCGCTCGGGCGACAAACGCGACTCGTGCGTGAATCCGCTGCTTTGTGCACTCGTTGCGTAATGTACTATTTTAACATTTTGTGCATAAAACAGTACCAATAAATTAAAAAGTTTATGTTTAATTAAAATGAGGTTATGAACCGAATGATACCGCGATATGTCGTTATTGTTTTGTCGCCCTAGCGATGCCGCAAAACGATGTTTTCGGCTGCAATATCGATGCCGGAAATACACACTTTCGATTGAGGGATAAAGAAAAAAAAATTTCGATGAATGTTTAATAAATTGAAATTTTTTATTAATTTATAACAATAAATAATTAAAAATGCATAATTCTATGCATGGTATCACGTAGTGTACCCAGTGCTCAAAGCAAAGTGCTTTACACACTCAGTACAGAGCAGTAAAGCAAACTGCTTTACCCACTTGTAGATGACCCAAAAAGTACTGTTTTACGCACTGGATGTTAAAAAATATATTTCGTTAACCTAATAATATCTCATTTTATTTAATAGATTCCTCTGTTAAATTAACAGAGATACTGTCAAATCGACAGATTCATTTTTTTTCAGTATAGGAAAAAAACAGAATCGAAACCATAAAAAAGAAAACGATTAGGAATATCAAATTCTTTTTACTCAAACTAATTCCGGAAGGCAATCTTATTAGGTAATTTTGTGTGGTCACACTGAAATTAGCCTTGATTCAACTTTCTGCAAAGGTAATATGATCGTAATCTTTATAAATTGGTATATTTATAACGTTTATGAAATTGCGCAGGTCTTTTAGAAATTCTTTCAGTACCGAAACTTTGATAGTGAATGATGGGGAAATTTAATTTTGAAACGATTTTTATATAAACGAAAATGTAGAATGTACGAGTGTTTCCAAGGCGGAAATAGATTAAGGTCAATCAGAAATCCACATATTTCCTGTACGTTTTTCAGCTCTAAGTCGGTTCAAATAGAATTGCATAATGTTTTGTAAACTTTAATGTGCGTTGCATGACTGCAATATGTCCTTGTAATTTTTTAATGTGATAAGAATGTAAAGAAAATTTCAGACTACTTGTAGTTTCTTCACCACACTCTATATTATTTGCCTACATGGCTGATTTTCTGATTATTTAAGGTTACTCTATAGTTTTTTAATATTTCTCAAATCTTATAAATAATTGATAGATATATTCACGAATATATACGGAATATAATGAAATAAAATTGGAGGTCAGTTATCGTGGAAAAATAATAAATAATAATATTGAATGTTGAGGTACTCAACAGTATCTCTTATGAGAATATTACTCATACAGACAGGAAATGAAAGAAATTTTTATTCTTAACGATCCCTGACAAAATAGCAAAACTGTGTTTTAATAAATAAATTTCCTAGCTTTCGAAAAATATTAAAATTTTTGTGCATTACCGTGTAAAATAAAAAGATATTAATTATTAAAGTCAGCAAAATCTTGTTTCGATGGTTAGTTTTTGAAGTCAGTAGAAATTTGGCAACGTCGCAACTTGGTCATGCAATTGGCGCGAATATCGCACTGTTTGAATTACGCCGGCCACAACCATGAATACATGTTGTGGTTATTAAAATTATATAAAAATCTTTTTTGTATAAATTATAATTCCATTATAAAATTCTAAGAAAAGGATTTTAAAGTATTCGTGAAAACCTTTCAAAATAGATGTCTTAGAAATTTTTCGCAGTATTTTATCATATTAAAAAATTAATTAAAAAAAAAAATAAACGAATTTTTAAATTATAGTTTTGTTCAAATAATTTTTAGAGTACATAGAAAAAATTTTTCAAAATTTGTGATTGCATCAAAACATTTATAATTCGTAGAATGTGCGTAGACTTATTGCTGAAAATACCGACTTATTTGTCAATAGAAATTGAAATCAGCCAAAAAAGAAGTCTACGCACATTCTACGAATTATAAATAATGTTTTGATGCAATCAGAAATGACATTAAGAAAGCCGTTTCAAAATTATTTGAAAAATCAAATTTGCATCTATAGAGAATATAAGCATCCCCTTAAGTCTGTCAAAGCGTACTGTACCAGTATAAGTGCACAGTACTGGGCCCAGTATTATCATTTAAGTATTGATTCAGCATTGGGCAAGTACTAGCTGCCAATATACTATCTACCAATACTGAGCCAGTATTGGTCCGTACTCGCAGTCTTGGCCATTCCTACATGGGAATGCATCTTTTAATATTTCATAATGCTTTTATAAAATATTAATACTGAATATAATAAAAATTACGATGTTATATTGTAAATTTTCGTAAAATATGTGTTAATTTGTATTAAAATTCAAGACTATCTTCGGGCTTGTAAAAAGTATAGAAATTTTTATTAAATTCTTTGTATTTTTTCTAGTACTTTTCTCGTTGTGTAGCAAAAGTTTAAATAGGTGACTATCAGATCCCCGGATCGCGGATTTTATTGAAAATTGATTTATTTTTTGTTAAAACTGTATATTTTATTATTTAACTATAACTCTGCGTTCCTGAGCTCTACAAAATCGACCAACAAAACAAATAAAAATAGAGTAAAAGAACAACAATTTTAAAGTGTTGCGTTAAAAAACTCAATTAATTGGTTCAAAAGTTATGCCCACTTGATAATAGATATAGAGAATTGCATAAAATTTAATTATAAACCATTATTACGTTATTTTCAATATTCAAAGCTACAGTAGATTTTCCAAAAATTTGTAAAAATTGTGGCTTCATCAAGTTTCTATTTTTACGTCTATTATTTTTCATCAAATTCTCAATTTTAGATCAATTACCGGTACACCGAAAAAAATAATTGACTAAATGTTATTATAAAAATTACTATAATATTTGCTAGGGCAAACTCAAATTCTGAGTATTTTTGTATATTTGTTATGTTCATTACAACAAAAATTACACTCAATAAATTTTGTTTTTAATATAATATTAATTATTAATGTAACTTCAATGTTTGCTACACTCTTTTGAAAAATCTTACGTGAGATCTTACGTAAGATTTTTCAATAGAGCAATACATAAAAAATGGATATCTTATGTATTAAAAAGCTAGAAAATAAAGTTTATTCTATACATTACAATTTTGTTACCTTAACATAACAATTTTATGAGATCTCCAGTTAAAACATAACTTAAAGATTCGTGGGTGCAAATTGTAAGGGCAATTCACATTTGAAAATGTAATAAGCAATTCTGACGTAGTCTGTACATGTTTAACGTGTTTTTTTAAAATAAAATACTTAAAAATTTGTATAACTTCTGAATAAAAATTACTACATAGTACAGTAAATATGACTAATTGTAGAATTTGAATGAATTTAAATTAAATTTTACCGTATATCTTATATTTTTTTCTATCAAATGAATTAGATTTTATTATTCAATAGTAATTTTTACTATGTGATATTGCAAAATTTAAGATATATTGTATCGATATTAAGTAAGTAGGTTCTTTATTGGCTTTCCAGTGCATGATATAGCCAATTGTATCGATATATGAATGGTCTTTCAACGAGTGCCATCTAGATGCTGACCAGCTTAGGTAAAAGGCCGGATATGCGAATGCAAGACAGCGCCTAATTATCGTCTAATCATAATTAATTCATTCGTTTATTTGAAACTTGCCAGTAAGCTATATCCACCATTTCAATCTAGCTTACAGTATGTACGTAGGCTAATATAAATGTAAGCGAAATAAAAATCTTTAAAACATTGGTAACATGAGAACCAAAAGTGATGGACAAATAAATGGAGCTCAGAAAAACAAAGTAGAATAATTTTTTTATCATAATATTGCAAAATATACAATATCGTTTTAAAAATTTGCAATATTGGATTGTAAAATGTACAATATCTTATTGTAAAATTTAAATAGCACAATTTTTTTTAAAAGTCTATATGTCTCCGCGTTGCAATAATTTATATCAATTATTACTATGTTTTGAATAAATTTTACAACGACATTTTTCTCGGGGTTATTATTAAGCAAGCCAACTTGGTAGCTAAGTTTTCTACCAAGGTATGTTTGGAATCTGTGCTGGCATTAGGATCCATTATAAACATTTTGATAATATTATTTAAACGAGTATTTTTATGCGAGCAAGTTAAAGTCGAGGGCGGTTTTGGTCGGACATGCACAACGACTGGCCGACAAGCGCGTGGGCAGGTGGTTACGACCGTCGTTGGGAGAGAGTACAATAATGAAAATTGAAACGCGTTTATTTTGAAGGCATCAGCCACGGCGGCGATGGTGGCGGCGGTAACGGCGGCGGCATAGTGAGTGGATTGGAGAAAGTTGCGCGGCACTTGGCGCCCGCGCACAACGACGCGTGCTCACGGACGTGCTGGAGTCCGAGTTTAGCAGGACAAGCTCGTCCGAAGTCCTCCAGTCGATCCGAAGCTTGAACCTTGGGATGACGCGTTGCAAGGCACTGGTGCTGCTGTCGGCTCTACTGCTGTTGCTCTCGTGCAGCGGTGAGCCGGCGATCTCGCCGTCCTGGAAGCCGATAGTGCCGGTCCAGCTTTCGACGAGGATCGTGCACCGCAACCCCGGTGCACTATCTTACAGCTTCGCACCGGATTCCACGCCTGCCTCCGTCCAGCAACAGCTCCTGTCGCGCGACACCAATCCTGACCAGTGTGCCCTCTACAAAGTCTCTATGAGCCAGCAACTTTATTTTGAGGTCAGTTTGCTACCATAATGCTTGTAGTTTTCGGATAATAAGTGAGAACTCTCTCTCTCTCTCCCTCTCCCTCTCTACCTTATATTTCGGACACCACGTGCTCTTTTGAAATCCCCTCGGTAACTTGGCTTTATTTTATTTTTTTCAATCCTTCAAAATTACTATTTTTCTTAGTATTTATTGTTACTTACTAAATCGTTTCTCTCCGTGGACAGCCGAAAATATTTTTTCCAGTATAATGCCTGCAGGTTCCCTGTACGAAACTCTTGCTAATAATTCTGCAGGCTTTTTTACAACAGGGTGTTGCATTTCAATTTATTTCTTATTTTCTTTTATTTCCTGTTATTCTATATTATTTTACGTTACTTTACGTTATTTTATGATATTTTCTGATATTTTTATTAGTTTCAACTATGTTCTCTTAAATAGTCCAAATTTAGACAAAAAATATGAGAGAATAAGAGAAAATAATAGAAAATAGAAAATAACAATTAATTTGAACCGAGAAACCGTAAAAAAGAAAAAGCTATTTAAAAAACTCCGTCAAAGCAAATAATTTCAGTTCAACACTGTGAATAAAAACATGTGTCAGTAAAACGCTATGAAAAAACATTGATTTCAGTAAACGCTGAGAACAACAGAACCTTACTTGCGCAAACGTTGTGAAAAAAATTTCGTTCGGGAAAACGCCGTGAAAAAAAGCCTTGATATGTTATTCTGCAGTATAAACCTTGTGTTATTTATGTCGTATGTATAAGAAACGTCATTCTTAATTTTATTTTATTATAATGCATTCTACCAATGAATTCAATTTTTTAATCACAATTTTATCATACGAAACTGATTTGAAGCAGAAAGAGCTTTTTATTTATGGCGTTTTATTAATAAGATTTTTCGCGGCATTTTCCCGAATAAAATTTTTTACGACGTTTTTCCGAATAAGATTTTTTTCATAGCGTTTTTAATACGAAAAGTTTTTTTACAGCTTTATAATTTACAGGTTCGTTTTCACAAGCACCGGCGATATATTATAAAGAACGATTACCAAACATAAAGTGACCATAATTCAGTAACTGGCCATATTTGAGGCTACTAACCTAAAAAATAGATTCAGCACACAAAAAAAAAAATAAATCCAAGTTACCGAAGAGGCCGCAAAAGAGTACGCAAGGACTATCCCGTTCTCTCTCTTTCTCTCTCTGTAATTTATACTTGGAAAAAAAACTATTAGTAAACTTTACCTAAAGGCTTGCAGCAATAAACACTGACTTTTAATGAAGTAAAATTTGATTAAATATTTAAGCAAAATTTGCTTGACGCTTTAATCTATATCTGCCTTGCTTAATCAATTAAGTAAATATTGCTTAAAAATTCAATATAACTTACTTATTACTTGAGTAAATTTTATATTACTTCGTTTATTTAACTTTTAAGCACTTTATATACTATTTCAGTACATTTTACAAATCAATATTCATTAAGTTTAAAAAAAAATACATAAAATCATTGAAATTTTTTAGAATTTTCAATATTTAGGAATTGTTCTTTACTAATATCAACGCTCCAGCTCAGATTTAGAAAGTTTAGTTATGCGCAAAAGCGATTCGATTAATTTTGTACCAGTTTCCGGAAAACCTTTTATTTATTGCATTATAGAATTCAATAGTTTTAAAAAGTGATAGTTTTGACTATAACTTAACATTTTTGTCTACTTTTAGTAAAATATAAAATCTGGCTTGAACTTTTTTAATATTCTGTTCCACTCGCATTGAAGGGAATCTAAAAACCTTTAGAATGAAAAAGAAGTCAATATGTTGGGTGTAAATTGAGATAGAGTGCGACACAGCTGAAAATCTTTTCGAAACTTAGTTTTTACTTTCATTTAAGAGAGAATGTGCACGAGTAAGGTTTGGTTAAGAATTTCCAAGTTCAATCCATTTGAAAATGTTCAACAATTATAATAATTAAAATATTTAACTCCAATATGTAAGTATCAAGTAAAATTCATAATTTTAATATATAAATACGGAACACAGACTTGTCCTCTTAAAAAATGGAGTTATATTGAAAAAAAAAACTCTTTTCAGTATAATAGTTATAAAAATTTTATTCAACACTTTTGATTCTTGGAACTTTTTACACTTATACACGCATAATTTAAGCTATTTATTCATTATTAAGATCTAAACAGTGCTCTTTATCTCTAGTATTGCTTCATCAAAAATATTTAAAATTTTTATTTATTTGTCCACTTGCCATAGCTTTGTTTTCAGTACAATGACTTATGTCACCGGACCAGGCTTAAATTACTCTTCATCACTTTATTAAAAAAAAATTAAATAAAAATTTATTGCAGACACTTTCGTGCAAAATATTAGGCAATTACTAACATTTTAAGCCCATTAACTCATGTATGATATGTTATTCTTTTCAAAAAGAAAATAAAATTTGAAGACATATCGCAACTAAATTACGTACCTATCCCACTCTCACGCCTATTCACATACACCTACACATATATAAATTTACGTAATGTTTTCTCCAACACTTTTTTGTTCATGATAGACATGAACATACCGGTTCTAAAAAAGATACGATAAATAAGAAGTGTTATTTTGTTGTTTTTGTTATTAGCACTCAGTTTAAAATTTTACTAATCTCCTTTATAAAAATGTCCAAAGTCAAATACTTAAATGATCAGTGAGTTAGCTATTTGTGTCACGCGTGTAGAAATGGATTACTTAACTCGTATGATAGAATGTCGCATGAACTGAATAATTATTTACACACCGGTCCCACATAAAATATTATAGTATGGATGCCAAAAATTGGCGTTAAATTGCCAATCCACCCTGCTATTATAACGTACTAGTCATAATTTTTACTACGAGGCTGGTAAAAACTGCTAAATTTCTAATAAAATTTATATTTTTATTAGACTAAAAAGTGTAAAGTATTATATCCATGTAGGGAATCGAACTTTAAGCACTTTTTCCTTTTGATATTTTTTAAAATTTTGAATTATTATCGAGCTATTGTTAATTAAAAACGAAAATAATTATCCAATCAGAGTTTGAGCAGACAATGACCCTGCACGGCCCTCCCCGAGCTATGCTCCCGCTGTTCGGGTAAGCCCCGCCTACCAGCACCAACTCGAGCGCTGATTGGATATTTATCCGAGTTTTTTTATTAACCATAACTTGATAATTATCCAAGATTTCAAAAAATGTCAAAAGGAAAAAGTGCTTAGAATTCGAATATACTATTCGTGCTAATCATTTTGTTGAACCCCGTGTATAGTATTCAATATAGTAAAATTTAAAATTCTCATTGTATTCATTCGATTAACACTACACAGAGAAAAATACTCGTTTAAATATTGCTATAAAAATTATTATAATGTGTGGTAATGCGAAATGGAACTTTATAAAAAGATAGATCGTTACCTAAGGGAGAGCGTTTTGGTCTTTCGATATTTCATTTATACTCTTTGTTATAAGTAAATTGAGGGGCGGTCAGAGTAATAACAGATTTCAACGTTATCAACAGCGTTCTTCGTTTATCTCATCGATTACTGTATATAATTATGTAAGATTTTGCAGATGTACTCCAAATCAAATGTATACTCCAAAATGCAGATGTACAAATGATAATTTATTTTTTTTTTCAATATTTCCCCAGAATATAAGGTAAGCGCTAGTCAACATTTTATTTGGAATACAACTCGAAAATTCTAAAATTAGGTGGATAAATTGGGACTCTTTTATTACTCCGACCTCCCCTTAAGTCTTTTTAGTCTGCGATATTAAGGAGGTTCTATCGCTACTACGGAGTCAAATGAGTACTGTTAAAAAGGGTGAAAAAAAAGTACGTTTAATGTGCATTAAATCATTATTTTATTAAAGATGAATATTAACCTCATTAATATTATTTAAAAATAATGATTAAAGTTGAAAAAAAATATGCGAAGCTTTGTTGATCAAGTGTGTAAAGCGTAGTATACTGAATCCAAGTGGTACAGCGCATGCGCGCGCAGCGTTCCGACAAGACGCCAGCTCAACGCGTCGGCTGCACGTAAACAACGGGTATAGAAAACAAAAATAGAATAGACTGGAATATAGATAGGAATAGATTGGAAAATAGATAACAAAAGCCAGAATTATAATATAAAATAGACCTGTGGAAAATGCAACGGTCAATTTGTAAAGAAGAAAGAGTTATGTAAGAGAGAAAATGTTGTAAAAGCTAGAATGAAATTTGTTAACAAATGTTTGTTTATATTGTTATTCTGATACCCTATTATTACATAGTAAAGAATTGTTAGTATTATTATCAACAACGTTAAAATCAGAACCTTTTCGCATTCAAATTTACGCGCGCATATATATATATATATATATATATATATATACACTGTAAAAAATCCCAAATGAAAATTACAATAGCGTTAGCAATTTTACGCTAGTGCTAGTAATTTTACGGTGTGAATTACAACGATAAATTACGTAAAAATACAATGTGCTAGTACTTTTACGTTGACAGTAGCGATTTTACTACCACAATTTTATTTTCGCTACAGTTAATGTAGGTCGCATTATTACCCACATTCAATGTCGCGATTTTACTAGTATAATGACGGCGAAATTTACGTCTTTGCTAGTAAATTCACGTTCTAACAAGTAATAGTACAAGTACGATTGCAATTTTACTACCAAAAAAAATCCCTTCGAGCGCCCATGCTCCAGGCTCTACTGCCTGGGCAACGAACACTTCGATTTGGGAATTCCTCACGTCTAGACGTCGAGAGTCCACACGTTAAGAGTCACCTCTTAAGTTAAAGTTTACTAAATTAATTATTTAAACATTGAAAATTAAGTGCAGGCTATTTATTATTTTATTAATTATTATTTAAAATATTAAACAACAATGTTGAATATAATCAAATTATATTTTAATAAAACTTTGGTTAGAAAATATTAGTTTTTCATTCTTAATTATAAAATAAAGTTATTTTTATATGCAATTCGATTTAGTTTTTACTAAATTATTCTTCCCACAAATTGCCATTCATGTAGTACAATCACAAATTATCTAGCATTTGTAATTATCACAGTAATTTTAAAATGATTCGCATTTATAACCTTAAACCTCGGCTGTACTGCCAACTGCGAAATACTTCATCGGTCAGTATTTATGCTTATACGAGTGGTACTTCTACTCTTGTGGTAGTAAAATTGCGAAAGGCAATAGTAAAGTCGCTACATTCAAAGTAGGTCGCTTGATTACCCACATTAAGTGTAGTAATTTTACAAAAGGGATTTTTTACAGTGTATATATATACTAAGGGGGTGAGGGGGCCCCTACTCGCTCCGCTCGTCCACCCCCCATTTTGCGATACAGGCGAATTCTAGAAAATAATTGTTGCATTTTTCTCATTTTTTACCTGTATACGATATGAAACTTCATTTACCCAATTGATTTAGCGATATTATTGAATAGATTTATTTTTTCAGTCAAATTCCAGAAGATAATTTTTTATAACCATTATTTTATTTTAAAACTATTATTTCAATTTAAAATTTTCAGCAACACGATAATTGCGTTATTTTTTAATTTTATTTCCCTGCTGGAAAATTAACCATCATTTATGTTGTTGTAATTAACGTCTGCCCAGATTTTTCGACTACCAACTATTTTGATAGACTGGCATGTTATGTTAAAATTATGTTTAGCAGCGAATTAAACGCAGACGAGCCAGATGCGCAGCTGTTTGCACGCTCTTTCTCTCTCCCTCTTATGTCTGCTTACAGCTCCTAAACGGTTATGTGACTATACTGAATCGTAGGTTATATTTCGATATTTTGGAGTAGCGTTCAAACATACTGTTTAATTTGTTATTTTAGATATATAAAAATAAAATGGTTCGTTCTCTAGAAGGAAACGTTACAAGTTAAAAAATATAAAGTATATAAACGCGCGGTTCCTATACCGTTATTACCTTTAATTGAATAATAGAATTTAGAACAGATTTTAACCAGCTAGCGTCACACCACAGCCTCCAAATATGTTCGAAATATGTTAAATAATCTGCCCGCTGAACAGAAGATTTAACATTTTCTGCCTAAAAGCTCCTTAATTTTCCGGCAGGGTTACTAAATGCTCATTATTATCGTTTTCTGCTATGACAATGATAAATATTTCATAGACTGTATCGTTATACGATTTTGAAGTTAAAATTACACTTTCATAAAAATGTCGATTTTTCATATCTTTAAGTATCCAAAAATTTCATCTATAATATTTTCGTTTGTATAATTGATTTTGGGATTTTTGTTACTTTACTTTATCGATCATAGTTTGATAAAAAATTGCCATTGGCTACATTTAAAAGCCAAAATTTAAATTCGATATCTTTTTCCGAAATTATTTTATTTTTCTTTAATAACATACATTTAAAATTTTGTCGCAGTATACCTATTTTTTATAATTCCCAATAACTCTCAGTAATTCGATTCCCAGACGGAACAATTAGTAACATATGTCGAAAATCTCTTGATGCAAGAACTTCTTTTGCTCCAAATATTTCATTATAATCAGATAAATCAATTAAACATTTTTCTACAGCATTTAAAATGTCTTTATAATTTTTATTATTATGTTATTCAAACCTCCTATTTTTTATTTTTTCCCCTTTGTTTATACACCTTTGCTTTAGCGATACAATTAAATCTGTTTACTTTTTGAGTCATTTTTCAATTGTCACTTTTTTCCCATTAATCTACTCTTTAACTTTACCGATATCATTGAATTTATTTATTTTTCAGTCGATTTCTAGAAAATAATTTTTCACCTTTTTATACCTGTATATACGATACAAAACTTCATTTAGCCATTTGCTTTAGCGATATAATTGATTTTATTTTCATTATTATCTTTTTTTGCTATGTCAATGATTCAATATACCGTAGACTGTATCGCTATACGATTAAGAAATTTATTGTAAATTTTTTATCCACATTTTTTGGAGCTAAAATTATAATTTCATACAATATGAGGAGGGGTTGAGGAGGGGTTCAATAATGAGGATGTTCCTGAGGAGGGGTTGAGGAATATCACTGAGAAGGGGGGTAGAGGGGGGAGGAGGGGGGAGGATAGTTAAAGAGGAGCAGGAATATTTTTTAAATATATGAAGACATCATTAAAATGATAAATATAACATAAATTAATGAAAAAAATAAGGAGAGGAAATGTTGAATGAGGAGCGGTGGAGGAGGGGGGAGGAGGGGGATAATCTTTGGTTTTGACCTTATAACTATATAATATAGGGAGATATATATGTTACTTCCGACCACGTGACCACATCTTATACGCACTGAGAAAAAAATTCAGTTGGATCAAAAGACTCGTGCCTATACATGCGAGCAACAGTATACTCTGTCAATTTGACAAATTTTGATTTTGAATTGAACAGATTCGTTCTGTTAAATTAAAACCTTATGCTGTTGATTCAACGCCCCATACCGTTGATTCAAAGTACTTGTAATTATAGTTTAGAATATATTTCACTTAAATTAACCATTCTATACATATAATTCAACCGAATTTCCGAATCTTGATAAAAAAAGAAATTAAAACTTTTTTTTATTCTCAGAACCTTAACGCCTTTTATTTCTGTCGCTGTATTCTAACTGCAACTTATTTGCTGGAAACTGAATGTAATTTATGAAGGTTTCTTAAACAACTGCACATTTAAGCGGGAACACATTCGATGTTTTTTCACAATAATATTATATGTCGGTATCACACACACACTTTCTCGCAAGGACGCTTACAACAAATCTAAATTACGCATCGCAGTTATATGTAGTCGCACGCATAGTTACATATGTACGTTTGAATTATTTTCTTCTTATATACTAACCATCATGAATGCTGGTCGCTTGCGGGTACAGAAAAAAACAGTCGCCTTCTAGCGGTTTATAGACGAATTATCACTTTGCGGCTCCGAAGAAAACTGCAAAGCCGAGAAGCCGGTATTAGGAATACCGACTGGGTAGCCTCATCGGCGTGCGTCGAAACGTGGTTATAATTAGGCGCATACTCCAAGTAAAACAGCACACTACGCGACAGCGAAGGCACGAGAGGCCCACGTGATTGGAAAAAGGGACGGAAGCGCGATTTGGCCAAGTGATCGACGAGCTCATCTCTCTCACTCAGAAATTCTGTTAATTCAAAAGTTATTGTCTCTCATTTGATGTATTAAACAATTCATTCAACAATAAAATAACTTTCAAATTAACTTACTCAAATTCTTGTGATTTCAAGAATTATACTTTCATTTTAACAAAAATCTTATGTTTCATTAGAATGAATGTTGAATCGATAGTAGCGCTTTCAAAACAGCGGTCGCGCCTTCAAAACAACAGTATATGCCACTGTTCATCGTTCATGGCGCTGAGTCTGTTGAATCAACAGAATATTCTTATGTTTCAACTAGATTTTTTTCTCAGTGCGCGGTTGTTCTAGCCTACGTATTTTTATAACTTCGTTAAATATCTCTTTTATTTATTCAGCTACCTGTTAATTTTATTGCTTTAAATTATAACGGGGATGTTACTCTTTAAATATGTAGGTTTTTTATTTACGTAGCAACACTTCCCAAGAAGATATTTCGTTTTAAACAATGAATTTTTCAAATTCCTCATATGTCACATGTTTAAATTCATGTTTTCATAAGCGTTTTTTCTCGAAATTTAAGCCGGCGACCCTACCTAAAAATTGCACCTGTGTCTTCAGCAAGATTCAGGGAACAATATTCATATCCTTTTATCAAAATCTGAACACCTTGCACAAACGATAGAACCTCCTTAAATATTATTGTAGAAAAAAATGTAACATATCAAAACTTGTATCATTTTGAGATGTAAAATTTTTATATGTAAAGCTTTATTTTAAAGTATAACTTTATATTTTAAATGTTACTAGGGGGTTTTAGGAGTCACTGAACACAAATTTGGTGTCAGATTTCAACCTCTAGGAGTTGGTTTTCAACCCCTCCTTCCCCTCAAATGTCACAATTTCTCAAAAAGTCATACATTACAATAAAATTCTACGTAAAGTTAGTGTGAGAGATTTTTGGGGTCGTTGATCATGAATCTGAGGTCAGACATCGTCAGGGACTCTAAAAAGTTATTTCCATTGATTTCATGATCGAAAATTGTTATGTGCCATACAGAGAGAGAGAGAGAAGAGTTCAAGGAAAAATAACTATATAGTAGGCGAGGGACAGACTCGAATTATAAGAATAATTGCTACATATTTCGAAAGTTTTAATATAGCCGATCTTAACGAGTACTAAATTAATGCTGTAAAAATTACTAAATTGCATAGTAAAAATTATAGATGTAAAAAATAATATACAATGTTGGAAATTTTAAATGAATTTATTATACATCTTCTACAATTTATATTAAAATATTGCTATACAGTATAGTAAAATGTAAGGCTTTGTAATATTATTATATGTTCTCACAAATTTTACAATACAGAATAGTAAAAATTAAGTAACTCTGTAGCGAAACTACAAATGTCGTGGTACGTCACGTGACCTGCACCTCCGATCCGCGGCGAGTTTACAATGGTCGCGACCATGCTGTCTTTTCACTGTGATGCTTTGCAAGTGGACAGACATGTATTCAGTTAATATATAAGGACGATTTAAATAGTCTTCAACACTGTGAGCTTGCGAATGCGTTAGTGTGTTGCCTAACATTAGCATATAATTCATAAGTCAATAAAATCAGTTAGTGTAGGTGTAGGCAGGCAAAAATATATGTGTAAGCGAGCGAATTACCAATCAAAAAGTTAAGTGGATTTATATAACAATAATCATTCTCGAATAATTCGACATTTTCTGCAAAGTAAATTATGGATATAAATTAAAGAAAAATTTCGAAATGAATTTATTATTCCTCTAACGTTTTATTATGATGACCTTGAAGTGAATAATCTTTTTAACCCAACCAAAGGAATTAATAAATATTTAGCTCAATTATCTTGTATATTTATTGCTTATCTACTTTATATACATGACCGAGTTAACCAAGGATTTGGAACTGTTTTCAAACTTTTATTTAATAAATTACAAGGTTTAGAACCCACGTGGTGGCTACAGTCATCGTTGCCCATCATGTAGGGTTTCACGGCTCCCGGGTATGAGGTCGAAACATCTACATTCAGGTGAAATGCATTTTGCGATGAAATCAGGGCCGCATTTTTTTCGAGCAAAGAAGCTCGTATTCTCTAAATCTGAAAAGGTGAATATTCATAGATGTAGCGTGTGAAATAAAATTCGATAAATTTAATATGTGAATATTCACATAATTCATATGTAAAACAAATTTGACTTATTGAATGTGTGAAATCAAATTTCACTAATGTTAATATTCACATATTAAAAATAGTAAATTGAATTTTCACATATTTATAAGTTAAATTATTTTCACATACCAAATGCGAGAAAATTTCACATTTTCAGATTTAGAGAGTAGAACTTATACACTGAGAACTTTTTTTTATAAAATTTATTAAAAATATAGTAAAAATTGCTATAAAATATTGTAACGCGGCGACATACTCAGTTTTAATAAAAATTAATATATTATATTGTAAAATTTGTAGCATTCAAATTTTACAATACAATGGTTGTAAATTTAGAATATTGTTTTTAAGACAATTGCATAAAATTAAAAATTAGAAAAATAAAAAATACCACCTTCTTTTTCATGCAATTCTAAATCGATAATATTTTTAGTAATTTTTCGATTAGATGCATCCTTTTCGAGAAAAAAATTGAAGAGTTTAAAAATGTTTAAATATTAGCCATTTTTTTTCTCAGAAACTATACGTTTAGTCAAAAAAATGCTAAAAACACTTTTGACTCTAAATTTTATGTTCTTTCAAAATCCGGTATCAGAAATAGGGTTTTCTATTTAAAAAACAAAAGTTGAGCTTCAAATGACCTTGAAATTTGAGATCAAGGTCAAAACTAATGGTACAAAAAGATGTCCCCCTCGATACTGGACAACTTTCATCCGAACAACTTTTTGGTTTATGGCTTCCTTTAGGAGTTATTAGACTGGTTTGATTAAAATGGCCCACCCTGTAGTAATCGTAGAGTGAGCTGATCACTTGCGAGTGAATTATACGAGTCTTCCTCCACCTATCGTAATAAGAAGTAGTTACTAATTAAGACGGTCATTTGACGCGGTAATTAGCGGTCCCGGTTGTCCCTTTACGGCAAGTTCCGTTGTTTCTATAGTATTTACTAGACTAAAAAATAGATATACAATTTTTGCTATACTATATGGCGATTTTTAATGCACTGCATAGCATAATGTAATGAATATATAGTAAAAATTGCTATAAATATATTAAATTTGCTTCGAAGGCTAAGTTTGAGTCTCCATTACTCAAAAGTATCGTAATTTTTACGTGAAGATTTCTCTCCGTGTACATTTCATGACTAGTCCTATTCAAATCCATTAAGTTGTCGGATCTCTAGCTGGCACTAACAGCTAAATTAAGAAATGGTCATATCTATGGATACCGTCCGCTTGGAAGTTTTTAAATATAATTTTATTACAAATTTATTGTAATTTGACTAGATTAATTTAATAAATATTTACTAAAATAATTTTATATATTTTTAGGTCATTATATGCAACAAGATTTTAAGATGATGGATCTTGTTAAAGTGCTTTCACTTAATTTTTTAAGGAGGGTTTGGACCTATAAATTTTTTCTTTTTTTTACCTGAAAAATAAAAAGTATTATGTAAAATAAATTAGTTGTTATATATTATATAACTATAACTAATTATTTACAAAATGAGCTTAGAGAAAAGTCTCTAAACTCATTTTATGCTACTCTATGCTTGATTTAAAAAAAAACCATTGGCGTAACCTACAGGTCCCATTTGTGCATGGATCTTGATGTACGAAAGCTTAAATTGTTGGTATTTGATGTCATTCTGGTCTGAAGAGTTGTAGAATTCAAAATTATTTGAGTAAGTAGTTGCAAAAGTTCTAAAACTGCATAAATTTATGAAATTAAAGAAAATTAAAGAAATATAAGTGGATTTTTAATTTTTGTGATTACTTACTCAAATAATTTTGAATTCTACAACTCTTCAGACCAGAATGACATCAAATATCAACAATTTAAGCCTTCGTACATCAAGATCCATGCACAAATGGGACCTGTAGGTTACGCCAATGGTTTTTTTTTAAATCAAGCATAGCGTAGCATAAAATGAGTTTAGAGACTTTTCTCTAAGCTCATTTTGTAAATAATTAGTTATAGTTATATAATATATAATGCGCAATTTATTTTATACAATACTTTTTATTTTTCAGGTAAAAAAAAAAGAAAAAATTTATAGGTCCAAACCCCCCTTAAGAACGCATTTATTAAAGTTTAGCATGTATCATTTGATTTTTTGAATCGTAAATGAAATACACAATACGTGTACGTTGGAATTACATAGATTTTCTTAAAATCTGCTGCATTTTTGATGAATCGCATAAATAATTTAACATTTTTTCACATTAATAAATATACAATAAGTATTTTGTAATTGCATTTTGTAAATGCAATTTTATTTTTAAGTATCGACTAAATGTTATTGTGCAATTATTTTTTTACGTTATTTTTTCGTTCACAAGGTTAAATATAAATGTAACCGGTATAAAGTATCCGGCAATAGTGATAAAAAAAAAGAGAAAAGTGTATAACTCAGCGAATTAATTATTTCTTAGGTTTTCTCAATGTCATTGCGAACACACAAAGGTTTGATTTAGGAAATATTTTAAAATGTTGAGCGGCAAAGTAAAAGACAGATAGAGAAACACCTCTGTTTTTCTATAGCATTAAACCAAAAAAACAGTGTAAAAAAGCCAAGAACGTCCAATCGTGTGGATATAAATAATTAAGTGATTTGAATTGAGCAACGCCTGGCACTGCTTGTCGAGGCTTTATACATGGACTCTCAATCACTTTGCTGGAAATATACTAAGCGATCATTCGAAAAAATAATCAATTCGCTTGTAACAAAGATTATAAAGTAAAGTACCCGAAATCTGGATACGTTTTTAGTAAATTTAATAAAAAAGAAACCGCGAGTACAGAAGCTAACCTGGTGCATATTTTCGCGATAGGTTCGCAGGGGATTCCACGGCTATCCCGAGTTATTAAAATTATTATCATCTAGAATGGAATGATCAAATACAATGGATGCGCGAAGCAAGACTCATGAAGCTATGTAAAAGAAGATAAAAATAATTTAAGCGTGCTCACGTACAGTTATTTCGTCTGAAAATAAGTCGTGCAGAATAGGAAGCTGTAACTAAATAGTGAAGAGGTGAGAATGTTTCGCTTCACAGCACGATTAATATTTAAATAGTGCGCACATTGCATTTTCTCCAGCATTTTCCTTTTATTCTTTAACGCGAAGAAAAATACTTGCGTGTCTTAATATAACATACTGCTTTGCCTATTGCTTTTGAATTACCACAAATAAAAGTAAAAATGGTTTATATGCAAAATTTTAAAAAATTTACTCAAAACGCTTTGACAAAATTCAGGCGACGTTCTTGCCTAATTCTAAGAACTTTGTAACCTTGAAAATGTTTCCGAAAAGTACATTAATTATTATAAAAAAATTCATAAATGTTGTTAAAAATTGTAGCCATTAAAGCTCCATTTTGGAAATATTAAAACAAAAAATCGATCTTTGAACCATGGATTCTTAAAGTTTAGACATTTATTTTACTGGTTAGTGGGGTCCCAGGATTATTGCAAACTAGAAACCCTTTGAAAAATCGATCACAAAAAAAATAGGTACAAAAAATCACTTCCTTTTATTTAAACTGCATTTTGAAATAATAAATAACTTTTTTGGAGAATTTAATATGCGTTTCAATTTTTCTACTGTCGAATAGTATTAGTATTTGACCACCAAAGAGCACTATGTTGGTAGGGGCATTTTGTCCGTTTAAGGCGATGCCTAACTTAATTTTCGCGTTCTACTATACCGACGATTCTCTATGTTCTTTGCTAACCTCTAAGGCAAATTTGATTTTTCAAATAATTTTGAAACGGCTTTCTTAATGCCATTTCTGATTGCATCAAAACATTATTTATAATTCGTAGAATGTGCGTAGACTTCTTTTTTGGCTGATTTCAATTTCAATTGAAAAATAAGTTAGTATTTTCAGCAATAGGAAATGAAATCAGTCAAAAAAGAAGTCTACGCACATTCTACGAATTATAAATAATGTTTTGATGCAATCAGATATGGCATTAATCGGTAGGCATCGTCGGTATAGTAGAACGCGAAAATTAAGTTAGGCATCCCCTTAAGATCCAAACAGTGTTCTTTACCTCTAGTATTGTTCCATCAAAAACATTTAAAATTTTTATTTATTTGTCCACTTGTCACAGCTTTTTTCTCAATAAAGTAACTTATATGTCACCGGACCTGGTTTAAAATACTCTTCATTACCTGCACTTCAGATGTATCGGATCACTTTTCTGAAAAAATTATATAAAAGGTTATTGAAGTCACTTTTTGTCCATAATATTAGGCAATTACTAATATTTTGCATGAAAATGTCTACAATAACCTTTTATGTATATATATATTTATTAATTTCAGCCTTAAAGACCCAGAAATGGACTTGGTTTACATAAAATTTTCCTTAACCTCACATACATCCATACTCTCTATTAAATACAACTTCTCATCTCCTCCTACCCTCTTCTACCTTACCTACACCTACTATTTACCTTCACACAGAACTTGTTCGCTTATCCTTTATCAGTCTTTTTTACCATTAACATCCATTCTTCACACTCATTCTCTAGAACAAACAATATCAGCAGAGCCTCCACCAATATAGACTTTATTTCGCATTCCTTCCTCCCACAAACATCATTTTACAAATGTCAATTTACAACCTTTCTCTCGCAATTTTCTTCATTACTTCTATAGCTTCTCCACATACAACACAAGCGTCCTCCTTCCTCCAAAGGTGTACACTATCCAGCTACCTCCGTCCACCAGATAATCAGCTTGTACTCCAACCTTTATTTAGATTGTCTGACCTTTTCGATGCATGTACTTTTAACAGATACAAAACGCAATAATACATACGCCAGAACCATACCTCTTGTCACTCAACGCCCTTACATGTATTTCATATTACAACAAATTGAAATCATATAATATCCATATAGCTTACAAGAAACTGCTTTCCCTACCACACACATTATATGCTAGGTTGGTTCTTACTTATTCCATACAATACAAGAATACAAAATTTACCAACACAGTTTTGGCATCTCCGCTGATACCCAATGTCCTACCTTCAAATTCATACTTATCCATCTCATTCATTCAGCACACAGCTACCCCCTTAAATCCAAAGCGCTCTTCTAACCCAAAACAATGTACCTCTACTTCACAGTCTCTGTATCACGGCTCACTATCAAGACTCCTTAACATACCTATAGACTATAACGTCATACTTTACACTTTACACTAGAATATCTCAGAAAATATTGATTTTAAAAATATTTCTACGATCAATATTTTCTGAGATATTCTATTTTCTGTAAAACTAAAGAATTACATTATCGTTCCTAAATTTTTGTGCGCTAAAAATATGGCCAATAATAAAGTAACTTTTAAAAAATTCAAATTTGTTCATTTTTCTAATATACTTATCAATAACAAAAAAGAAAATTTTTAATTGTTTAAATGTACTGTTTTTAAGCTCTTGGAAAGACCTTTAAAATGCGATGTCCAAAATTTTTCTCCGAACAATATTTGTTGAGATATTTTACTTTCTGTGAAACTAAAAAAATTACATTAGCGTTCCTAAATTTTTGAGCGGTACTGTATGTCCCTACCTACGTTTTTACCATCCAACGCAACGTGATAACACGATCCTAAAGTTTCTTTACAAAATTTACTTTTTCTATCTTTGTCTTTTAACCAGTATTTATTCTTTTCTTCCAAATTTCCATACCTAAATCTAGCTAAAGTTTCAATAACCACACCCCTGCTTATCCAAACATCCTCAATATCCCCATGAAAATCTCTATTATTCCTGAAAAAACTCCGACACTTTTTTTCCCCAATCCTTCTCCTTAAATTTACTCCCCCTAATTTCCATGTTATTTTCCCTATCCTTCCTGTCCCTTTCGTGAACTACTCTTTTCATAATTATCCTCTCTCTCTCTGACACGCTAACTCCACTAACCTCGCGTACAGCACTCCGCCTGCTCCGACCACCCCACTGCGAACCCACACCCTTTCCCGACGAGCCCTCTAACCTCTCAAACCACGCTATTTCCGCCCGTTCATACCGACCTATTGACCCTCTCCTTTTGACGCTCAATTTCCCCGTCTAACCTCTCTTCCAAACTTAAAATCATCTCCTCGAATTCTTTTAATTTTCCCTCTACCTCTATTTTCAACTTGCCTAATTTTATTTTCACTAACCTAATCTTCTTTAACTCCTCCACTATACTTGCCTTAAAAGCATCCGCTTCTTTCTCCACCTCCGACCTCTCCTTACCCACGCCTTCCAGCTTCACGTTTCTCTTTAGTTTATCCTGATCTTCGGCTGCTTTTCATGTATCTCTGCTGACCTTGTAGACCTCGTACCTCCGCTGTTGACTCCGACCTCACCTTTTCTATCCAAGCTAACTTTCTTTTTCTTCCAACGAATCTTCCAGTCTACTCTCCTTTGTGATCCTAAACTCAAAATACGCCCGCCTTCTTTTCTACACCCAGACTCCCTTTCCTCCCCTTTAAAAACGCCCACGCTTATTACCCGCCCTTCCTTAACCCTTAACCTCCATTTTAAAACTTACATTACCTAATTACAAACGCCAAAACTCTCTCAAAACAATAAAATCGCTCTGAGTTGCCACGCACGCTTCCACATCCATACACGCCCTCTAACCAAGTCCAATAACCTTTTATGTATTTTTTTTTTCAGAAAAATGAGCCGATACGGCTGAAGTGCAGGTAATGAAGAGTATTTTAAACCTGGTCCGGTGACATATAAGTTACTTTATTGAGACAAAAGCTGTGACAAGTGGACAAATAAATAAAAATTTTAAATGTTTTTGATGGAACAATACTAGAGGTAAAGAACACTGTTTGGATCTTAATAATGAATAAATAGCTTAAATTGTGCGAGTAGTTAAAGTGTAAAAAGTTCCAGCAATGAAAATTAATGAATATAATTGTTATACCTATTATACTGGAAAGTGTATTTTTTTCAATTTAACCCAGGCTGGCCCCCTTAAAGGGTTAATGTAGAAAATAGCAATATTGAAAAGATCAACAAATCTTAAACCTATAAGTATGTTTTTATAAAATCAACTAGACATGCACTCCCCCTCATATGCTTTTGCCACCCTTCGGCAAAAATCTGGGAAGAAAGAAAGTTTTATACTATCGTGAAAAATTATTGCAGCTTCCAAATATGTAAAATTATATGAAAATGCTATTCTTGATATTTTTGTTTAATTATTCACAAAAATAATTTTACATATTTTTGTTCTATTGTTGCTTGTTAATACATAGTTTCTATTAAGATTATTCAATGTAATTAAAATATTCGTTCCCCAGAATAATAAATTTTGATTTTTTGAAATCCATAAAAAATGAAAAAAAATTTTTTTTTCAGAAACCTTCTTTTTCTTTCTTTAGATTTTTTTTCTATTTTCACTATTGTTACGGTTTTTCTTATTCGTTCTTTGAACAACCTCTGTTTCCTCCACATACCAAAGTACGTGATATTATTGGAGAATAGGATTTAGGCTATTACATAAATACTTATACGTGGATGATTCGTTCGTTTATTGACTTCTTATCGCCTCGCAAGAGAGAGAGAGAGAGAGTACTGAGTGTCGGAACCGTACGGCGTCGGGTAACGCGACGTCGTCGATAGCGTGGGTCGTATATCGCCGCGTGCCGTCGCGTGCCGCGTGTATTACGTGAGGAGCTCTCGTATGCCTCGTTGTTGACCTTTTAAATACTCCTTGCTTTGCGCAGGAGTAGGAGGCGGGTTACTTTTCGGCTACGCATTCGGCTGATTGCAGGCTCTTGTGATAGCGCGAATTCCACGGTATCGGCATTATTTGGCTGCGTAAGTCGGTCACTGCTTGGCCGCGTTATACTGCCGACGCCAGTATTCGCGAGTTAGTTCTTCCGACTTACGTTCCGTAAGAACTATTTTTGGAGATATTTGGAAATGAAGAAAACAATTAATTTTTTATTAGTATATTGATAACTCCGTTAAAAATGATTGTATAAATTTGTACGACACCGCATTTTCAAGCTGAAAGCATAAATTTTCAAATACCATCGAGAAAATACAAATTTTTGAGATGCGATAATCGGTTCAAAAACTACGGAGTTTTATAGGGGTTAAACTTTTTGACTTTTCTATTAGTTTTTAAATGTTAATAAAAAGAGGAAATTTTATTTTTTTTTCTTAAATGTAAATGTACTTTTCTAAAACTTTTACTTCGCAGAAAGGAATGCTGTTAGAATTTGGAAGCTAAGGATAATTTTTCGCGTTAATATAAGATTTTCTTTCTTCCCAGATTTTTGCCAAAGGGTAGTAAAAGCATGTGTACATTTGAATCACTCGTAAAATTAACATGTATTATCAAATTCTTTTAAATTTTCGATTTTAATTTAAGTTGTGTTTGCTAAATAGGTGCCATGCTGGAATGTTAAGCTTTCATGTATTGCATGTACGTATGCATACCTCGCAATGCATTTTAAATACTTCACAAAAGTTGCAAATTGAATTGTTTAATAATTTACTAATAAAAAAATATATTTTAATAAAATAAACTACTATTTTGGACCTATTTTTCCCGTAGAATCCAAATTTAACATTAGTTTTACAAAAAAAAATAATTTTTGCAATAATTTGTTTAAACAAATTAATTTTGCAAAAATAATGGCCGATTTGGATTCAGCGATGCTTCGAACCCTTAAAATCATATACGGTTTGTCTGGATCGTGGCTCAAAACCTTCGGCCTGGAAAAGGGTTAATTTGTTTACTCATATCGCAACTTGTTTTTTTAAAGATCTGAATCTCTCTTAAACAGTAATCCTTAAATAATTTTACGACATGGGAGCTAATTTTACAAGACACCTCCTAGCGGTATCGGTGATTCCTTCGTATCAGATTCCTATAACTTTTGTAGTCATAAATATAACCTCAAACCTGTGGATCAACAATTGCATTCATAGAATTTGCTAATGTGCATGCGTACATTTGATTCAATTCGCTAAAAAATTTACTACAGTAGGTACCAAAATTTTACGATACCGCAAAAAACAAAAAACTACATCTCCAATTTTTTATACTATACTGCAAAGCTTAATTTAGTCGGTCGAATAACATAATTTGGTAACGTGTACAAAATAATATTCTTAAAAGAATATTAATGTCATCCTCCTGATTAGTAAAAAGTAAAGTAATTTTAACCCAAAGATTTTTTTTTGTATAAATAATATAAAATCTATCTATTTTATAAAAATATATTTCCGTCGTGGCTGTCGTCAGCCTTTTAAGAATAGCCATTAACCCCTAGTGGTTTCTCTCCCTGTTTTTATGAAAACTAGTACCCCCTTGTTATTGTTATAGCAAGTACCGATCTCTTTTTAAAATTAAAATTTAATTAGTTTTTATTGGCCTTAATTACAAGCGTATCCAGCCACAATCACGATCCACTCGGATCACTTTATCTTTTTTCTTTTGGAAAAGTGGCTGTGTTTCGAAAACTGCATGTGAGAAAATACTATACGCAATACTTACACAAAACAAGCGAAGACAAAAGCATAACCATTTCTCCCGATAACCGGTCGAAAAAATTATAATTTCTGCTTCACTAGGCCGGAAAATAGTATGCGTTATGTGAGAGGTAAAAAAATAATGCCTCCGTTAACAAGCCTATCACCTTCGCGTTCAATTCGGCAATTTACGTGCCATCTGGAACCATTTTGATTTTACCTCCCGCGTTGCGGAATCTACTATGTAGAAACAATGGCAATAAGTAATGGGCAAAAATTCGTTTTTTTTTTTTATATTTGTTGTTGCATATGTCATTTTGAATATAAAAAGATGCTGTACAGTAATTTAAAAAATTTAAAAAATTGGATCTTTAAATAAAAAAAAAAATAAAACTGTTTTTTTTTTAATTTTTATAATTTTTTTAGGGCATTATTACTAATAATGTGCATCTCTAAATTCTAGAATAATATTCCATTTTTTAGTAATAATATTTGAATATGAAGCTTTAAAAAATCCCGAGAATATCCTTGGAAATGTTATAGTAGCACAGACGTATCATACTATGTATCATTGTTTACTATTGAGTTTTTCTAACCTTACTTTCAGTGTTAGAATGTTAGAATTCCAAAATATTTTAAATTTTATTAAAATTTTTGCTGAGAATGTTACTGATATTAAGTTTTACAATTAATTATCAAGCGCCCGCACATATAATTCTAGATGTCGCTCACGCCTATTAGCAGAAATTAGGGAGAGATTGACAATGCTGTGTTGAGAAAGCGTGGCGATTTCGATAACGGCGCTTCTCGCGGTGTTCGTATGAACCAGACACATCTAGCTCGAGTTCCCCCACTCTGTCCGCCACTGCTTATTTAACTCCTTGCTTCTTGATTTGGGAAGGAAAATGCAAGCAAAAAGCGATGAAGAAGACTTATAAACAGGCAGATTAGCCTCCATTCTTTCTTTTTACCTTATAATAATTAAAATTTACAATTTTTATAACTTCGAAAAAATTTATGTTGACAATAACAAAATATTTAACGACTTCTGTTATTTCTATTCTTGTTATATTTATTATTATTATTGTCATTATCATAATTGCTGTTATTGTTATTCTCGGTGTATTTATTATTATTAGTATTATTATTGTTATTATCATTGCTGTTTGCTGGCTATAGGGAAACCATTCCCGATGTATCCTTTGCAACGGAACGTCTGGTTGCGCGCGTGCGGAATTGGCGGATGATCGAGGACTACCACAGTCAGCAATCATCAGTACATTACGTTTCACTTGCGTGATATTGTGCCGGTCAGGGTAGCGGTCAAACGCTGCCCAGCCAGATGGGTCGTTGCGAAGATGGATCGCGAGAAGTTCTCCCAGGCGCTTGAACTCGGGCAGTAATCCGTGGTTGAAACATCTAAAAACGGGGCGCTCTCCGAGCAGGCGGAAGCGGTGACTGATGCCACAATGGGTCTAATCTGTCAAGCCTGTAAGGAAGCTATACAGAGGAAGTCTTCAAGAAGTGTGCGTCGTCCTGCTTATTGGTGGAACACAGAGCTGCAACGGAGATGCCTGCAGTTGCGCCGCTTGGCCCAGCGGGCCCACGCGACCTCAAAGCTGCTCGCAAGATCGCTGAGCATTTGATGGCGAAGAGAGCTCTAATGCAAGACATTAAAGCGCGTAAAAAATTGCTGGAAGAAGCTAGGGGAAGATCTGAACAATGATCCCTGGAGATTAAGGTATAAAATTATCACCCGCAAATTGAGTGATCTCATCCCCACTCATCCCAAACGGCAAGATAAACCCGTGGCTCCTGAGGACTCTGAGATACCGCCCTTCACAAGGGCGGAGCTAGAACGCGCAATGCATTCCCTTAAAAACAACAAGGCGCCAGGGACTTCCACCGGAAGAACTGAACGGTGGCAAAGAGCTATCCTGAGCTCTTGCTTAGCATGTAAAACTCGTGCCTTCAGGCGGGAATATATTATTCAAGGGACCAGTTAATGCTCTATCTAAGTACAGGCCCCTAGGCATACTGAAAACGACTGAGAAACTCCTTGAGAAGCTTTTCAAGATCCCGCGCCTCCAGACGGCGATACTAGCGTCTAGAAATATCTCCAAGAGGCAGTACGGTTTCAGGAAAAGGAGATCTACCATCAACGCCATCCAGGCGGTAGTGGAGGCGGCCAGGTCTACGGAGCGGAGAATTTATTTCTCCCGACCAGTTTGCCTCCAGGTGACACTGGATGTCAAAAACGCCGTCAACTCGATTAGATGGGCAGACGTGCTGGGGGCACTGGAGATGAACTTTGATTTTTCTATGTAACTAATCCGGATCATCAGGGACTATCTGAAGGACTGATTCATAACGTACGACACGACGGAGGGCTCCACGCGGAAGGAGTTAACGTCTGGTGCGGCCCAAGGCTCCGTCTTAGGATCCGATCTATGGAACGTTTCCTACTATGGGATCTGGCGATTGGATATGCCGGAAGACTGGTGATCGAGTACGCGGATGACGCGACGGCTGTTATTATTGCTCGAAATATGACGCTGGCGCAGACACAACTAGATCAGATTATGCGTGGAATTCGCTATTGGATGAGCGATCGTGGACTGAGGCCAAAACCAAGATCATGCACTAAGAAGCTCATCCCCAGAGTGCAGCCGCAAATGATAGGTGAGGTGTCGGTGCAGACCAAAGCATGCGTAAAGTACCTAGGGGTGATACTTGATACGAAGCTCACCTTCGAGGAACATATTCAACACGCACCAATATAAATTACGTTTATATAAAAAAAAAAAAAAAAAAAAAAAAAAAACCCTAAACTCTGCTATTAGACGAGCGTATTGCTATTAATATCAAATTTGGGTAACGTCCGTAAAATAGTGTACGCAATATGGGAAGTAAAATATAATGACTCATATCGCACATTGGCAATTTTACATGCTATCTTGTTTCATCATTACTATATTCTATTCTTGTTTCACCTCCCTTGTCATCTAATATAGTATTAATAATATAACTTCCGGCACTGAAAACAACACGAATACCAATTAAAAAACTGCCAATACATTAAACAATTTACAAGATTACAATACAATATATTATTAATTAATTTTTTTGTTTTAGTACATTCATTACAAAATTGACATGCCGGATCTTAAGGAATTCACTCTCTGCATGTGGACTAAATTTACAAATCATTCGAATGATCATCCTCTCTTTTCTTATGCAGGTAAAATACTTAAAATTACTATTAACTATGACTACTATTGACTACATTTTATTAACCAGTAGGATATAGATCTATGGATTCCTGCATTTCTGAATCTTTGTAAACTTATTCTTTGATTGAAAATAATCAACCTGACAAAAATCGTAGGTCAAAGGATTATTTGTTTAATTTTTATTAAATGTTCTAATATTAATATTTTTTGAAAATTATCATGAAGTGTAATAAAATTAAGATTATTTGCAATAAAAAATATGCAAAGCTTAAGAAAAAATGTCAAATAGGCGCAGAATATCAAGATTATCGTGACAAAATGAGTAATTTTATTAGACCATTTTCTCCTACAATAGTAACAAACCCCAAGAATTCGAAAAAATATTAATATTTAGCATTGCGTATTAATACGAGAACTATAAGACTTATTTCAAAATATATTTTTTAATTCCTTCATTTTTATATTCGGGCAAAATTTTTCAATAAAATTTTGTGACCTTCTATTCATTAATAGGATACCACGTAGGAAATTATACTGAACATAGTTCAGTGAGAATTAGCGATCTCATACCTAAAATGCTGCGCTGTTACAAAATAGATGTGTGGGAATGCGCAAGATGAGATCACCTGACTAAACATTTGACGGTTCGCGAAAAAAGTGTACAGAGCAGATTGAGCAAAGGTAACATGAGATTAAGTACGTAGAGTTGGATGTAGAAAATGAGCTGGATTTGATCTCAGTAGAAAAGGTCTATGCGATCCAGCTCATCATCTCAAGAAATGTTTTCTGTTTACAATAAAAAAATTTATAGGTATTTTGCAACTTGCTTTATAATAAAGAAATTTGAAAAAAAAAAAAAAAAAAAAAAAAAAAAAAAAAAAAAAAAAAAAAAAAAAAAATTATGCATTAATGATTGTGTTCCCAGTGGGCGATCAACCACGCAGTATTCTCTCGTGGGTGGCGAATACACCTCGCAGTTCCTACTATATGATGAACATTGATGGTCACAATCTCTACCGGCTCAACTATCCGCTGCGCTTGAACAGATGGTACCATTCATGTCAAAGCTGGAATGGTCGTACCGGTGAGTGGCAAATTTGGGTAAACGATGAACGCGTCGGTCGAGGTTTCAATAACAGGGTAAGTAAGCTCCTACAATACATCAATATGGAGAGAAAGATATAAGAAAAAATTGCTATAATTTTCCATAGAATATAGAGGATAGAAGTATAGAGGATCAAGAAAATTAGAAGTATTAAAAATTATGCAACGTTTTATCAAATGTTATCGTTAAAAAAACATAAAAGTGTAGAAAACATTATTATTTTTAGAAAATTTCTGTATGCACGCGTGTGCGTGTGTATGGTGAACTTTATCTTTTTCAACACACTTCATTTATTCCTGCTGAGCTGGGAAAAAAGTGGTACTCATTCTCTGCCCCACATTAGTTCCCAACGTTACACCCATGTGGCTTCGCAAAGGCAATGCGTAGCGTTGGAATCGAAATTGAGGTTAGACAATGAATGGAGCCTTTTTTTACAACGAATGTACGGTTTTCAAAATTGTTTCCAGAAAGTTATGACACTGGATTGAGTCGCAAATTATAAGAATGATTACCTGTTATCATTTTGCAATACGACGGATAATTATTGAGTTATTGTGTATTGAACGTTATAACAATTGGTCAATTAGTGGTTCAGTTAAGATTCGGTGGGTAGGGCTTACCAGAGTGAACGATGTTGCCCATCTACTGATTGGAACAGGGAGCGCCTGACAACCATTGATTGTATAATTATCAAAAATTTCAATTAATAAATGCTCGATAATTATCGATTATATCACAAAATGCCAAAAGGTAAACATTTTTAAAATATCTCTCTATCTGGTGTTATATAACTTCCCGAAAACATTTTTTTATCACCGCGTACATTGTAAATATTCTTACAAACATATTAAAGTATAGAGAAAAGCATAGTAATATTTTTCTGATGTTTCTCTCTATCCATTTAAGAAAGAATTGTAATTAAATTTGACTCTGCTTTTGAAATAGTTGGTTGATCATGTAATCAAGGGCGGCGGGATTGCTATCTCCGGACAGGAGCAGCGCCAACTTGGAGGTGTATTCGTTGAAAGCGAAGAAGCACCGGCAGGTAAGAAGCATTTTTCATTATGCATAAACGTTGAACTAGGTTCACTCATATCCAATGAGTATTGCCTCACCTCCACTAAAATTAATTAATCTATTTAATCTGTTACGAGATATACATAAAAAAATTCACGGAGTTAAATATTGCATGTTCAAAATTATTCAAAAATACAAAATATATATACAATCGCTTTGAGGTATTATCCGTAAACTATTAGTGATCTTCACTAACAAATAATCACTAATTTGAATTTCAAGCAATTCCATTCACAAATAGAAGATTTTTTTTAATTAAATGAGTGTATTAGGAGAAAATATAAAAAAAGACATTTTTTAATTATGTGGTATGATGTCCAATTTAATTGATAGAAAAAGATTTTTGAATAATTCTATTTATCGAGTACAAAACAATTAACATACTTTGCATCACTGTGAAGGGCAATAAATTTAATTTTTAACGAATATAAAAATAATTTTTTCTTGCAACTTTTATTATAAAGATTTTTTTTGCAATTTTTTAACCTTAACAAGTGTTAGAATTCAATAATTCAAAAGGTTTCTTCTTTACGGGCACAAATATCTTAAATTGTAAGTCGAAAAGAAAGCCTGAGTCTTAATTACAGCTTCTGGTGGTATGTTTGGAGAATTAACTATGGTCCAATTGTACGGAGTTGCTTTAAGTGCGGGTAAGGCTCACCGTGACCACAAGCACCATCACGCCCATCATTTTGAACACAACACCAGTAACAACGTACCGCTTGCAACTACAACCCAGGTGCCAATTACCGGACCCCCTCTTCCTATGAGTCCGTTTCTCACAGGCGGCCAGTTGAATCACCAGGTATCTAGCATTACAAATATTCTCTTGACAATTAAGGAGGTTAGCCTGGGTTAAATTGAAAAAAATACACTTTCCAGCATAATAGCTACAAAAATTTTATTCATCATTTTTGATTACTGGAACTTTCTATACTTTAAGTACTGAGATAATTTAAGATATGTATACACTATTAGGCCCACACAATGCTCTTTATCTCTACTATTGTTCCATTAAAATATCTTAAATTTTTATTTATTTGTCCACTTGCCTTAGCTTTTTTCCACTGCAATCACCTATATGTACCAGACGAGACGTACATTACTCTTCATAACTTTCAACTCAGATGTAACGGATCGCTTTGAAAAATAAGAAAAAAATTATCGTAAACATTTACGTGTAAAATATTAGTAATAGCTTAATATTTTACCCGTAAATGTCTACAGTATTTTTTTTTTCTTATTTTTTAAAGTGATCCGTCACATCTGAGTTGAAAGTTATGAAGAGTTATTTAATCCTGGTCTGGTGACAAATAAGTCATCGTATTGGAAAAAAGCTATGGCAAGTGGACAAATAAATAAAAATTTAAAATATTTTTGGTGGAACAATACTGGCGATAAAGAACACTGTTGAGATGTTAATAGTGAATAAACAGCTTAAATTATCTTAGTACTTAAAGTAAAAAAAACTTCAGTAATCAAAAGTGATAAATAACATTTTTATAGCAATTATACTGGAAAGTCTATTTTTTTATTTTAACCCAGGTGGTCCCCCTTAAAGAGCTCTTTCGATTAAATAATGATTTTATTACAGGTGAAAATAAATCCGGGAGCGCACATTCAAATAGTGCAGAACGGATTGACATTGCGTCATCCTGCACTACCTGCTGCCTCGAAAGCACCGCAACTCTTGCCGCCTGCCATTCTAACCGACCCGAGCTTGACCAACCCAACATTGGCTACAGCAACTTTAGCGGGTGGGTCGCCCATAAATGGATTTAGCTTTGTCGACAGGCGATATCGTGATCTCAGTGCAGATAGTAAACGTAAACGCGCTTTGGTTTATGCGGGTGGTATGCTCGTTGATGACACATACGAGCAACCGACAAGTCAGTTACTAACGGAAACAGGCTACTTGACTGGGTTGACCAATTTTGGTCCAGGCATAACGTCAAACACAAATTCAGCCAACTCGGATCTCGAGTCCGAGCTTGATTCGGACGCTAAACCCGAAGGACAGCAAGAAGTCGAACGCGAACCCGCTGAGGAAGAGGTGCGGCGGGTAATGGATCTGTGCGACGGATGTGCCGGAGAACCATTCGGTAGGGCTCTCGTCATGGGCTGGCGCACTGTGCCGAAAAAACTTTACTCTGGTGCCCTCTACGTACCGGCTCTTCCTGTGTGCAAGTCTTTCTGAGTAAATGGGCTGAATTTCGTCTCTTCTATTTTTCTTCAGTCAAACTAACTGAACCACGAGCGTAAATGCCATACGTACACACGTAACAAGACGTTAGCTAAACTCTATAATGCTAACGGCTTCGCTGCCTAGTTCAATTTCGTCGATGCGTTAACTTATTTATTGTTTTCTCAAAGAGAAAGCTTTGTTTTTGTTTTATCGTCGTCAAGAGTCTGTGTAGATAGCTTTACGCAGTCTTCCAAAAATCCTTCCGGAAAGTAATATCACAGTAAAACGGGATAAATATTAACAAATTTTACCTTTTGGCATTTTGGAATATAATCGATAATATTAAAGTTACTAATAATTAAAAATTTTGACAATTATCCAATCGGCAGCCGCGCGGCCATGTTGATTCTGGAAGGCCCCGCCCACCGACTTGAATGAATCACAGATTGGATAATTATTGTATTTTTAATACATAATAACTCGATAATTATCTATCATATCGCAAAATGATAAAAAGTATATATTCTTTAAATTTGACCGTCGAACCAATGACATAACTTTCCCGGAACATTTAACACCTTGTATATGCAGTTGAGTAGATATCTAGACCTGGCATGATACTCCGCATGTAAAGATAGCTATGAATAAACAGCGTATTTCTCTAATCTATCATTAATAAAGCGTTTTTATTTGTATCACACAAAATCACTGTCACTATTACTAAGAGCACTATTTTTATTCGCGCTGTAATAATTTGTTGATTAAATGCCCTGCAATCTTTTACTAATGATTACGGATGTTAACATGAAATTTGAATTTCTTTGAATCTTCTTGAAATTCTCGTTTCACTTAAATTTCAGTATTTTAAATATAAAATTTGAGAAATTCAATGTAACAGTTGCACTTATTATCAAGGTTTTATGCTAACCTTTAAGAGTGCCGGATTTGAGAAATTTCAAAAGCCCCATTTTTCTATAAAAAAAGTGAGTTTAGTTTAGTTGTGATTAAAGAAAAAAACATATGACCTACAGGCGTCATTTCGGCCCTCTAAAAATTAAGCTTCTCTGAGCAAAGCATTTTTACATATAGCAAAATAGTTATCTTTGAAAACTGCTTGATGTTTTTTAGTACATATACGGAGAGACCAAACTGGGTTAAATTTAAGAAATGGATTGTAAAAATTACCAACCTTCTGGGCACCATAAAAAAAGAATTAATTATAAATTCACTCAATAATATTTATTATTTTCGTAATAATTAATACAAACTAAACAACTTAAAAAATATGAACCACGTTGGTAAATAATTGACTGGGTAAACTTAAAGGGGCCAGCCTGGGTTAAATTGAAAATAAAAATAGACTTTTCAGCATAATAGCTATAGAAATTTTATTCATCACTTTTGATTAGTGGATCTTTCAACACTTTCAGTACTGAGATAATTTAAGATATTTATACAGTATTAGGTCCCATACAGTTTTCTTTATCTCTACTATTGTTCCATCAAAAATATCTTAAATTTTTATTTATTTGTCCACTTGCCATAGCTTTTTGCCAGTACGATGACATATATCACAAGTCCAGGCTTAAATTACGCTTCATAACTTGCACCTCAAATATAATGAATCACTTTTCTGAAAAAAAAAAAAAGAAGAAAGATTTTTGTAATCATTTACGTGTAAAATATTAGTAATTGCCTAATATTTTGCCCACAAATGTCTAGAATAATTTTTTTTCCTTATTTTTAGTACAAATAGTATAAAAAGTTCTAATAATCAAAACTGATGAATACAATTTTTATACCTATTGTGCTGGAAAGTGTACTTCCAATTTAACCCAGGCTGGTATATTTTCTTTTAATAATTATTAAAGTAATGGTACTTTTTACAACTTTACTTGTATTTTTTTACCAGTCAGCTTATAATTTTTATAATTTTTACCAGTCCAGTTTGTAATTTATGACAGAGGTATGCGCATACGAATATTAATGTGCATTAGGTGGTGTTACGACTGCCGTACAAATCATATTTATTTATCGTAACTTAGTTTTTTCATCGGTTTGTATATAAGACTGGAAAAACTCAATGCATATGTTTAGTATATTGCAATATGCGTTAGGTCAGGTGATGTTTAGACTGCTGTGAAATTGTAAATAATAACAAAATTTTAATATATTTCTAAAAATAATTATTCATTAATAACATTCAGAAACTTGCTTAGATTCATGAAATAATTAAAAGTTGGGTGATTAGTCAAATTTGCTAATGAGGATTTTTACAAACCTAGTTTGCAAACCTAGTTTGTAAAAATTACAATGTCGGCAGTCTGTGATGAGTTAACCCATGTAAGTTGGAAAATTTTACAAACTACTTTTAACATTTAATCCGCTTGTGAACAGTAGCTTATCATATTTATATTAGCATGCGACATTAATTTTGGAAAAATAGTTGAACAAAAATCATAATCTTCATCTCATCGAAAACGACGAAAGGAAGAGCCGACGAGACTTGGGATCATCGCCGAATCTTGTCTAGACTATTGTAAAAGAAGTGTGTTTTTCCATTATCTTGAATAAAGTCTTTTTCAAACATATTGAATTTCACAATGTTTTTCTTTTCTCTATACTTTTTCTTAACAATGGTTACCTGATCCAACACCTTTAGAGTTCGGAAATTGTGTTACACAATATACTACAGTCAAAAAATAAATTTCCCAATATCGAAACATCTAACTTCTGTGGATCAATCAATTTTCATGGGATTCATCTCAAAATTTAGGTCATTACGGTGTGAACAGTTATTTTAAATCACTTACTAGCGAAGTCCCTTCCTCGCTAATGCTCGGTCGGATGAAAGATATTTCTTTACATAAGGTTAATATCTTTTCGATAAATATTTAAAATAATTAATTTCCTTTAAAAAAGTTTATTTTTCATTTCTTTTCACATTAATTCTAACGGAGTTAATTGTTTTAAGCTGTGATATGTTATAAATAATCTTAATATAAAACTAGTGTTGTACATCGCTCGCTAACGCTCGCTCAGTTAATAAAGTTTTAATAAAATTTTAAAAACATTAATATATATTTTGTATCATTTCTATACGTGTTTTATTCTATTTTAATACTAAATTAATTTTTTCTAAGTGACTTGAATAAAAATCTTTAAAATATTCTTAGTTATTTTAAATTTAAATAATAAATTGTATATATCCTTCCTCTATTAAATTAAAATTCATATTCTCTAGTTTCTTTTAATTTCTTCATTCAGATCTTCCTTTCCCAATACGTATTCTTTAAGGTTATTTATTTTTTGTTCAATTTTTTGTCCATTATTATTATTATTATTATTATTATTATTATTGGTGGTCTCAGCCTGTGCTCAAGGCATGGGTAAATCTTCAACCTCCACGTCCATGTCGTGGCTGCTGGGCAACGCCTACTGTCGCGTCAATGCTCTTAGCAGCAGCGCTAAAACAGAGGCGGCCGACGGAGGCTCTAGGTGGCGGGTTAACCCATTACCGCCGGGACGGACGTTTTTTTTTAGACAATGTTCAGTCTATTATCTACATTATTTAAAATGTTTCAAAAAATTTTGGAGTCAATGATTTTTAAGCAAAATTTAATGCTCTTTCAGAATCTGGCTTAGGAATTGAGCTAACTGCTAATGTTAGAAAGTTAATAACAATTAAACAAAAAAAAACACGAATTTTTCGTAAAAAAATTTCTTTTGACTCGAATTTTAAAAGGGAAAGAGGATTGATACATAGGTCTAGGTGACATTTCTTGCGTCCATGGTATCTGGGCTTGAAAGTCTAATAGTTTAAAAATTGAAATTCAACATGGCGCCCATAAAATGGCGCCTTGTAGTAAAAAATCCGTACAGAAGCTAAACCAATTTTTTTATATGACAAGGAAGTACGTAGCAAAAAAACTTTATATAGAAAAAACCTCCAAATTCTTCAAATATCACTCCTGAATTTTTTCAGAATTTTCCGAGAAAATTTTTGGATTGTCCAAAAAATGGAGGAATTAAAAAAAAACAAATTTGTACCAGAAAATTCTAAAAAAAGTCTTATTGTTTGACGAATTAAAAAAAAAAAAAAAAAAAAAAAAAAAAAAAAAAAAAAAAAAAAAAAAAAAAAAAAAAAAAAAATACATAAAAATAAAAAAAAATTAGACTTTCAATAGCGTTCACCTCCCCGTGGTGAGAGTCGGGCAACGGCAATAATACTTGCCGGCTAAGTAACGTATTTTGTGTATGAAGTTGTATGTAGAAAAAATGCTTTGAATTCGTCAAACAATAAGACTTTTTTTAGAATTTTCTGGTACAAATTTGTTTTTTTTAATTCCTCCATTTTTTGGACAATCCAAAAATTTTCTCGGAAAATTCTGAAAAAATTCAGGAGTGATATTTGAAGAATTTGAAGGTTTTTTTCTATATAAAGTTTTTTTGCTACGTACTTCCTTGTCATATAAAAAAATTGGTTTAGCTTCTGTACGGATTTTTTACTACAAGGCGCCATTTTGATGGGCGCCATGTTGAATTTCGATTTTTAAACTATTAGACTTTCAAGCCCAGATACCATGGACGCAAGAAATGTCACCTAGACCTACGTATCAATCCTCTTTCCCTTTTAAAATTCGAGTCAAAAGAAATTTTTTTACGAAAAATTCGTGTTTTTTTTTTTTTAATTGTTATTAACTTTCTAAAATTAGCAGTTAGCTCAATTCCTAAGCCAGATTCTGAAAGAGTATTAAATTTTGCTTAAAAATCATTGACTCCAAAATTTTTTGAAACATTTTAAATGATGTAGATAATAGACTGAACATTGTCTAAAAAAAACGTCCGTCCCGGCGGTAATGGGTTAAACCATTCTCGTCGGGCGGTGGCGCCAACAAAAGAGTACTTTTATCGCTTGTCCGTTCCTTCTCGACTTCTTGTCGATCGGGTAAAGAGGGCTCGTGGTCACCTCTGATCACTGTTTTGTGCAAGGGAAGCTGAATGACTCTTGTGCACGGAGCGGGGAGCAGACTGCAGCGGCTCGAGGATCCTCTGGGATTCCAAGGCCGAACTGCATGCTAGCCGAAGCCGGAACCGTGGATCCTATAAACGGACTCAGACCGGTTAGATAGAGGCACACGGAAGCGAGCCATCTAGGGGCCCTATAAACGGGTATCTACTGGAAGGTGGTCATCATTCTTTACATGGAGCTATAGAGCATAAAGCCCACCGAGTACAAGGATAGTGGGACGAAACGAACTCAAGCTAATGGCGGTTCACCGTGTTAGCCGTGCGGTGCGGGCCTGTGAGCTGCCAAAAGGAGATCCTGGGTGGGGAGACTAGCTTTCAATTGCGCGCTTGGGCGACCCGAACCATCTTTGGCTCCCGCTGGCGGCAAGACGGGCGGCTCTGCGGCTAGCCACCGCGAGTCAATCGGCAATGGCGAGTGCGCTCTGACGCTTGATATCTGCCGGAAGCTCCCCACAGAGCGAACTCCTTTTGTTCGGGTGGGAAGCTCGAGGGAGTGGAGGTGGGCTAGCGCGTGAGGGTGTGCTATATCCTCTTATGATGGTCCAAGCCAGGGGGTCTCCTACACGCATGTGTTGGGGAGATGCTCTGGCGAGCCCGTCGTTGAGGGGTCCTGGAGGCCGGCCACATGGGGGGACGAAAACTTATTTTTTCAGGATGGAACATAACCAGAACATGGAAGAGCGAGCAGCAGAGGTAAGTAGCCTGGAGAGCAGAACCTTAAAGGTTCCGTCAATGCGCACCAGAACTACTAGCGCATCGAGCATTACGAGCGCTAGTAGCTATGGCAGCGCTGCGGCAGACGAGATGGTAGCGCACCTTCTACATCACAGGGTGCTGCAACAACAGAAAAGGACGCAGAGTCAAAGGTCATTGATGCTATCAAAAAACTCCTCAAGGAAATGATAGAGTCAATGAAGAAGCAAAAGAACGTGAACAACTCGATAAAAAATGGGTTACCCGTCTTACAGGGCAATTTGAAGAATTGATCGGGCGAAAAAAGCTTATGGTACGGCGGATGCTAACACCGGATGCACGGAAGACCAGTGAGCCTCAAAAAAGGCAACCCTCCACGTCGCCGACTGATACGGCTGAAGGAAGGCCAACGAAAAAACCTAAAGAGGATGCCAAAAATAAGGCAGAGTCTCAGCGGTCGGACACGCAGTCAGCTGCAGAATGGACAATAGTTCCCTTGAGCGCTGCTTTAAGTGTCTCGGCTATGGGCACCGTGGGCGGAGCGATGAGCGCCCCGATCGGGGTAATGCCTGCTTCCGGTGCGGGCGGGCGGGGCACAGGGCAGCCGACTGCAAGTCCGAGCCTAGGTGCTTCATCTGCCCGGAGACCAACCCGGCGGCGTTGAATCATGTCGCTGGCTCTGGGGCCTGCGGGACATTCAGAGAGGCCCTAGCGAGGTCTCGCCAAAATGGCTAAGGTCCTGCAGGACCTGAACAGGAGTAGGACAGCGCACGACCTGCTCACGCAGATCTGCCTCGAGAAGGACGCTGACATTGTTCTTGTCAGCGAACAATATCGAGACGGTGATGCAGGAGTGTGGTACCGGGATCACCTCGGTACCGCGGCTGTCTGGGTTTTCAACCCACGTCCATTTCAGGTTACGTGTCTCGGCTCTGGCCGCGGCTACGTTTGGGTCGGGTGTGGTGGCGTTACTTATGTAAGCTGCTACCTCACTCCGAACGAGGCCATCGAGGGCTTCCAATGCAAATTGGATGCTCTCGAGGACGCGATCAGAGACGTGGAGGGTGAGGTGATAGTAGCCGGGGATTTTAACAGCAAAGCTCTCGAATGGGGTGAACCCTTGCCAGACTCCAGGGGAAGGAGGCTAATGGACCTGGCGTCTAGGCTGGGGCTGGTTGTTTTAAACATTGGCTCCACGTCGATCATCAGGAGACCTGGCTATAGGGAGACCATCCTCGATGTATCATTTGCGACGGAACGTCTGGCCGCACGTGTGCGGGATTGGCGGGTGATCGAGGACTATACAGCCAGCGATCATCAGTATATCACGTTCCACGTTCGTGATGTCATGCCGGTCAGGGTGGCGGCCGAACGTCGCCCAGCCAGGTGGGTCGTGGCGAAGATGGATCACGAGAAGTTTTCCCAGGCGCTTGAACGTGGTCAGCAATCCCTGGTTGAAGTGCCTAGAAATGGGTCGCTCTCCGAGCGGGATGAAGCGGTGATTGATGCCACAATGTGTATAATCCGCCAAGCCTGCCAGGAAGCAATACCGAGGAGATCTTCGAGAAGCGTGCGTCGTCCTGCTTATTGGTGGACGGACGAGATCGCGGAGCTGAGGCGGGAATGCTTGCAGCTGCGCCGAGTGGCCCAGCGGTCCCAGAGGCGCGACCGCGAAGCCGCTCTCAGGATCGCCGAATACCTAATGGCGAAAAGAGCTCTGAAGCGAGCCATTAAGACGAGTAAGGGATACTGCTCGAAGAAGCTAGGGGAGGATCTGAACAACGATCCCTGGGGGTTAGGGTATAAAATTATCAACCGCAAATTGGGTGCGTTCGGCAAGAGCGAGCCCATGAGCGCGGAGGTAATGGACGGAATAGTCCATGCCCTGTTCCCCACTCATCCAAAACGACGAGATAAGCCCCTGGCTCTTGAGGGCTCCGAAGCACCGCCCATCACAAGGGCAGAACTATAACGCGCAGCGCGTTCCCTTAAGAACAACAAAGCACCGGGGCCTGACGGGCTTCCAGCGGAAATACTGAAAGCGGTGACAAAGAGCCATCCTGAGCTCTTGCTTAGCATGTACAACTCGTGCCTTCAGGCGGGAATATTTTATTCCCGCTGGAAGGAGGCGAGACTTGTGCTGATAAGCAAGGGCAAGGGACCAGTTAATGCTCTGTCTGCGTATAGGCCCCTACGCATGCTGGACACTGCCGGGAAGCTCCTGGAGAAGTTGCTAGGATCCCGCATCCAAGCGGCGATGCTGGTGGCTGGCGACCTCTCTGAGAGGCAGTACGGCTTCAGGAGAGGGAGATCAACCATCAACACCATCCATGAGGTAGCGGAGGCAGCCAGGTCTACGGAGCGGGGAAATCACTTCTCCCGACCCGTTTGTCTCCTGGTGACACTTGATGTCAGATACGCCTTTAACTCGGTAAGGTGGACAGACGTGCTGGGGGCACTGGAGAGGGACTTCGATGTTCCTGTGTATCTAATTAGGATCATCAGAGACTATCTGAGGGACCGATTCATAACGTACGACACGACGGAGGGCTCCACCCGGAAGGAGCTAACGTCTGGTGCGGCCCAAGGCTCCGTCTTAGGATCCAATCTATGGAACGCCTCCTACGATGGGATCGACTGGAAATGCCGGAAGGCTGCTTGCTTGTCGGGTACGCGGATGACGTGGCGGCTGTTATTATTGCTCGCAATATGACGCTGGCGCAGACACGACTCGACCAGACCATGCGTAGAATTCGCTATTGGTTGAGCGACTATAGGCTGGAGCTAGCTGAGGGCAAAATCGAGATTGTGCTCCTCACGAAGAAGCGCATCCCCCGAGTACAGCAGCTAAGTGTAGGTGAAGTGTCGGTTCAGATCAAAGCATGCGTGAAGTATCTAGGGGTGATGATAGATGCGAAGCTCACCTTTGGAGAACATATTCGGAGGTCGGCGGACAAGGCGGCTGTGGTGGTGACTTCCCTTTGCAGGGTTATGACCAACGTGGGTGGACCACGGCCATGCATTAGGCGGCTGCTACTACTCGCCGCTGAGTCCGTCATGCTTTACGGTGCTGAAGTTTGGGCCGACGCGCTTCGTTACGAAATGTACCGCAAGCGCATGGCGGCGGTGCAAAGGATGTGCCCTTCGTGTAGTATGCTCGTATCGCACAGTCTCGGAGGCGGCTTCATTAGTGGTCAGCTGGGGTAATACCTATCGACCTCTTGGCCCGAGAGCGGAAGATCGTCCACCAAATGAAGGGACAAGCCGAAGCAAAGAAGCGGGCTAGGAAGCAATCCCTCGCCTGCTGGCAGGATCGGTGGGCGCAGGATACGCGCGAAAGGTGGTCCGCCAGACTAATAAGCCAGGTGGCCCCATGGACCGGTCGACAGCATGGGGAGGCGAGCTATTACCTTACCCAGATGTTGACCGGTCATGGGTACTTCCGCGCGTACCTGCATAGGATGGGCAAAGTCGCGGACCCCAGTTGCTTATATTGCGGGTCCGGGAAAGACGATGCTCATCACACTTTCTTCGTGTGTGTGCGATGGATGTTGGAGAAGGCAGAACTGAGGGGCGAGGCCGGAGGGGTCACACATGAAGGCATCGTCCCCCTGATGCTCTCTTCCGAGGAAAACTGGGGGAGGGTTGCCAAATTCACGGAGGGCATCCTTCGTCGGAAGAAGGTGGACCTCCCCTAGTTAATAGAGGATGACTGCTCCGGAGAGTGCCGCGTGGCAAACAACCTGATCCTCTCCCCGAAGTAATGCCTAAAGGTGGTTTCCGGGGAGGGCGAGGTTTTAGTGGGTAGGCCAGCACCTTCTGTGCTCTCCCCTGAGGTCTCATTCAAGAGATTTCCTCCCTCCTTAAAAAAAAAAAAAAAAAAAAAAAAAAAAAACTCCGAACAGAGAAGCAAACAGCAGCGAGCCCGAGATGGAATCTCGCAAAGCTGAACAAGGAAAAGTTCAGATCAACAATCCAACAAGGAGAAAGGATTTTAGCGGAACTACCAGTAGAAAACTCAGAAGACACAGAACGCCTGGTGGAAGCAATGATGGAACTCATCGAACATACGTGCGTGGAATCAATGCCAAGAAAATCGGACAAAAAAGGGAGATCACCAGTTTACTGGTGGAACAACGAGATTGCGGACCTACGAAGAGAGTGCCAACGTCTCAGAAGACGCACTCAACGAGCAAGAAGGGGAATTGATCAAAATGAGATAGAACTGCGGAAGATGGAAAAACGAGCTGCAGGGAAGCTGCTTAATCTAGCCATCAAAAAAAGCAAAACAACACACTGGAAAGCTCTTAGCGCGGAGGTGAATAACGACCCGTGGGGCCTGGGGTACAAAATCGTACTGAAGAAACTCGGAAAGTACGCAAAACCACCACCAAGAGACGCCGACGTAATGGAAAGGATAATAGCAGCACTGTTTCCGGAACACAAAGAGAGACAGTCTCAGCACGTAACAGTCCAGAATGATGAGATTCCTCTTTTTACTGAAAGAGAATAAGCATTAGCAGTGAAATCTATGAAAAACCAGAAAGCTCCAGGGCCAGATGGTATTCCCTCAGAAATCTAAAGCTAGTGACTGAAATAACGCCCAATACATTGCGTATAACGCATGCCTGAAAACCGGGTGCTACCCAAAGAGATGGAAAAGGCAGAAGCTAGTGCTGATAGACAAAGGAAAAGAAGATCCAAACAGCGGATCGGGAAACCGCCCCTTATGCATGCTAGACAACGCTGGCAAGGTGCTGGAAAAATTCATAAGATCGAGACTGCAGGCAGCGGTACAGGCTGGAGGGGACTTATCCGATAAACAGTTTGGATTCCGCAGAGGCAAGTCTACGGCCGATGCTGTTGCAGTTGTACAAAGAACGTTCCAATAAGAACAACAGAAGAATCAGCACTCAAAAAGAGGTAGTACTACTCGCTACCATCGATATCAGGAACGCATTTAATTCCGCTGCGTGGAAAAATATGACGAGTCCGCTAAGGGAGAAGTACCATGCTCCCCCTATCTACTTAGAATAATGGAAGACTATCTCAAAGATAGACAGCTTCTGTATGAAACCAAGGATGTTTTTAGGTCGAAAAAGGTAACCGCTGGGGCTGCCCAAGGATCAATCCTGGGACCAGAGTTGTGGAACATATCGTACGACGATATCCTGAGGCTCGAGCTGCCTGATGGATGTTACTTGATTGGCTATGCCGACGATGTAGCGATCGTCATTTTAGGAAAAACCAAGGAAGAAATACAGTGGAAGCTATCGAGCGTAATGCGGATTCTCAGAAGATGGTTGGATGACCACAGCTTAGTTCTAGCAGCGGAAAAGACCGATCTCATCTTCCTCACTAAGAAGCACAAGACTACCTTCGACAATATCCAAGAGATGCACATTGAAGGTCTTAACATTGAGACAAAGGAGCACATCAAGTATGTAGGTTTCACTCTAGATTCGAAGATGAGCTTCGCTGAACACATTAAAAGGACGGCGAATAAAGCATCGAAGGTTGCACAATCACTCGATCAATTAATGAGGAATGTCGGCGGACTAAGGGCCAGCAAGAGGCAACTTTTAATGTCGGTAACACACTCAATTCTGCTATACGGAGCGGAGATATGGGGGGAGGTATCGCAAAAGGAATTTTATCGCACAAGAATAGCTAGAGTGCAACGCAGGTACGACGGGGACCGCCGAGGCAGATGGACCGCACGCCTATTGCCAAAACTTAAAGTTTAGATAGAAAGGAACCACGAGGAGGTAAATTATTATCTGACCCAACTGCTGTCGGGACATGGATACTTCCGATCCTACCTGTACAAGCAAGGAAAGGTAGCAAGCACCAACTGCCTCGGCTGCGGACAAGGTGATGATAGTGCGGAACACTCTTTCTTCACGTGCGAACTGTGGCGAGCAGAACGACGACTACTAGAGGACAAGATTGGACAATTTACCCCCGATAATATCGTGGAGGTGATGATAAAGAACGACGAAAACTGGAACACCGTAACCAAATATGTGGAAACGGTACTACGGACCAAGAAGAGACGCGGATTGGCCGATTAGCACACTATAGACCAGCAATCTCGACGTGTCACAGAAGAGACAAAGAGAGAAGACAGAAGAGAACTCCCGTGGAGATATTAGAAAAAGGTACAGAAAGGAGTAATCGTGTAACCAACGAAGAATCGACCACTTTGAGTAATGCGAAAGCGGGTCCAAAGCGGTAACCTAATAAATGAGGTTAGTAAAAAGAGGTAGGGTTTTAGTGGGTCGTATGGACAGGGTACAGCCCCACACACCGGTGAGCTTCGCATGGACACCTAAGGTGCGACTGCGCATTTCCGCTCTTTTCGGAAAAAAAAAAAAATTATTATTATTATTATTATTATTATTATTATTGATTGCCCGGTTATTATTATTGAGCGGTCTCAGCCTGTGCTCAAGGCACGGGTAAATCTTCAACCTCCACGTGCATGCCGTGGCCGCTGGGCAACGCTTACTGTCGCGTCAATGCTCTTAACAGCAGCGCTAAAACAGAGGCGGCCAACGGAGGCTCTGGGTGGTGGGTTTAAACCGTTCCCGTCGGGCGATGGCGCCAACAAAAGGGTACTCTTATCGCTTGTCCGTTCCTTCTCGACTTCTTGTCGATCGGGTAAAGGGGGCTCGTGGTCACCTCTGATACCTAGTTTGTGCAAGCCAAAGCTGGAAACGTGGATCCTATAAACGGACTCAGACCGGATAGACAGAGGTAGACGGAGGCGAGCCTTCTAGGGGCCCTATAAACAGGTATCTCCTGGAAGGTGGTCGCCATTCTTTACGTGGAGCTATAGAGCATGAAGCCCACCGAGTATAAAGATAGTGGGACGAAAGGAACTCGAGCTAATGGCGGTCCACCGTGTTAGCCGTGCGGTGCGGCCTGTGAGCTGCCAAAAGGAGATTCTGGGTGGGGAGACTAGCATTCAATTGCGTGCTTGGGCAACCCGAACCATCTTTGGCTCCCGCTGGCGGCAAGACGGGGGGCTCTGCGGCTAGCCACCGTGGGTCAATCAGCAATGGCGAGTGCGCTCTGACGCGTGATGTCTGCCGGAAGCGCACCAGAGAACGGAACACCTTTTGTTCGGGAGGGAAGCTCGAGAAAGTGGAGATGGGCTAGCGCGTGAGGGTGTGCTATATCCTCTTATGATGGTCCAAGCCAGGGGGTATCCTACAGGCATGTGTTGGGAGATGCCCTGGCGAGGCCGTCGATGAGGGGTCCCGGAGGCCGGTCACATGGGGGGAACGAAAACTAAACGAAAAAGAAAAGCGGACAGCAGAGGTAAGTAGTCTGCAGAGCAGAACCTTAAAGGTTCCGTCAATGCGCACCGAAACTATTAGCGCATCAAGCATTACGAGCGCTAGTAGCTATGGCAGCGCTGCGGCAGACAAGATGGTAGCGCACCCATCTACATCACTGGGTGCGGCAGACGAGATAGTAGCATACCCATCTACATCACAGGGTGCTGCAACAAGAGAAAAGGACGCAGAGTCAAAGGTCATTGATTCTATCACAAAACTCCTCAAGGAAATGATAGAATCAATGAAGAAGAAGAAGAAGAAGCAATACCGAGGAGATCTTCGAGAAGTGTGCGTTGTCTTATTTATTGGTGGACGGACGAGATCGCGGAGCTGAGGTGGGGATGCCTGCAGCTGCGCCGAGTGGCCCTGCGGGCTCAGAGGCGCGATCGCGAAGCCGCTCTCAGGATCACCGAATACCTAATGGTGAAAAGAGCTCTGAAGCGAGCAATCAAAGCGAGTAAGAGATACTGCTGGAAGAAGCTAGGGGAGGATCTGAACAACGATCCCTGGGGGTTAGGATATAAAATTATCACCCGCAAATTGGTTGCTTTCGGCAAGAGCGAGCCCATGAGCGCGGAGGTAATGGACGGAATAGTCTATGCCCTGTTCCCCACTCATCCCAAACGACGGGATGAGCCCCTAGCTCTTGAGGGCTCCGAGGCACCGCCCTTCACAAAGGCGGAACTACAATGCGCAGCGTGTTCCCTAAAGAAGAACAAGGCGCCGGGGCCTGACGGGCTTCCAGCGGAAATACTGAAAGCGATGGCAAATGGCCATCCTGAGCTCTTGCTTAGCATGTACAACTCGTGCCTTCAGGCGGGAATATTTTATTCCCGCTGGAAGGAGGCGAGAATTGTGCTGATAAGCAAGGGCAAGGAACCAGTTAATGCTCCGTCGGCGTATAGGCCCCTGTGCATGCTGGACACTGCCGGGAAGTTCCTGGAGAAGCTTCTAAGATCCCGCATCCAGGCGGCGATACTGGCGGCTGGCGACTTCTCCGAGGGGCAGTACGGCTTTCGGAGAGGGAGATCTACCATCAAGACCATTCAGGATGTAGTGGAGGCGGCCAGGTCTACGGAGCGGGAAAATCACTTCTCCCGACCCATTTGTCTCCTGGTGACACTTGATGTCAAAAACGCCTTTAACTCGGTAAGGTGGACAGACGTGCTGGGGGCACATCAGGGACTATCTGAAGGATCGATTCATAACGTTCGACACGACAGAGGGCTCCACGCGGAAGGAGCTAACGTCTGGTGCGGCCCAAAGCTTCGTCTTAGGATCCGATCTATGGAACGCCTCCTACGATGGGATCTTTCGAATGGAAATGCCGGAAGGCTGCTTGCTGGTCGGGTATGCGGATGACTGGGCGGCCGTTATTATTGCTCGCTATATGACGCTGGCGCAGACACGACTCGACCAGACCATGCGTAGAATTCGCTATTGGATGAGCGACCATGGGCTGGAGCTAGCTGAGGCCAAAAACGAGATTGTGCTCCTCACGAAGAAGCGCATCCCCCGAGTGCAGCAGCTAAGTATAGGTGAAATGTCGGTACAGACTAAGCATGCGTGATGTAACTAGGGGTGATGCTAGATGCGAAACTCACCTTTGGAGAACATATTCGGAGATCGGCGGACAAGGCGGCTGTGGTGGTGGATTCTTTTTGCAGGGTTATGAGTCTCCCTCGAGGTTATGACCAACTTGGGTGGACCACGGCCATGCATTAGGCCGCTGCTACTACGCGCTGCTGAGTCCGTCATGCTTTACGGTGCTGAAGATTGGGCCGATGCGCTGCGGTACGAAATGTACCGCAAGCGCATGGCGGCGGTGCAAAGGAGATGTGCCCTTCGTGTAGCATGCTCGTATCTCACGGTCTCGGAGGTGGCTTCTCTAGTGGTTGCTGGGGTAATACCTATTGACCTCCTAGCCCGAGAGCGGAAGATCGTCTACCAAATGAAGGGACAAGCCGAAGCAAAGAAGCGGGCTAGGAAGCAATCCTTCGCCTGCTGGCAGGATCGGTGGGCGCAGGATACGCGCGGAAGGTGGTCCGCCAGACTAATAAGCCAGGTGGCCCTATGGAACAACTGACAGCATGGGGAGGTGAGTTATTACCTTACCCAGATGTTGACCGGTCATGGGTACTTCCGCACGTACCTGCATAGGATGGGCAAAGTCGCGGACCCCAGTTGCTTATATTGCGGGTCCGGAAAAGACGATGCTCATCACACTTTCTTCGTGTGTGTGCAATGGATGTTGGGTCGGCGAGGCCGGAGGGGTCACACGTGAAGGCATCGTCCCCCTGATGCTCTCTTCTGAGGAAAACTGGGGGAGGGTCGCCAATTTCGCGGAGGGCATCCTTCGTCGGAAGAAGGCGGACCTCCCCTAGTTAATAGAGGATGACTGCTCCGGAGAGTGCCACGTGGCAAACAACCTGGTCCTCTCCCCGAAGTAATGCCTAAAGGTAGTTTCCGGGGAGGGGGTTTCTAAGCCAGGAAGGAGGTCTCCTCGACGCACTCCCGCCTGCTGCGACCTGAAGATAACTGCGGGGAGCAGCAGGCGGGCATGCGTCAAGGGGGGGAGGTGTTAGTAGGTAGGCCAGCATCTTCTGTGCTGAGATATTGATTGCCCGAGTATATAGCTCAGGGACACTTGGCTTTCGGCATTGTATCCCTATCCCCCTAGCTGTTCCTCAGCAAAGTGGTTCTTTCCTAAGGCTTTGGAGTAAGCCATTATATTGTTTGTCCCCACTTTGCTGAATATCTCCAAGTCTAAAAAACCCCTGTTCCGAGCCACTTGACGCGAGCGTCCGTGAGTTTAGGGCACTCGTAAAGGGAATGTTTTGTTGTTTCTTCCTCTTTCTGGTACCACCTACATAGATTACTTGTTCCCTTAGTTTTGTTTGTATAACAGCGGAGGTCGCAATGTCCTGTTAATAGGCCTATACGGGTTTGGGCCCCTTGTTTGTCTAGGTTTTCGCTCTTTGAGATCCTTCCAGTAATGTGCTTTCCAAGTAGCTCCTTGGTCCACCTATAATCTTCAGAGTTCTCCCAGGCTTCCTATCTTTCCATCTTTATTATGGTACTTATGATATTACAACCCTCCTGGTATGGTACTCCTACCTCCCATTCTGGTTGATCACCAAAACACGCTCCTTGTCTTGCAAGGTTATCTCTTAAAGTTTCAAGGTTAAAGTTACTTTTTGGATGGTCGTATGTCCCATCCCATTGTCTTTCCACTCACCACTGCATAACATTCTGTACGCTGTCCTGGCCACCACCTGCTTGATGTCAAGGTCAAGGCCATTTATGTCCAGCAACATTCTGATTGCCGCCGTGGATGTAATTTTTCTCAAACCATATGCCCCCCTCAATGCCACAGCCTATATATGGTCCAGGCTTTTGATTGACGTTCTTTTACGGATTGCTTCCCACCATATCATTGCAGCATAGGTCAGCTTCGGTTTCAGTATTGCCTCGTATAACCACAAGACTTTTTGAGGTTCAAGCCCCCAGCCTGTCCCTAGGTATCTTACTCCTTCTGCGTACGGTATTTTCTTCCCGTAGAAGGTTACTTTCTTATTTATTTTACTTTTATATTTCCTGGTGAAAGGGACTATTTCCGTTTTGTTTGAATTTATCCCTAGGGATATCCCCTGGCACCATTGTTTTACTTTCTCCAGTATCTTTTGGATGAGATCTGGTAGAATTTCTTCAAATTTTCCTTTGACCATTATGGCGAAATTATCTGCATAGCCGATTGCAAAGATCCTTTCTTTGCTTAGCATACATAGCAATCCATCAACTACCAGTAGCCACAGTAGGGGTGAAAGCACTCCCCCTTGTGGGCATCCTTCGTTGATTTTTCCTTTTACCTTTTTACCTCTCCATTCACTGTATACGCTCCTGTTAGTCAGCATCCTCATCACCCATGTGTCTCTTGTGGTGCAATTAAAGGCTCCCTCAATATCTATGAAGGCTCCAGTTACTATTTCCTTCATTCTAAAGGCTTTATCGATGTAAGTGACCACTGAGTGTAATGCCGTTTCCGTAGAATTGCCTACGGTGTACGCATGCTGTCCTGCATATAGTGGACTTCCACTCAGAATTTCATTCCTTATGTAGTAGTCCAACAACCTCTCCAATGTTTTCAACAGAAAGGACGTTAGACTTATTGGTCTAAGGTCCTTTAGTGGGAATAGTCTTTTTTTCCGGGTTTTGGGATAAACGCCACCCGTGTTTACTTTCATTTATCAGGTGCGTATCCTGTGGAAATACATCCTCTGTGTAGTCCCGTAATTAGGTTTAAGATGTGTTCATCTCATTCCTGTAACATCTTCGGAAATGTTCCATCCGGGTCTGTTGTTTTATATGGTTCAAAGCAATTAATTGCCCACTCAACCTTTTCCTTTGTTATAACTTTGGCTGCTAACTTCCAATCTATAGTTCCTCCACACCGTTCCAGCGTGTGCGATATTTACTCATTCTTCCTAATGAAATTAGGATAGCATGCTTTGAATAGAAGTTCCAGAGTTTCCTCCTATGTATCTGTGTAGCTTCCTGCCGCGTCTTTTAGACATTGTAGTCGGCAGTCATTATCCTTGGTAAGGAGCCTAGCTAGTTTAGCTGGGTCTGCTAGATTGTCAATGCCCGAACAGTAGTTCCTACAACTTTCCGTTTTAGTTGCCTTAACTTCTTTTTTGAAGGCATTCAGCGTATTTTTATACGCTTTCCATCCTTCCTGGTCATTTAATTTATTTGCTTTGTTGAACAATTTTCTCGCCTGTTTCCTCAGCTTTTCCAGGTTTCCGTTCCACCATGGTGTGCTGTTTTTGCTCCCTCTAGGTTTCAGGGTTTGGTCCATTAAATGCGAGTAGTTAAAGTGTAAAAAGTTCCGGCAATCAAAAGTTATGTATACAAATGTTATACCTATTATACTGGAAAGTGTATTTTTTCCATTTAACCCAGGCTGGCCCCCTTAAAGCGAAATAAAAAAGTTTCGGAAAATGATATCGAATTTAAATTTTGGCTTTTCAATGTAGGCAATGGTAGTTTTTTACCAAAATATGATAGAGAAAATAAAGTAATAAAAATCCCAAAAACAATTATATCAAACGAAAATATTATAGACAAAAAATCGACATTTTTATGAAAGTGTAATTTACGCTCCAAAAAATGTTCATATTATTGAAATTAACAATGAATTTCTTAATCGAATACCGATGCAGTCTATGGATTATTTAATCATTGACATAGCAAAAAACAATAATAATGAAAATTTAATGATTCAATGATTAATGGGGAAAAATCGGGGGTGTTCCTTTTGACGATGTCCAGATGTCCAGGAGCATCGTCAGGACGGTGGGACATCGTCTACAGGGAAGCCCATGTCGCACTTGCAAAAATGCAGTTTGATGCACTTGCATTTAAAATAAAACAATGGTTCAATTATCTGCAAGAATAAGTTATCGAAGAACTTTTGGTCGGAATGGTCGGAAAAAGAAAAAAAAACCCTGAATAAATATTTTAATATAATAGAGGATAATAAAGATGTGAATTTAAAAAAGGATTTTATTGAATTTTAATAAATATTTTTATCAACCGAACGATGAAGCATACGATCACTTTCATTCAAAATGAGTATGAAAAAATCCGCCGAAAAAAAATAATAACCCTAAATCTAATCAATCAGTAATATTTTCAGAATAAGTTTTTATAACTTTCACTCTATTTACTTTGAATTTAAATTTATAAAGTATTTTATGCCTGACAGTTATCTGCATTGAAAATAAGTTTAGAATTTAGAGTAACTCAAAACAGTAAAATACGTTACATAGTGCAATATGCCCGCGTCATCGCCATAGTAGCATTTTCAGGGCATATTCTAAAAATATTGCTGAAATTCAAATACTCTAGTATTTAGTGATACGCATTATTAGTAATAATGTCCTAAAAAATTAAATCAATTTTATTCATTTGTTCTAAATTTTGTGATCTACTTCTTAAATTAAAAAAAAAAAAAATGCACCTTTTTTTATGCGTATTTAATTTTTTTTGAGAATTGTACGTTATTTTCAGGTATTACATTTTCTAGCGACTGAAGTCTACAAAATTGTACTTATCCGTTTCTCATTTTCAATTCCATTACGAAGGTAATCCTTTAACGCATAGTAGACATCTGGAGTCCAGTTAAACCCAAATAATATTTATTTTATTGAGTTTACCTTCTAAATTATGGTTTACTAATTTTCAATAACTACAAAGTACTATACTGATCAATTTGTCACAAAAAAGGAAGATGGCAATGTTTTCTTGCAGAAGGTCAACTGAACCTAGTGTGACAAATACGTAGTTTTTTTCGAGGTGCGAACACTTAAGAGGAGATCGGAGCAATAACAGATTCCTGTATAATCGGCCGATATTTTCAACGACGTTTTTCATTTTTGTATAACAAAATTGTATAAGATTTTGCACTTATACTCCAAATCAACTGCAGAATTGCATTAAGTATCATCAATGAGAAAGAAGAACAAAGTCGTTGAAAAAATTGATCAGTAACGCAGAAAGAATCTGTTATTACTCCGATCTCCTCTTAAGGGTTAAGGGGAGGTCTTACCATCCTACATTACCGACCGCGATACGAATCGCTGTTTCCAACTTTTCTCTGTCATTTATTATTGAAATAATGCACAAATTAAATTCCACTCAAAAAAATCATTAAAGAAGAGGGCTCAACTAAGATAATTGTAATACGGAGTCAAAAATCGTCGTTACATTACTAGCAAATAAGCAATGGCGCTGCGATCGTTCAACTCAACATCGTTTTATGCCAAATTAAAAAATTTACTAATTTTATAATTTTTGACTCCGTATTATAATTATCTTAGTTGAGCCCTCTTCTTCAATGAATTTTTTGAGTGGAATTTAATTTGTGCATTATTTCACTAATAAATGACAGAGAAAAGTTGGAAACAGCAATTCGTATCGCGGTCGGTAATGTAGGATGGTACGGCCTCCCCTTAAAACAATAAAATTTGTTCTTACCTTGCTCTTATGAATATGCTGATGTTGGAATTCACTATCAAACTCTGGCTCGCTGAAGTAACTTTGATCTTCCCAGTGAGATGGAAGAATAGGACCGACAGGGACGCCGAGACTACCTGGCATTCCAGCTACTCCGTCACTTTCGAATAATCGAAGGACACTGCGGTCTCTGATGTCACGTAAATGGGACCTGTAAACAGAATTCCAATCATGGTTTGATGTTTTTTAACAAAGTTAGTTTTAAATACTTTATAAATATTTGCAATTAATATTTAAAAACAAATTGAGCAAATTACAAGACACAGATTGAATGATACCAATATTCAAACTATGTCGATGTAAATTTGATTTTTAGTGGTCTAGCCCGACAAGATGGTCAAATTTGCTTCTGATGATATTATCCTAAGGCAAGACAGAGGACTTAAAATTGTAGCGTGAGACGTGATGGCTGATTAACGAATTACACCGACAGAAAATATGGATGAAAAATTATTATACTCTAGTAAGCGAAGAAAAAAACTCGAATTTTACTGGTTAATTGCGCTAACATTTGACATAATAACATTTAAATCTGCAGTATATAAAATAACCATGTTTGTAACATTTTATTAAATTCTCGATAAATATTCCTACACTGGAAAACAATTATTCTAAAAATTATAATGTTCCCTGTAAAAACTACTGTCCTGTTCTGGGAAGCAGGCCAAAGACCGTCATAAATGACGTATTTGTGCAGAAATACAACAATTTTTATTATTCGTACCCTAAAAATTGCACGTCTAATCGTAATAATATGACTAGGTAACCTGGTAAAATTTATTATGAATAAAATTTATATAATTTAATCACAAAAGGGTCTAGCCGGGTAAGGGATCAAAAATGCCCCAGCCTGGATTTTTATTTGGAATTGGTAATCCGAAATAACACTATTAAAAACTTCTCCATATGAATTTTCTGCCATTCATGGGGACTGATACGACTGTAACAAGCTAATACGTATTTTTTTTATTTTAATTATTTTCTCTAACAATTCGTAACGTAAAAATTACATACGTATCTCTTTGTATTAAATAACCATGATTTTTTTTATCAATTGCTGTAACGTTAAATATGTTATTCATTGAAGAGAATACCAAAAAATGTAAAAAACCCATTTTTTAACAGGTTTTTCTTGATTTTCTGGGTCGGTAGATGTCAAAGGACTTCAGTGACCTCAAATATCGACTTACCGACCCCAAAAACCTCTTAGTTTACATATAAAAACATGAGAAATGCATATTTTTGTAGTTCTTGTTGGAAAATATACGTGCTGTAGAGAAAAATTAGAGAAAACCTTATTTCTCACATTTTTCTCACGATTTTGCCATTTGAAGAAAGCGCAGTACTTTCAAAATCATCAAAAATCAACTCAAAAATCCCGAGAACTATTTCATCTATGTAGAAAAGAGTGAAAATTTTGGTTTTTATTGAATTGAAAAATGCGAAAAAATTCAATTTTTGCACGATTTTGTTAGTCATAACTATTTTTCAAGTCACAAGTGTTTACAAAAATAATTGATTTTGAATGCTTGGAAAAATAATTGTTTTTTTGCCAAAATTTTCTCCCTAGCTTAAAAATTAAAAACAATTTTTTTTGAGTGCATTTTTTTCTGAAAAAAATTAAAAAAAAAAAGTTATGCTTATTTAATACAAAAAGATACACATGTAAATTTTTTTTTTAAATGGAAACCCCTATTTCTGACAACGGCAATCGATAGAATGGGAAATTTTACATCCAAATATGTACTGAGATCATAGGTAAAGTACGACCATGAGCTCATCTGAATGTCATTAAGGTTGAGCCACGTAAGAGGCGGCTCTTTCCTGCACTTCTTTGAGGCAGCTGTTTACGAATGAAGTCAACTAATTCTTGGAGTAACTGATTCACGAGGAGTCCAGTGGTGACCTTGGATTTGACCTTCAAGGTCATTTTAAGGTCAACTTTTTTCATTTAGCGTTACCCAGGAACAACGACGTCCCTTTGCCCCTCGCGATCGGGGTGTTTGATTTACGCGAGTCCCCTCCTAAATTTTTGAATATCCTTATTTGACCTAATTCACGAATAACAATCGAATAAATCTTTATCTTTTTACTTGTATCTTACTAATATTAAATTTCTGTTAAATATCTCATAAAAAAATTCATTTTGTAGGTTAATTTTTATAAAAGCCGGCCATGGTATACAATAAATTTTGGTATTAACCCATTATCCGCCGGGACGGACGTTTTTTTTAGACAATGTTCAGTCTATTATCTACATCATTTAAAATGTTTCAAAAAATTTTGGAGTCAATGATTTTTAAGCAAAATTTAATACTCTTTCAGAATCTGGCTTAGGAATTGAGCTAACTGCTAATTTTAGAAAGTTAATAACAATTAAAAAAAAAAAAACACGAATTTTTCGTAAAAAAATTTCTTTTGACTCGAATTTTAAAAGGGAAAGAGGATTGATACATAGGTCTAGGTGACATTTCTTGCGTCCATGGTATCTGGGCTTGAAAGTCTAATAGTTTAAAAATCGAAATTCAACATGGCGCCCATCAAAATGGCGCCTTGTAGTAAAAAATCCGTACAGAAGCTAAACCAATTTTTTTATATGACAAGGAAGTACGTAGCAAAAAAACTTTATATAGAAAAAAAACCTTCAAATTCTTCAAATATCACTCCTGAATTTTTTCAGAATTTTCCGAGAAAATTTTTGGATTGTCCAAAAAATGGAGGAATTAAAAAAAACAAATTTGTACCAGAAAATTCTAAAAAAAGTCTTATTGTTTGACGAATTCAAAGCATTTTTTTCTACATACAACTTCATACACAAAATACGTTACTTAGCCGGCAAGTATTATTGCCGTTGCCCGACTCTCACCACGGGGAGGTGAACGCTATTGAAAGTCTAATTTTTTTTTATTTTTATGTATTTTTTTTTTTTTTTTTTTTTTTTTTTTTTTTGTTTTGAATTCGTCAAACAATAAGACTTTTTTTAGAATTTTCTGGTACAAATTTGTTTTTTTTAATTCCTCCATTTTTTGGACAATCCAAAAATTTTCTCGGAAAATTCTGAAAAAATTCAGGAGTGATATTTGAAGAATTTGGAGGTTTTTTTCTATATAAAGTTTTTTTGCTACGTACTTCCTTGTCATATAAAAAAATTGGTTTAGCTTCTGTACGGATTTTTTACTACAAGGCGCCATTTTTATGGGCGCCATGTTGAATTTCGATTTTTAAACTATTAGACTTTCAAGCCCAGATACCATGGACGCAAGAAATGTCACCTAGACCTATGTATCAATCCTCTTTCCCTTTTAAAATTCGAGTCAAAAGAAATTTTTTTACGAAAAATTCGTGTTTTTTTTTGTTTAATTGTTATTAACTTTCTAACATTAGCAGTTAGCTCAATTCCTAAGCCAGATTCTGAAAGAGCATTAAATTTTGCTTAAAAATCATTGACTCCAAAATTTTTTGAAACATTTTAAATAATGTAGATAATAGACTGAACATTGTCTAAAAAAAAACGTCCGTCCCGGCGGTAATGGGTTAAATATTACTGTGCTATCATCCAACTCACAAATAATAAAATAATCGTACATAATTTATTTTTTATTTTCTTCTCAAAAAAATGATATCATTAAAATTAAAATCGAAAAAGATATAATGTTTTGTTTAACAACTAATATCTCTCATTCAGTAATGCGTGCAATAGTTAGATTGTGATAGAGGTTTATTGTTAAAACACTACTCAACAATTTCTTTTTTTTTTACGTTTATCTGTGTTACAAGTTTTTGTTTTTTCATCTCAATTAGTTTTTGAGTAAGGTTTGATCTACAGACTCAAAATGGAATGTCTGACTGAACGAGAGATAATTACGATTCTCATGATGAGAGGTTGGGGCCAAGTGGAAAGAACTTTAAGGGCAGTAAAGGATGCATTCAATGAAACGTTTAGACATACAGTTACAAAGTTCAATAATTTTGGCACTGCGAGAAATCTACCTAAGTCAGGCAGACCAAGATCAGCAAGAAATGAAGAGAACTCGCAAAATGTTTTGTTATCATTTATTAAAAATCCTCATAATTCCATACAGAGTTTCTCAGGAGCATAACATATTTCCATCCATTCAAAGTATATCTGGTTCACAAGTCGAATGAAGATGATTTCGATCGTCGCGTTGAGTTTTGTGAAGACATGATGGCACGCATAGTTGAAAATCCACACTTTCCATCAAACATAGCTTTCTCGGATGAAGCAACTTTTCAACTTGATTGATCTTTAAATAGGCATAATTGTAGATATTGGACACAGGACAATCCTCACTGGATGCGAGAAGATAAATCGCAGTATCCGCAAAAATTAAATGTGTGGGCTGGAATACTCAACAATAGAATTATAGGACCATTTTTTATTGATGGTAACTTAAATGCTCAAAAGTACGAAGTTATGCTTCGAGATCAAATAGTTCCTGCAATCAGAGAGATAGTCGGCGTAAATTTTGAAGACACATGGTTTCAGCAAGATGGTGCAGCGTCTCATTATGGACGAAACGTTAGCATTTATTTAGACGAAGTATTTGATAATCGGTGGATAGGACGGAGGGGCACGATTGAATGGCCAGACAGATCTCCAGATTTGACGCCTTTAGATTATTTTTATTGGGGTTATCTGAAAGATCTGTTATACAAAACCAAACCGCAAAATCTAGATGAATTACGCCAAAGAATCATCGATGAATCCGCACTCATTCCCACTGCAGTGACCAAACATGCTGTTAATGCTTTCTACCATCGATTGGCTTACTGTCAAGAAGTAAATGACTTGAAGTGTAAATCGAGCACCCCGATCACGAGTGGCAAGGGGACTCGCGTAAATTAAGCACCCCGATCGTGAGAGGCAAGGGGATTCACGTAAATCAAGCACCCCGATCGCGAGTGGCAAGGGGACTTGCGTAAATCAAGCACCCCGATCGCGCGAGGCAAGGGGACTCGCGTAAATCAAGCACCTCGAAGGGAACAGATTTTACTACGTCCACGTCGTTGTTCCTGGGTAACGCTAAATGTAAAAAGGTTGACCTTAAAATGACCTTAAAGGTCAAATCCAAGGTCACCACTGGACTCCTCGTGAAACAGTTACTCCAAGAATTTGTTGACTTCATTCGTAAACAGCTGCCCCAAAGAAATGCAGGAAAGAGCCGCTTCTTACCTGGCTCAACCTTAATAACCTTCAGATGAGCTCAAGGTCGTACTTTACCTATGACCTCAGTACATACAGTACCGTTCAAAAGTTCTTGAACGCTTGAAGAAATAATTTAAATATCATAAATTACAATATTACAGCTTCTAAGTGGGCTAGAGACAAAAGAAAAAAAGCATTTTAAAATAGAGAGAACATACTTTCTTTTTATATTAATGGCTTATTTTTAAGATTTTTTTTTTAATCCTGCAATCATTTGTAAGACAACGTATTTTCAGCATTTTTTCAAGTTTCGTTCAATCACTTGCTGTTTTTCGGGAAATTATCGTAAAACAATTTTGTAGAAAGCATTCGAAAGCTTGCAATGAGAGCTTTAATTTTCATGTTTGACATATTTCTCTACTTTAATTTTTTACGCTTTTATGGCGTTTTTTTTGTGAAAACTAACTATTTTGAAAAAATAAATTGACGTCTAAAAATAATGATTTTTCAAAAAAATTTCGTAAGAAAAAAAGATGTATATATACATTTTATATTTTATATATATTCGTTATATAGATTACATATGAATTTTAATATTAAAAACGATGTTATTTTTCAGAAAAATCATTATTTTTCGACGTAAATTTATTTTCTCAAAAATCGGTAGTTTTCACAAAAAATGCCATAAAAGCATAAAAAATTAACGTAGAGAAATATGTCAAACATGAAAATTAAAGCTCTCGTTCCACGCTTTCGAATGCTTTCTACAAAATTATCCTACAATCATTTCACGAAAAACAGCAAGTGATTGAACGAAACTTGAAAAAATGCTGAAAATACGTTGTCTTACAAATGATTGCAGGATTAAAAAAAAAAAAAATCTTAAAAATAAGCCATTAATATAAAAAGAAAGTATGTTCTCTCTACTTTAAAATGCTTTTTTTATTTTGTCTCTAGCCCACTTAGAAGCTGTAATATTGTAATTTATAATATTTAAATTATTTCTTCAAGCGTTCAAGAACTTTTGAACGGTACTGTATTTGGACGTAAATTTTCCCGCTCTATCAATTGCCGTTGTCAAAAATAGAGCTTTCCATTTAAGGAAAAAAGTTGATATTGAAATAACCTTCAAGGTCAAGTTCAAGGTTAACTCCAAGGTCACCATTGGATTCCTCGTTGAAAGTTACTACTAGGATGATCTTCGTTTTTTTCAAAAACATCTTTATTATCATGGCGCCGGGAGGTAATGAGCCGCCCGATGACTCTCTGACTAAACATTATAAATGTCATCCTACCCAAAAAGTAGGAGCAGTAGTGTGCATTGTATGTGATAATTTTAAGTTCGTAGCAAAATACAATACAGAAGCACGAGTAAAACTCTTAACCAACTCGTTTGTCATCTGTCAAGAGCATTCGAACCTTGCTCTAACCTCCAAACTACCATATGGTACGCTCCCGCCGGCCACTAGTGAATTTATAGTGCAGTTTGAACGTGAAAAACGTGAACAAATCAAACAAGAAATACTAAATGAAATAGTGCATGAAAAAAATGTAGACAATAACCTAGATAAAACAGTGTTTGAAGACTATAGTGAATTAGATGCCTTAAAAATAGAAAACCAACTATATAAAGAATTATATAAGGAAACTAAAGAAAATAATAAATTATTAAATGATCTACTAACGAAAGAAAGACAAAATGCCAATAAAAATAATGATTACAAAAACAACACAAACACATATGCAGAAATAGTAACTAAAAATAAACCTAAAACTAAAAGAGTGCCAATATTAATTATAAAAAAAAAAAAAAAAAAAAACAAACAATAACAATAAATTAAATCTGGAAAATGAAATTATTAAGTGTTTAACAGCCAATAAAACAGTTCAAAATAAAAACATGATTAAAAAAAAATAGCGACACGATAATAATAAACTGTATGAATGAACATAGTGTAGAAACAGTTGAAAATGAACTAGCAAAAAAATTACAAAATAATGCCAAAGTTGACAAAAAAAAAAAATAAACAATCCTAAAATAAAAGTAATAGGAATAAATAACACTTACGAAAATAATACAGAAATAAGGACGACATAAATCAAAGGAATTTTAAAAACTTTGATGACAAGTGTAAAGCGATCCGTTCATATGCCAACAAAAAAAAAATAACTGCCATGATCGAAGTCACACCTAACATCTACAAACAAATCCGTGAAAATAAGAACAAACTTTTTGTGGGATATCAAAATTGTAAAATATTTGATATCATCAACACAAATCCATGTCCCAAGTGCGCGAGATTCGGCCACAGTGGCAAAAAAAGGCTCCAATCAATCCACGTGCACGAAATGTGCAGGCGACCATACAACTGACAGATGCAAACCTGAAACTTTTAAGTGGCCAAACTGTGAATATCATAACAACAAATTCAACCCAAATTATAACACAAATCACTCTGCATTAGACAGTGATCAATGCAGCATACTTAAAAACAAAATAGAAAAATACATTGAAACAACAGACTACCCAATAGAACTGATATATCAACGCTATTTTGGTAAAGTAGAGAGTTCATAGCTCAGACAATCGGTAAGTGGATTCGAGCGCAATGACACCACCAGGCAAAGAATTGCAAGATCAGCAGGCGCAACTACATCACAAGCCACTACGCCACCAGCATATGTACTTCCAAGAACGAATTATGCTTAGTAGTAAGAAAATTGATACACACACTGAAGATTTTAATAATGAAATAATTTTAGACAGCCTTGAAAGCTTAAACACATTCAATTAATGATAAAGTATGTATACTATGCATCAATATTAGAAGTTTAAATGCAAATTATAATAAATTGTTAGTATTTTTAAATAGTTTAAAAGTTAAACCAAATATCATTGTATGCACAGAAACATGGAAGTTAGAACATCATGAATTTTCAATATACCAAATTACAAAATGTATTATAATAATAGTAGAGTAAATAGATCTGATGGAGTAGTTATTTATTTTAAAGATAATTTTACCGAAACAACTGAGATAATACAAATTCGCAAACTTAAAATAATTAACACCAAAATTACATTAGTAAATAATAAGGTAATAGTACTATCAGCAATTTATCGATCTCACGACATACACAAGACTGAATTTTTATTAAACATTAAAGATTTATTGAAACTTAATAAAAAATTTAAAAATAATATATTAGTGGGAGATTTCAATTGTGATATATTGAGCGAAACTCCAATTGACCAAGAATTTCTACAAGAATTGATACTGAACGGATACTACCCAGGACACAAAAATATTACCAGACCATCGGATATCAACAACAATAATGGAACTTGCATTGACAATTTTGTTACCAAATTAAATAACATATTATAAGACTTACCTATTACAAATTCCATTTAACGACCATTACCCCATTATAATGTCCTTAATGAAAACTAAAAATAAAACAAGGACAATTTCACTGGGAAAAAAATAGACTATAACAAGTTAAACAACACAGCTAATACAATAATTTTTTTGCAATGTTGGCAAAACATTAGTAGACAAAATACAAACACCAAGAAATCAAAGCATCAAACTACCACCAATGGATGAAAAAACTATTTTTTTACATCCAACAAACTACACAGAGATACACGAAATTATATCATGTATGGAAAACAAAAATGGATGGATTTGATGGAATCAATTCAATAACACTAAAAACTCTAGCTTCACATATCTCCTTTCCTTTGGCACACATTTTTAATGAATGCCTAGAAAAGGGAATATGGCCAGAAGACCTAAAATTAGCTGAAATAATCCCAAATCATAAATCAAAAGAAAAGCACTCACCAACAAATTACAGACCAATATCTTTGATATCAAACATCGCAAAAATCTTTGAAAAACTGATACATAAAAGAATTGTAAACTTTTGTACTGAGTGCAATTTATTACCCAATAAACAATTTGGTTTCAGAAAAGGAAAAGGTACAAATGACGCGTTATACGAAATTACAAACACAATCTACAATAAACTAGACTCAAGTAAACCAATAGCAATAACTTTTCTGGATCTAGCAAAAGCATTTGACACTGTAGATCACCAAATCTTGCTAGATAAGTTGTACGATTACGGCATCAGGGTAAACGCGCACAACCTAATAAAAAGTTATCTAGACAACCGAAAACAAAGAGTAAAAATGAATAATTGTATCAGCAATTTCGAAAATATCAACAAACGAGTTCCGCAAGGTACTATACTAGGACCATTACTTTTTATCATTTATATCAACGATTTATTAAATACTTTGTCCGAAAACTATGTACTATCATACGCGGATGACACTGTAATAATAACAACTGGAAACAATTGGCTGGAGGTTGAAAATAAAATGAACATTTATTTATAACAAACGGTAAATTGGTTAGCACTAAATAAATTATCATTAAACACAGACAAAACAATATACATGAAACTTGGAAATAATCGCAACAACCCACCAAAAAATTTGAACATAAATATACAAGGTAACAACATAAAAAGAGTTGATGAAACTAGATACCTATAAGTCATCTTTGACAGTAACTTGAGATGGAACGTACACATAAATAAAATTTACGATAAAAATAAATACCTCACTTTCACTTTCTACAAATTATCTAGAATCATGCCCATAGAGAATATGAGAATGCTTTATTATGCTCTTTTTCATAGTAAAGCTACTTATGGTATTCTGGCCTAGGGAGGAGCTTATGCCGGTAGAATAAGGTGTTTACAAAATTTACAAAATAGATTATTGAAATTAGTCAACAAGAACAAATTTATCCTTGAAAAAAAAAATCCACTAAATATTGAACAAACACTTACCTACGAATCACTAATTTACCATTACACGACGTTACAAGAGATATACTCAGAATCCAACAACCCAACAAGAAATAAAAGCATATAAATCCCGAGACGCCTCAGAAACATAAGTATAAAAAATAGTTATATACGAGCACTAACCAACTTCAATAACCTACCGAGTAAATTAAAGAACCTCAAGAACAAAGCCAGCCTCAAAACAAAAATAAAAAATTGGATTAGAGTAAATTAATGAACGAAGAAATAGACTGTTACGCATTAAAAAATCTATTTACTACACTCAACAACAATACATTCATGGAACACAGCATTATCATATCCTACATTGGAAGTCCATGGGGATATGATAGACATAGATAAACTAATGCAAGACGTAAGAACGTATATACGTGCACACGGAAACTGCAAATTACACTATAATAGATCGCATCGCAGAAGATCTAACTATATCTGGAACAAAATGCAAAAAAACCACACTGAACTTATCAACATAGCAACAAATATAGCTGAAGAAAACCATCAAAAACATTAAAGCTACCAGACTTGTCCATCCTACACAAAAAATTACTAATGAGAAATGCGACTTATGTCACTATGCTGAAATAAAAGGAATAAAACATCAGCATTATATAAAAAAAGAGAAGGTTATCACTACTGATGACATTAAAACTGATTTTTCACCTATAGAAGAAGTCTTAACAATAATAGACGAAATAGCAAAAGAAAATACAAACAAAATTTTAACAAATAAAATCCCTATCTCTCCAGGAAAATAAATTAAGCAAAATAACGAATATAGAATGTCATACGGAGACCTAAATTACCTTGGGAATAGCAAAGCACTTTTATATTTTTATAGAGGAATTAGAGGTACACAAACTTTCACCAATCCAATGCAACCAATATCTAGGCAACCGAAATTTAACGATATAATAATAGTAGATGACATTGTTTTCACTTCGTCTTGTAAATGTGATTCAGCCTTACAACATAGAGAAATGTTCCCACACTATCGAGTGACATGTGCAGTTGATCTAACATGTCCAACAAGATTAAACAACTTCGAGAAAAAAATATACAAGAGGAGCAGGAATGCATCAACAGAAATGTTCACAAAAGCAAGTTCAATGTTGATTAGGTACTGGAAATGAACTACAATTCAGATCGTTTATGCAAGTTTTTTACACACTACATAACCTAGTAACAATATTACTCGGAATTAAGTCTTAGTATGTAAGTTTTTTTAGTTTATATCGAACCAGACCAGCGAACAGGAAATAATTTTCCTCTGCTAGATTACTTTTTGTAATGTGATATTATGTGCAATTTATTGTATATTTATTGTATAATTTAATGTATATTTTTTTTCTGGTCTTATTAAAAAAATAAATAAATAAATAAATTCTTATAATTCTTCCAAAACTTTTCTCAGTGTATATACGAAAATAATAGCAAAATTTTGAATTGGCATTATATACATTCCATTAAATGTAGTAATAATTTATCAGAATTTAATCAAAATCGCTAATAATTTGTTTCCAAATATCCTCCCCTTGCGTGGACAATTAAACATAATTTATTAAAAAATCCTTATTTAAGAACAGAACAAATAATAATAGGCCTCACCTGAGATCTTCCAATTCGTAGAACATATCCTTATTGCTATCGTGAATATATATTTTGACATGAGGACTATCTAAGTATTCCATAGTAAGCTGCTTTGGAAAACTTCTTACAAAAAGAGCCTTCACAGTATCGATACTTGTTATCTCGTTCGGTAAAAGAGCTCTTTTTGTTTCACTCCGGTACTGTAGAAATACTAATCCTAAAAATTTAATGTATGCATCATTGACTTGAAACTATTTATAATTTCCTAAATGCATAATATTTATATCAGGTAGTTCGCAAAAAGTAAACTATTTCCTTTCATTTATTTTGTTAGTATTTTTTAAGTAATAAGGACAGTATAAGGAACAAGAATGAAACACTTGGAGAAATAATTGTATTGATTACTAAAAAATATTGTTCTTCAGAATTCAATCAAATATTTATAAATTTACACATTAATATCTCGATAGCCCAAGCTAGGGGAGACCTATTATAAATATATTTCACCACCGCCGCCGTGTCAGGAATTGATACCAGCGGTCTCTAGCGGTTGCTATAGTTACTTCCACGTGTTAAACTACAACCCTAAGTAAGGTATACCGCTGATCAGGTACATTTAATAAGGGATGTATTTTATTTAGGTACAACCGTTAATAAAATATATCCATAATTAGGTATCCCTTAATAAGGGGTATATTTTTACCCTTTTCCTCCCCCCCCTCCTGAGGGCCTTAGTCCTTAGGAGGGCGGACTTATCTGAGGAGGGGGGATGATTCTTGAAACGACGGTGGCAGCGGAGGCGGTGACATATTTTTATAATATAGAGAGATAAATAAAATCAGACCGGGGCGGGAGTAAAAAATTTTAGTTTCAATTATCAACAAAATTTAGACTTATTTTCTTATATTTATGCTCGCAGTTTGTAAATTTTGTCACATTCGCATCGAAAACTCGTAAAATTATAAAAACGCACGTGTCGTACTGACTCATGCAAGATAAAAACTTCCTGCACTTGTAGCTTAATGGTCTAACTATTTTAACATTTATATTAAATAATTTTATATAAATAATTGTATAATTACCTAGTGGTCGCTCAAGTGTCTTACTGGGGGTCCGTACAACAGGTAAACTACTTCGTTGTTTACCACCTCGTCGAAATCCAGTGCTTGATGTCTCTACTTCAGACATAATCCCTGGATCATCATCGAACAGCATTGCCGCTGACGGTGGTGGATATCCTCTGGGAAGGGGTGACTGTAAAATTATCAAAGTTATCTTAACTTTTTTGTTCCTATATTATTAATCGTATTATTAATTGCAGAGCTTTTATTCTACAGGTTTAACAAAGAAAGCATCAGGAATCCGATTCTCCAATGTAGTTCACTTTATAAGTCTAATTTTCTTCGCTTCACAGATTATGTTTGTTTTCACGCTATCTAGCGCATAGATACTACCGTCTAACTTTGACAGACTGTAGTTCCTAATCTAAAGACTTTTGGTCTTCGGGCCCATGAAGATTTTTATTTGACGTGTTATAAATTATCATTTTCCAAAGTTATAGAAACATTGGCCGAGAGTCATTTCCCATAAGGATTCTACGGGGGCCGTACAACCAACACCTAGATCGCCTATCGTCACTCACCTCACCAGGAGCATCAAATTTACATCGCAAAGATGTATGGAAAAATTGCATTGCGCTGATGTATATTGAAGAAGTGATTTGCTATTAGGCAAAAGGAAGACACAGGACTCCAAGGGTAATGGATGGAGCTCTGACGACCACTCCGCTACACCTCGCGCAACACGCATATAGAGAGGGGAAGTCGATAAACTCTACACTCGATGAGGCAACCACTAGAATCAAAAAAGGGATGAGGAAGAAAGGTATGGTACTTACTGTCTTCCTGGATGTGAAAGAGGATTTCTATTTCAGCAACAGGAAGGAGTATATTTTGAGGGGCGGAGAGATACAGAGTTCCTACCTCTCTTGGTAAGTGCCTACACAATTCACTAGTTGGGAGAGTAATTGAAGCACAGTGGGAATCAGCAACCGGTGGAGGCTGAGTGGCGAGAAGCTGTCCGCAAAAAGTCCTCTCGCGTACCGAATGATCCCTAGTAGTTGATGAGCTGCTGGCGAGGTTAAATAGAATGAACATTTACGCTCAGGCGTATGCGGATAACGTATTCACTTTAATTAATTTAACGGGTCATTATGACCTGTCATACTTCAAAAATAGGATAGGATTAGGTACTGAGAATACGTGCAGACTCTGTGGTGAGAGCGAGGAAAACCCATTGCACCTTTTGTTTCACTGCCCTAGGTTAATGGGTGGGAGACACAGAGAGCAATTTGTTTTAGGCTACATAGGTAGGTTGATGGGAAATGAATGATTAAGTTAATTGAGTTAACATTGCTCCTATAAACATGTATTTATCTCCTGGATTTCCTCTAATAAGTCATCGGTCAATTTTTCGGGGTTTTATTAACATCAGTTCGAATATCTGCTCGCCTTACCTCATTTTATTGGAGACGAATTCAAAACCTTGATCGCGATTAAGATACTACATATGAAATTCATTAGTTTTTATGTTTCATAATACAAATGTAATACCCTGCTAGAAATTTAAAGCATTTAAGGGGATGCCGAGCATAATTTCCGCGCTCTGCTGTACCGACAATTCTCTATATTCTCTGCTATAGCATCTAATGTAAATTTGATTTTTCAAATAATTTTGAAACGGCTTGCTTAATCGCAGTTCTGTTTGCATCAAAATATTATTTATAATTCGTAGAATGTGCGTAGACTTCTTTTTTGGCTGATTTCATTTCCTATTGCCGAAAATACTGACTTATTTTTCAATTGGAATTGAAATCAGCCAAAAAAGAAGTTTACGCATATTCTACGAATTATAAATAATATTTTGATGCAAACAGAACTGCCATTAAGCAAGCCGTTTCAAAATTATTTGAAAAATCAAATTTGCCTTAGAGGTTAGCAAAGAACATAGAGAATCGTCGGTATAGTAGAGCGCGAAAATTAAGTTAGGCATCCCCTTAAGGGGAGGTCGTACCATCCTACATTACCGACCGCGATACGAATCGCTGTTTCCAACATTTCTCTGTCATTTATTAGTGAAATTACGCACAAATTAAATTCCACTCAAAAAATTCATTGAACAAGAGGGCTCAACTAAGATAATTGTAATACGGAGTAAAAAATTATAAAATTAATAATTTTTTTAATTTGGCATAAAACGATGTTGAGTTGAACGATCGCAGCGCCATTGCTTATTTGCTAGTAAGGTAGCGACGATTTTTGACTCCGTATTACAATTATCTTAGTTGAGCCCTCTTCTTCAATGAATTTTTTGAGTGGAATTTAATTTGTGCATTATTTCACTAATAAATGACAGAGAAAAGTTGGAAACAGCGATTCGTATCGCGGTCGGTAATGTAGGATGGTACGACCTCCCCTTAATGGCAATTTAATAGACGAAGAATTAGAAATGGGTGAAAAATAGAGACGATTTTGAACTCCATGATGAAACGCTTTTTTAAATAAGAATGTCACATTTAAAGTGAATAATTAATAGAAAAAAAAAACAGTTTGCAAATGTCTGAAAAGAGAAAATTATAAAAACATTTGAAATTCCTTAATAATCACACTGGATAGCAAAAACGCTGTAAAATCATTCACTATGAGCTTATTAAGTGGTATGTGAGCTCGAAGTCGAGATCCCAATTCCATATAAAGAAGCTACTTTTAGGTTATGTTCGCCCCGATTTTTGTTCTCTCAAAAATGTCTATTTTTTAATAGCACTTAGAAGCTAGCATTTATCAAATAGCTTTTCATTCTAATGAATGTGCGAATACGGTGGAAAAAAGCATTTCATCTACCACTAAAAACAAGTCATTTCTTAGCTTCGTATTCATTTTAACTACATGGATTTCTAACAGGGTATCATTAACAAAAATTTGAATTTCTTTACAAATATACTTTAGATTAAAATCACGTTCGAAAAAAACAGGATACGCAATTTATACTTCGCGGGTAAAAAAATAGGGGAGTAAATAAAGAATCCCACAAATCACATGTTTTTCACCCTCGGTTTCGCCTCGGGAGACAATTTACATGCGGTTTGAGACATTCTTTACTTTTACTCCCTAGGTGCATAATTTACTAATAAACATTGTGGAATTCACTACAGAATTTATTTTCATACACAAATATTCTTCGAAATTTTGAATTCTCACATTAACGAAAGCAGATCAGACATGATTTCATTTATTTCGACACACATTCTAATCTAATAAATTTGATCGATTTCTGCTGGTATAACCATTCTGCATTATGCAAACAATATACACTCTAATAAAATGTGCTACAAATCTATTAAAAGAGAAAGCGGGAGTTTGAAACATAGGTATTAACTTATTTTTTTTAAATAAAGGAATAATTAATTACCTTCCTTAGTCGAGTTTTGGTCCCCATCTGACAGAAAAGTGCAGTACATGGAAAAAAATAAAAATTTATGAAATTACATTATATAAAATATAAAGGGTATTAGAGCAATAGAATATTAATAAAATAAATAAAATAGAACAAAAAAAACACTAGTGTATACCACAAAAGTAATGAATGCAATTCTAAAAGTAAAATTAATTCCAAAGTTTAGTTAATTTTAAAAATTAATTTATTAAGTGAAATTATTGAAAAAATTTGAAGAAATCTAAAAATCACGAAAAAAAAAGCAAACAATACAAAAATAATTTTTTTCGACCATTGATATAAAAAATGATCCACGAGTCATTCAAATGACTCAAAATACGTTTATGACACATTTTCTTCCTAGGAAGAAAATTAACCATTTTTTATTGAAACCTACCATGTGATTAGCAAATACAAATCACATGAGTAACAAATACAGGTCACACGAACTTAAAATACATATCACATGAACATCAAATGTATACAACCAAGATGTAATCATATGATCAGCATGTAAATATCATGTGATCGTCGTGTGACTTTTTTAGTAGGGTTTGCGTCTAAGCATGATCCTCAGTTTGCGTCCGTATCTCTGCCTGCTCCTGTACCTATGCCTGAACCTATGTCTGAACCTTTGTTTGTGTCTATACTTGTGCAAGCATCAATGTGTGAGTCTTTATCTATGCGTATACCTATGCAGATATATATCTATAAGCCTATGCCTAAACCTTTGCCTTTGTCGATTACCGTATCTGGATTGCGCTTGTGCCAATGAAGTAGACTGACAAGGAGATGCGTATCCTGAATTCGGCCCAAATTTTGCAGAATGATTATTTGATACAAAGTAATGAATACGTGTCTCTAGATTTTATTGTATGGAGCCTAGTAAGAAAATTAGGAGCCTTTTTTTAATAGTCTCAAAGTGTAGGTTTGACATTGTACTTTAATTTGAATTTTTACACATATGTGTACAATTTTTAGATTCCCAAAATTTAATATGATCATAAACGTACATTTGTCCTACATTTGTTGAAAACAAGTCCTTAATATTGTCACTATGGTTGTTTTAATAAAATTCCGAGACAACCATTCGTTTTTTTTTACCAAAGAATCATTCTATGTTTAGACAACCGTGGTCCCAACCCTGGTTATCTCCTTGTGAGTCGAAGCCCGAGCTTGTCTCTGAATCTGTACCTGCGAGTAATTCTGAACATTGACCTAAGCTTGTGCTTATATCAGAGATTAGGGAGAGATTGCCAGTGCCGTGTTAAAAAAGCGTGGCGATTTCGACAACAACGCTCCTGGCGGTGTGTGTATGAACCATACACATTTTGCTCGAGTTCCCCCACTCTGCACGCCTCGGCTTGTATAGCTCCTTGCTTTTTGACTTGGGAAGGGGAATGCAAACGAAAAGCGCTGGAGGAGACTTTTAAACAGCTGATTAGTCTACATTCTGTCTTTTTACTTTTTAATAATTCAAATTTATTATTTTTATAACTTTAAAAAAATAAAATGTATTTTGACAACAATAAAATATTTAACAACTTCTGTTATTTCTGTTCTTGTTATATTATTATTATTATTGTCATCATTATAGATACTATTGTTGGTCGGAAAAAGACTGGCTCTCGTGGCCCTTGCTGAGGAGGCTGGTAGCAGGCTGCTGGAGGTGGGTAGGGTCCCGATTGGATGGGTCTACTGCCGCCTCAGGCTCAGGGCCCAGGTTGAGCGCTGCTTTAGGTGTCTCGGCTATGGGCACCGTGGGCGGAATTGTGGGGGCCCCGATCGGGGCAGTGCCTGCTTCCAGTGCGGGCGGACGGGGCACAGGGCAGCCGACTGCAAGTTCGAGCCTAGGTGCTTCATCTGCCCGGAGACCAACCCGGCGGCATTGAACCATGTCGCTGGCTCTGGGGCCTGTGGGACATTCAGAGAGGCCCTAGCGAGGTCTCGCCAAAATGGCTAAGGTCCTGCAGGCGAACCTGAACAGGAGTAGGACGGCGCACGACCTACTCACGCAGATCTGCCTCGAGAAGGACGCTGACATTGTTCTTGTCAGCGAACAATATCGAGATGGCGATGCAGGGGTGTGGTATCGGGATCACCTCGGTACCGCGGCTGTCTGGGTTTTCAACCCACGTCGATTTCGGGTTACGTGTCACGGCTCTGGCCGCGGCTACGTTTGGGTCGGGTGTGGTGGCGTTACTTATGTAAGCTGCTACCTCACTCCGAACGAGGCCATCGAGGGCTTCCAATCCAAATTGGATGCTCTCGAGGATGCGTTCAGAGACGTGGAGGAAGAGCTGATAGTAGCCGGGGATTTTAACAGCAAAGCTCTCGAATGGGGTGAACTCTTGCCAGACTCCAGGGGAAGGCGACTAATGGACTTGGCGTCTAGGCTGGGGCTGGTTGTTTTAAACACTGGCTCCACGTCGACCTTCAGGAGACCTGGCTATAGGGAGACCATCCCCGATGTATCCTTTGCGACGGAACGTCTGGCCGCACGTGTGCGGGATTGGCGGGTGATCGAGGACTATACAGCCAGCGATCATCAGTATATCACGTTCCACGTTCGTGATGTCGTGCCGGTCAGGGTGGCGGCCGAACGTCGCCCAGCCAGATGGGTCGTGGCGAAGATGGATCACGAGAAGTTTTCCCAGGCGCTTGAACGTGGTCAGCAATCCCTGGTTGAAGTGCCTAGAAATGGGTCGCTCTCCGAGCGGGATGAAGCGGTGATTGATGCCACAATGTGTATAATCCGCCAAGCCTGCCAGGAAGCAATACCGAGGAGATCTTCGAGAAGTGTGCGCCGCCCTGCTTATTGGTGGACGGACGAGATCGCGGAGCTGAGGCGGGGATGCCTGCAGCTGCGCCGAGTGGCCCAGCGGGCCCAGAGGCACGACCGCGAAGCCGCTCTCAGGATCGCCGAATATCTAATGGCGAAAAGAGCTCTGAAGCGAGCCATTAAAGCGAGTAAGAGATATTGCTGGAAGAAGCTAGGGGAGGATCTGAACAACGATCCTTGGGGGTTAGGGTATAAAATTATCACCCGCAAATTGGGTGCGTTCGGTAAGAGCGAGCCCATGAGCGCGGAGGTAATGGACGGAATAGTCCATGCCCTGTTCCCCACTCATCCCAAATGACATGATGAGCCCCTGGCTCTTGAGGGCTCCGAGGCACCGCCCTTCACAAGGGCGGAACTACAACGCGCAGCGCGTTCCCTTAAGAACAACAAGGCACCGGGGCCTGACGGGCTTCCAACGGAAATACTGAAAGCGGTGGCAAAGAGCCATCCTGAGCTCTTGCTTAGCATGTACAACTCGTGCCTTCAGGCGGGAATATTTTATTCACGCTGGAAGGAGGCGAGACTTGTGCTGATAAGCAAGGGCAAGGGACCAATTAATGCTCCGTCGGCGTATAGGCCCCTATGCATGCTGGACACTGCCGGGAAGCTCCTGGAGAAGCTTCTAAGATCCCGCATCCAGGCGGCGATACTGGCAGCTGGCGACCTCTCTGAGAGGCAGTACGGCTTCCGGAGAGGGAGATCTACAATCAACGCCATCCAGGAGGTAGTAGAGGCGGCCAAGTCTACGGAGCGGGGAAATCACTTATCCCGACCCGTTTGCCTCCTGGTGACACTTGATGTCAAAAACACCTTTAACTCGGTAAGGTGGACAGACGTGCTGGGGGCACTGGAGAGGGACTTCGATGTTCCTGTGTATCTAATTCGGATCATCAGGGACTATCTGAAGGACCGATTCATAACGTACGACACGACGGAGGGCTCCAAGCGGAAGGAGCTAACGTCTGGTGCGGCCCAAGGCTCCGTCTTAGGATCCGACCTATGGAACGCTTCCTAAGATGGGATCTTTCGACTGGAAATGCCGGAAGGCTGCTTGCTGGTCGGGTACGCGGATGACGCGGCGGCTGTTATTATTGCTCGCAATATGACGCTGGCGCAGACACGACTCGACCAGACCATGCGTAGAATTCGCTATTGGATGAGCGACCATGGGCTGGAGCTAGCTGAGGCCAAAACCGAGATTGTGCTCCTCACAAAGAAGCGCATCCCCCGAGTGCAGCAGCTAAGTATAGATGAAGTGTCGGTTCAGACCAAAGCATGCGTGAAGTATCTAGGGGTGATGCTAGATGCGAAGCTCACCTTTGGAGAACATATTCGGAGGTCGGCGGACAAGGCGGCTGTGGTGGTGGCTTCCCTTTGCAGGGTTATGACCAACTTGGGTGGACCACGGCCATGCATCAGGCGGCTGCTACTACGCGCCGCTGAGTCCGTCATGCTTTGCGGTGCTGAAGTTTGGGCCGACGCGCTTCGGTACGAAATGTACCGCAAGCGCATGGCGGCGGTACAAAGGAGATGTGCCCTTCGTGTAGCATGCTCGTATCGAACGGTCTCGGAGGCGGCTTCACTAGTGGTCGCTGGGGTAATACCTATCGACCTCCTGGCCCGAGAGCGGAAGATCGTCCACCAAATGAAGGGGCACGTCGAAGTAAAGAAGCGGGCTAGGGAGCAATCCCTCGCCTGCTGACAGGATCGGTGGGCGCAGGATACGCGCGGAAGGTGGACCGCCAGACTAATAAGTCAGGTGGCCCCATGGACCGGGCGGCATCATGGGAAGGTTAGTTATTACCTTACCCAGATGTTAACCGGTCATGGGTACTTCCGCGCGTACCTGCATAGGATGGGCAAAGTCGCGGACCCCAGTTGCTTATATTGCGGGTCCGCGAAAGATGATGCCCATCACACTTTCTTCGTGTGTGTGCGGTGGATGTCGGAGAGGGCAGAACTGGGGGGCGAGGCTGGAGGGGTAACACCTGAAGGCATCGTCCCCCTGATGCTCTCTTCTGAGGAAAACTGGGGGAGGGTCCCCAAATTCGCGGAGGGCATCCTCCGTCAGAAGAAGGCGGACCTCCCCTAGTTATTTGAGGATATCTGCTCCGGAGAGTGCCCCGTGGCAAACAACCTGGTCCCCTCCCCGAAGTAATGCCTAACGGCGGTTTCCGGGGAGGGGGTTTCCAAGCCAGGAAGGAGGTCTCCTCGACGCACTCCCGCCTGCTCCGACCTGTAGATAATTGCGGGGAGCAGCCGGCGGGCATGCGTCAAGGGGGGCGAGGTTTTAGTGGGTAGGCCAGCACCTTCTGTGCTGGAGAGTCCCACACACCAGGGGACCGGTCCCCTGAGGTCTCATTCAAGAGATTTCCTCCCTCCTTATAAAAAAAAAAAAAAAAAAAATAGATACTATTGTTATTATTGTTATGACTATTATTATTATGAGAAAAAATCATTATTGTTTCTGTTGTTTTTTTATAATTATTACTATTATCATCATTAATAAATTCATGTTATAAATATTCTAATTATTGTTAAATGCAAATTAGATATATAAACATATATAATTTTTTAGCAAAAATTTACAAGTGACTTAATAGCGCAACGGTTAAGCTCCTTGGCTAGTAAGCCAAGGTACGGAGGTTCAATTCTCATCATAAATTTTTTTTTTATTCTTATTGTATTATTTATTATTAAATAAAATAATTAATTATTTAATATTCGCTCATAATTTTTTTAAACAATCTATTATTTGAATTAATAGCGTCTCGTAATGCTGTCGTCCAGCGAGACGCGCGAAAAAAAATTACTATCAAAAAAAAAAATTCTTTAATTTATTATTTATTTTAATTTAATTAATAAAGAGTTTACGTAGCAATAAAAATTACGTTTATAAAAAAAAAAATTTGGAAGATTTGAACCTTATTAAAAAATTTAAAAGTCTATTGCCCTATCCACTCCGCTAATATCTTAATTGAAAATACAGATTAAGAAGTCACATATGTTTAGCTACCTACCCACTAATAATTATTGTTCAAATACATGCAATACTTACTTATAATTCTTTAAATATTGTCGAATTAGAATAGTAAGTTAATAGAATTGTGGCATATATACGAAGATATGCAAAATCTAAATTTCCATATATATGCCTTATCTATAACATTTATTTCAAACTTATACAACAATATATTTTACAATTACAAGTAGCTACAGACATTGTAAAACATTATATACGTATATCTTATTAGAACGTATAGAAAAAAAATATATATCGGGCTCTCAGAATTTTGCAGACATAAAAATTTGTTCATCTCCTCGTAAACAAAATGCTATATTATAAAAGCATATGAGTCGGTCGGTAACGGCACGTTGCATTTGTCGTGCTTCCCCTCCGCATCTGCGTACACATATTCCCTCACCATCGTACCCCACAAAAAGAAGTAAGCGAGGGAGGGAAGGCTAAATGTGTATGGTTCCTATACGCATCCGTGAGGCGGCGCTAGTGCACGGCTGAATCGGACGAGCACGGGTTCGCTATACCTCACCAGCAATCTCTCCCTAATCTCTGCTTATATCTGTGATCATATGCATGTTTTTAGGTCTATGCCTATTCTTGTGCTTACATGTAAACCTGGGTCTATGCTGGTTTCTGATCCTAAGTCTGATTTGTATCCGTATCTGTGCATAAGCCTTCGTTCAAGAAAAATTTTTTAAAAAATTATTGTATTGACAATTACGAGCAAAATATTAAGCAATTACTAACTTAAGATATTTTTAATTATAATGTCTTAATAAGATAAATTATGTCAGTACGTGCAAAAAGTCGCAGTAATCAAAAGTGATGAATAATATTTTTATAGCTATTATACTGGAAAGTATATCTGTTTTTGTTATGTTACAAAATTTTACTTATTCTTAATCTTCTTTTTTTATTTCATTTAACAATATATATTTAATGCGACGACACTTTTCTGGCTAAAGTGAGACAGAAGTTTCAAGGCCAGAAAAGTGTCCAATATCACACTCCACGTATTGGAATGTGGGGGAGAAAATGCTTCCGAAGCATTCATTGTATTAACCGTTTTGCCGTTTTGCACCCAGCTTGCAATGGGTGCAAGAAAGAAAGAAATTTGGCATCGCAATAAGGAATTGAAAAAGTATGAACACTCTCGTTGCTGAAGTCGAAAAGCTAGGACGTGCGTTAGTCGGTCCGCGCTTTTCACTTTAAGTTTTTCCTTAAGTTCTTTTAAGTATTTATGAGATTTCCGTATACCTTAGCCGTCGGTCTTCTTTCTTATTTTTCGGAATACTTTTTGGAATTTGTGTGCGTTAGCCGCCGGATTTCAGAATTATTATTTCAAGTATTTTCCCGGATTTTCTGTGTGCGTTAGCCGCCAGATTTTGAGATTATTGTTACAAAGTTTATGTGCGTTAGCCGCCAAATTTTGAAATATTGTACCGGAGTACAATAGGGCTCCAGCCATTAAATTAAAATCAAGCCTTCGTCCTCCTCTGCACCATCGTCCTCAGGAACAGGATTAAAAAGGTAAATTTTTATTTACTAAAACATATATATACATACATTTTTCATAAACATCTCATTTAGTTTAAGTCGAGTTGATAATCAAGGTACGGCAGTGCGCGTTTTTGCCCTCCCTTGAAGTATACTTATAGTTAATTATTTATTTCATGTGCCTTCAGAATTTGTTTCCGTAAAACCGTAGCTTACGTCAGTTTGAAGTGCGCATCTTTGTCTTCCTTTCTCATTCTCTCATCCTCTTATTCTCTTATACTTAAACTCCAGCGTGACGGCGCGAACACACACACACACGAGATCAGTGTGACTGGCGTGACGTCACGCCATTTAATTCAAAATTTTACATTTCCCTTTTATGTTCAAAGAGAGAAAGAGAGAGAGAGTATTTCAAAATTTAATCAATTGATAAAGTAGAGAAAAATCAAATTCAACAAAAATCATAAACAGCTATACATAGATTTATTTATTAAATTAGAATATTTTCTACATTTACACATTTTTCTAAATTTAATACTATCTGTAAAACTATCTGTAAACAAATCTTAAGAAAGAAATTTAACAAATTGTTGCGTAAACTCACTTATTTAATTTTACAAATCTCACTTACACTAGTTTTCTGTTTAACAAAATTTTATAAAGTTTGGTCACTTATTTACAAATCACTTATATTTGAACACTACTTAAAGTACATAAATTTCACGAATTAAATTTAAAACACTAAAACTGGGTGTGCGAAGCAACATTTGACTTGCTCGCAACAAGTATTCTTTACTCAAGCAATCAACGCAGACTTCTTCTTGAGTCGAACACCAAAGTTTGCATATTTTCTTGAGGCGACAACTTAAAAAGGGCTCACTCCCCTACAAGAATCCTTTTTCATCCCGGAAATCCTTATTTATCACGTCCACACATGTGCACTCCTACTTTGATTTTCAAAGTCTAAGCGAGTAGCACGCAGAACAATTTCAAAAGTCACTACACTTGACTTATTCGTCTCCAAGACTTGAAGCAGCTGGATCATGATCCTGCAGTGGAGTTCTAATGGTCGAGAACAAGATTCTCCTAATAATTTAATTGGAGCACTCGCACAAGCAACTGCAACATCAAGTGGTGTACGAGGCCCTTCGTCGAGTACCACAACCAAATTGGGTGCTCGCATCAGGAGAAATTGGACTTGAGGCCCATTCACTGATACGATAGGACTCCTAGGTGTCCTTCAAGGCACCTGAAAGACAAAGAGAAACCACAAAGTATCTCTCTTGGATTTTTAAAGATTTAACCTCTCATCCACACCATACATATACAGTTTCCTTATACCCAATCACTCTTTAAGTAAAACTATACTTATCTAAAGTATCCTCTTGATTCCAGCATCCTGTGGGTTACGGGTTTGTCGTCTTTTTAATCACTTTTTAATTATAAATATTTAAAAAAAACAGCAAGCAAGCAAATCAGGTGTTGTGGTTGGACTCCCCAGTTTCTAGCAGACACCGACAAGCGCACGCCTTAGGCTGCCCCTATAAGCGCGCCCCCTGTAACCGAAGGGTAATCCTGCATTGCGCAACAGCGCACAGATGCGTATATGTATTTAGCATTGGGAATCCCTTTGTAAGTCAGAAAAATTATTGAATATATTGCCCTGTTAATTTAGCCAAAACTCTTTTATTTTCCCCATTTATTTTTCCAATTTTGCTCACGCAATTATCAAGAGCCATACTGCATAAGAGCGGGCCCGTACGGGCCCGCTCGCGTTGCGGATTCCACTGCGAAAACTTTGCCGCGTAATAAATTAAAGATTGTTGCTTGGGAGGTATTGACTATATGAATGCGCATGTAGTTACATGCTTCACACGTAACAGTTTTAATTTTATCCAGTCTATCCCTCTTAAGAAGCAGAAGACTAAGGGAGTCGCCTTTCGCAATAATCATTTTGTTAATGAATTCTACAGATTAAATAATGCAAGGAGAATAACCCTTCTCAGATGCCGTGAAAAGTTCTGGTGCTTTGTTCAATTGCAAATTATTATGGAAATCTATGTTGGTCATTTAATAACTTTGCGCAGCACGCCAAAGCCAGTCGCACTATGACGGCGGTCTAACATAAATAGGTTACGTAAGTAATCTATGTAACGCAGGTCATTTACGTCGGCATTAGTCCGGAAACCGCTGCCATATTACGACTGGCTTTAGTGCGCTGCGCAAAATTATCATGTCCGTATATTGTACCCAGATATATCAGTAGGGACAAAATTAAAACATTAATCAGTATTTCTGATGGACGCTAAGATTGCAATATTTGTTCAAATCAGAGGTACGCCAACTGATACGGTACCTACGTCTGCCTGTGTGCATGTGCGTTTGCGTGTATGTGTGCGTGAACGTGTTCGTTTGCATGTGTGACTGTTGCATTTTAGAGCTCATCCGAGGTAGCAAAAGCAACATTGATAAAAAAATTTTGTTATAAAAGAAACCATATTCACCTCGAGATCCATGGTGGTATGTCTGGACGTCGAGGCAAATTGGGAATGCGACGGTGGCAAATGTCGCGGATGAAGGGGGTGAATTGTCTGGGCCGCAGTGACAACAGCAGTATTGAACTGTTGATGATGCAACAGCGCCGCCGGTTGATGATCACCGCTAAGAGTGTGTCTGCGCGGCTCGTCACGTGAGCGCCCACTGCTGGCGCCCCCACTACGGCCCTGGGATCCGGGGACCGGTACGCCACCAATCCCGACGACTCCGCCAATGCGCCGGCCAGAGTGATCGTTAGGCCCTTCACCCTCCACCTTTCCAGTACCACCTAAAATATTTATTTGATGAAAAAAGATTTTTTATTTGATAGCTTTTATATTTAATAGACAAAGATAATTTTCAAATAAAATTTAACGTTAAAATGCCTATAAACATAATCACGGACCTTTGTGACACAGCCTATTTTTCAGTTTTTCAATTAACAGTTCAGTTGACAGTGCCTACTTTTATCTTGACGTAAGACTAGCACAATAGCCATTTCATCATGAATAAACACCCTTGGGAACAATTGACTTTACTCTCGTGTAGCATACATAACTTTATTTAAGGTATTTTACTCGATGCAGTGGTGCTCAATTTGATGAATTCGAGTAAACATCGATATTAAGATAACACTTTTTTTAAAAAATGTTAAGTAAATAATGTTAAACATTAAAACAAGAATAAGTAATATAAATAATGGGAATAATGTATAAGAACAAACTTTAATATAAATTTTACCTTTGCCGGTAACACAATATAGATATACTAATAGCATGAGCGCTCTACTGTGAACGTTTGGCAATGAAAAACGATTGCCGCTTGGCCCACATTTTTTTTAATGTATCTTGCTCGTTATAGTGTCAAAAATTTTACTTTAGTTTTTTAAAAGATCATATAAAAAATTACATGTGTATTTGAAGAAAGTGTTCTTTAAAAGAAGCTTCGTTCTATGCTTCCTATGTTAAATGTCTCAACTTTCGAGTCCAAATCCGAGTTTTCCAATCCCGCTTGCTATATTGAAATTTTTCACACTTTTAAAGAACAATCTTATGAACACCCTGGTAGAATATAAACCAACCAAAATGGCCTACTCATCCATGGTTAAATAAAAAAAATACAGCAGGAGGAGGTGGCTAGAGGCATGCCAGTGCGGTCACCATGTGGGGATAACGCGCAGGAGACGGCTGGCGAGCCGACAGTGCGGCCACCAACCGACGTGCACAAGGTGGAGGCAGCTGGACGACCACTGGTGCGGCCACATACGCTTGGCGCCCCACCCATGCAGTAGGAAAAAAAAGGTATGGCTGTAGCCAAAAAACGGATGAAAGGAACAGTGGAACGTGCCAACAATGCGCGTGCCAACATTCCTTTCACCCAAATCAATCTACATCACAACAAAAGCGCTTCGGTGATATTAACGAAGAGCTTGGCTGAGATGCAAACAGGTATCGCATTAATCCAAGAACCCTGGATTAACGAGAAAGGTATTGTGGCTGGCCTGAGTGGCTGTGACAAGGTGTTCTACGACAATAGTACTCGCACTAGAACCTGTGTGATCCTGAAGAGATTACAGGGCGAGGCTTGGTCAAAACACTGACACAAGGATCTAACAACAGTCGTAATTAAAGTGAAAAGGGAAGGAGACGACACCATGAAAATAGTGGTGGCATCAGCCTACTTCCCAAGAGATGCTGGTGAAGGGCCCCCGCCAAATGAGGTTAAAGCCCTGATTGAGGAATGTCAGCGAGACGGCAAGGAAGTTATTCTGGGATGTGACGCCAATGCGCATCACATCATCTGGGGTAGCACAAACTGCAACAGCAGGGGCGAAGATCTGCTGGAATATGTAGCCTCTACGGAACTGGACACACTGAACAGGGGGAATTCCCAACCTTCTCAATGTCGGACCATGAGACGATCCGATTCGGGCTAGAGGAAGTAAAAGGAGAGGTACGAAAATGGAGAGACCCCAGGAAAACTAACTGGGACCTGCACCTCAAAAGATTAAAGGAAAGGCTAGTTGGAGTCGTGGCTACACCCACGACAACGGAGGAGATGGAGGCAGTCTGTAGACAAATCAAGGATGCTATAGTAAGTGACTTTGAGGATAGCTGCAAGCTGAAAGAGAAAAGGAATAAAAAAGGAGCATCCTGGTGGAATGAGAAACTGGAAAACCAGAGGAGAGAAATAGGGATATTGTTAAGGAAGTGGCGCAAGCGCAAGGGAGTAGCGGAAAGGGAAGCCTTCTAGGCAGCCAAAATACGCTACAAACGTGCGATAGAACTAGACGAAGTACCCGAGGTAGCAAGGAGAATGGGCAGCTGACGGAAATAAGGCACTAGAGTGCCTGTTGGCTGCACATTTTCCGGGGTCGATAAAGGATGATCAGCCGAGCACACCACCCAAGCTGAACAAATAATTACAGAAGAAAAGGTGAAGTGGGGTATTGGCTCGTTTGAACCGTATAAGTCATCAGGACCAGATGGCATTGTACCGGCAATGCTACAGAGAGGTATAGACACCTTGGTAGATCCACTAATGGGTATCTATAAGGCAAGCCTCTCGCTAGGCAACATACCAAATGAATGGAGGAAGCCAAAGTGGTCTTCCTACCAAAACCAGGCAAACCGGTCCATGTGAAGGCCAAGGACTGCAGACCCACACTGAGAGAAAAATTAGGGATTTACTGCTGGTGAGTGTCGCATCGAATATTTCCTGCGCGAGCGGACTGGAGTAGTTGCAAGTGCTGCCGCCTGTATTACCATTAGTGATATGGAATAATTGCTGGCGCTCTTCCCCACCAATAGTTCCATGACATAACCGCAATTATCACGGCAAGTCCCTTGAAAAAAAAAAAAAACGACGATGCATGTGCGCGGATAGTATATAGTGAGTGTTGTATACTTATTGAAACAGAGAAAACTACATTTTTTTTAAGGTAAGAAAATTTGCTTATTATGGGTGTATAAATTAACATATTAATTAACTAGTGCCTGCGTAATAACGTAATTGTATATAATTCATAACCTATATGTAATTAACGTAATTGTGCTTGAAAATAAAGATGTGCTCATCGGTTGAGATTATTGATATGGATGCATTGGACTTATCTCAAGAAATTTCAAGTATTGATGGGATCGGTTTGAGTTTTTACGTTATAATTTATTTTTCTTTATGATTTTCAATTTTTCTCTATTGTAATTGTATCTTTAGCTATTCTTTTCTGCATGAGTATCTGAACTTTCTAATCATGGAACAAAATATTAAATTATTCATTAATTAGATGTTTCTTTATGTGTATATATATATATATTTAGATAACATCTCAATTGAGCAAAGACCAATTGCAAATAACACCAATCCAGTCATAGAAGACTGTTCGTCATCTTTGGCCACAGCATTTCTGAAAGAAAACCCAACAATCAATCAACTCAACAGTTACGTGTACAACTTGTTGAGGCAATACCCTGAGGGGGAATTGCAATTGCAGTATTTTCATTTTGAACAAAATAAAGAAAAAAGACAAAAACTAATTGAGAAAAAAGGAAGGTTGTATTTTTTCCACGTCGACAGTGGCAAAAATCATTATATTACATGAGGTGCAAAGAACCCGAAATTGGAAGTATGCATTTTTTTTATATTAAGTAAAAAATTCGTTTTCATACGAATTTCAATATAATGTATATATTTCTTGTTATTTTTACAGAATAAGTCCAGACCGATTTGTTGCATTAGCAGAAGACTGTGCGCAAATATTGGAAGGAACATTAAAAGAAGAAGGATACTATACAAGATCAAGCTCAGATTATTCTGCTGGAGAAGTACTTCAAAGGCAATACGAATACCTCAGAGAACAGGCAACAGCGATTGAGTTGATCCAACCTCTTCGTATATCAAAAAGAAAAGAAATTCAAGGTATGTATAATATTATTACTATAAATCATATACTTTTATTTTTAATATTATTCTTTTTGATGATGTTTTTATAGAAAAAGATTATTTGAAAGAATTTGAAGAACTACAAGAAAGTGTTCAACTGATAGATGCAGGGTACATAAATAAATGGAATAGTACAGCTGTCAACGAGCGTAAATTATTTTATAAACAACAAAATGATGAAGCCTCAATTTTTCGAATGTTTCCAAATCTGGCAAGTCCTGCAGGATACATTTTAGTAAGTATATATTCTCACATTAAAATTGAATTTATAGACATAAGTATTATTAAAGTAACTAATCATTTTTGTGAAGGTACAAGAAGATTTCTGTGCATTTTTTGGAAAGCCTAAGGATCTGTTCGAGAAGAATTGGCCAACTACTGCTGCTAAAATCATTAAGCTTGCTGAGACCAAGAAAAGGGATGTCCAGATTAAAGAAATTTTGAAAGCGAAAACTAGTTGTGCAGAAAAAGGTAATTTCAGGCATTTAAATTATAAAAATATAAAAATATATTTGAATTACAATTAGCCTTTATTATTGAAACAAGTTTTCGTGTTATAGAATTAATCAGCTTTAATAAGTACGAAGACCCAAGATTTCAAAATAAACCATGTTTCCTTTTAGTAAACACATCCTTCGAGTAAAAAGATCTATCTATAATTGACATGAATAAAATATTTGTTATTAAAGTTCATTTAATTAACTAAAAGTTTTGCATCCAAATTCACTGAATCTTATTTGTAAAAAAATTTCATGTACTTTCTACTAAAATGATTTCATCTATATTTCATTTACATTATTATTTGTTTCAGATACGATTTCTATTCTTGCATTAAAGTTGTTGCCTTATCTATTTAAAAAAATAGTCAAACAGACCGTAAAATCATCTACATATAAAAATTGGTATCCGGATAAAGAAGAAATTGAAAAATCATTTTTATTACATATTAAGGTAAGAATGATATTAACTACTGAGTAACTACTGCTTTATTTCTTACAAATATATAATACTAATTAATTTCTAGGACAGCCAAAGGTTCGCTTAACTTTTAGAGGTAGAACAAATCAAATTAAAGCAGCTACACATTGATCACAAATTGATCGTTCGACCATATAGTATAATTTGTGGAGAAGATTTAACAACAATCACAAGTTCGTATGTTGTAGTAGGTGTATATACATTTCAACTTCCTTCACCGACCCATGCAGTCGACGTATGCTTCAAATATTGTAAAGATTTTGATTTACCATTTTCCCACATTTGTAGCCACATATGGCAGTTCATTCTAAAATACGTTTATGAGATAGAGGTGCCGCAGATTAGTAAAGGAACCGTAGACTTAATTGAAAGCTTGAAAAAAATAGATTAGAACTAAACGTATTGAAAGCTTTTTCTTTTAATTTCAGTATTAGTTGTTTTAATCCTCTTTAAAAAATTACCATATTCATCAGTGGTATATATACAGGGTGTCAATTAAGTCCCGGGACGGCTGAATATTTTCAGAGGTAAAGTAATTCTGATAAAGGTCAAGGTCATTTCTTAAGTAACTTTCAACGAGGAATCTAATGGTGACATTCACTTTGACCTTGGACTTGACCTTGAAGGTTATTTCAAGGTCAACTGTTTTTTTTTTAAATAGGAACCCCCATTTTTAAGACTGGTAATCGATAGAGCGGGAAATTTTACATTCAGATACGTAATTAAGTCAGAGCTAGTGTTTGAACTTGAGGGTTACTCCAAGGTTATTTACACTCCAGCAAGGTTCTTAGATACCTCTGAATATTTTTGCAAGCGGTAAAGCTATTCCTCGTGTAACTTTCAACGAGGAACTCAATGGTGACCTTATACTTGACCTTGGACGTGACCTTCAAGGTTATTTCAAGGACACCTATTGTTTTTAATGGAAATCTTCATTTTTTACACTGGCAATCGATAGAGTGGGAAATTTCATTTCGAAAATAGTATTTGACGTGATCTTTAGAAGGTCAAATCAAGGTCAATTTTGGATAAACTGTCAAAACATTGTCGTATTCAAACTTTAGAGGATTTATGAAAGACTAAATGTTTGAAAAAGTTGTGAAACCAACAACATTGACCACCTTGACGTTGAGATCAGCTTTGCACATTATTTGAAAGTTCAAGCACTTTTTAAATTAATAACCTTACTATCGCCCTTATTCTTACTTTTAGCGTTACCCAGAAACAACGACTCAACGTACTTTTAAAGTCAAGGTGGTCAATGTTGTTGGTTTCACAACTTTTTCAAACATATATATATATACATATAAAACCAAAGCGAAGCGCGCGCTAAGTTCCTTGTATTATACGAAAGTTTCTTGATTAAGCTATTCATTTGTTATATGCGTGTATATGTAGTTTTTTTATAAAATAATGGCGAACTTTTTGCATGATAGTTTGGATGAGATAAGAAACCGAAATAAATTAGATAAAGAAATCGTAAATTTAAATCGATTTAAATTTAAACGAAATTTAAATTTAAACGATCGAAAAGTCTACGATCATATTGTTTTCTTGCGGAAATTTGTTTAAAGGATCTAATTTCTTATCTTATCCATCTATATTTACCTACTTTAGAAAATAATTAATTAAACATTAATATTAATTCTTCAGTTTTTCAGCTGTTGTGTCCAAAGATTTTACAGTGACTTACAATCTTCAGTTACAGTGACCTGCATCATTAAAGCTGGTATACATAAATATCAGATCAAACTAGCCAGCATTATTAAATCAGATCCGTAAAAATTATTTAATTTATAGGTTAAACTAAAATATTTTTTCAAATAAAAAAATATATTTTTTGTTTATATTTTTAGGTGGCAAGAATAACGCAATTCAGCAACTACAAATTATTTATATAACTAGTGAGATTGTATATGCACATTAGAACTTGGTAAGTAGTACTAATAAAAAAAAAATTGCTTACATTTAGAAATTTATGAGCATTTTGTAGTTTTTTATTATAATAAGTCGTTTAAAAAATGTATTTTTCTATACAGAACACTATAATATTTGTTATTGTATGATTTTAGGTGGAAAGAATTTTTATTATCGTAGTTACTGTAGCTACTAGAACTAGTGCATCGTTCAAAGTACAATCTCAATGTACGTTGTAACTATTGAGTATTAGACTAAATGGCTGTAGGTAGTATCTTAATATAAGTCATCGATGAGATTCTCACAAGTTCAAGCCAATCTGTGACCCGAACAAGTGAGACTCTCGTTGTTAGTAAAGGTGGGAAAAGTAAGATAAAAATTAAACAATCAGCAGCCGAGCTATTGTGCTTAAGTAGATATTTAGGGATAATGATCGGAGTCGTAATAAATAATAAATACGAACATTGGAAACTATATCGTATTTTCCGCAAAATAATAGGTTTATTAATGAGTCCAGTGATATATCGGAGTCAGTTAATTGTCATAAAAGAATTAATACAAGACTATAATGCTCTGTATATACAGCTGTTTGGAAAGCTAAAGCCCAAAATGCACTTTTGGGTACATTACGATGATCTAATTAAAGCCAATGGTCCCATCATCCATTATTCGTCTATGAAATTCAAGCGAGCTCAAAGAGATAAAAAACACGTAGCCGTAGGAACGACATCAAATTTGAATTTACCATTAACAATAGCTGTACGCAATCAATTGCAATTTTGTTATTATGTTGAAAATTATGATTCTAATTATTTGAACAATATTATTCTAGGTCCGATGGAAAATGCTCACTTACTTTTTTTAGCTTGTTTCGACCCACACTTAACAATTGAAACACCCGTAAATATTTTAAAACATGTCAAAATTCTTGGAAATTTTTTTTCGAAAAATACAGTCTTTGTGACAGGTTTCGACAGTAATGGAATACAATTTGGTCTTGTAAAAAATATATTTCATTACAAAAATGAAACTTTCTTTTCAACATTAAATATTTATAAACATGGTTTTAATGATTTTTTTCACGCATATGATGTATCTATAAGCGATATAAATTCAAATGATATACTAATAAATATTTCTCATATTCCGCTAATTCCTCCTTGTACCTATATTAAAAAAAATAATTGTGGAAGGATAGTTACTAGGTACGATTTGTAAAATAAATTTTGTAATAAATAAAATAAATTTAGAAACAGAAGCGCACTGTGTACCGTTTTTCTATATATCACCCGCAATGATTCCATAAGCCTGGCCCGATAATTGCGGATGGCGCTATGGAAATATTGCTTGGACTTGCCGCGCCAAATATTCCGTAAAGCTTTTGCATTATAGGTGGTAGCACTTGGAACTAGTCCAGGCCGCTCGCGTAGGAAATACTCCATGTGACACTCACCAGCAGTAAGTCCCTAATTTTTCTCTCAGTGCATAAGTCTGACTTCTTTTGTCTTCAAAACCTTGGAAAGGCTAGTGGACCGACACATGAGGAGTGGGCCACTGACGAATGACCCTCTATACCCAACACAACATGCGTATAGAGAGGGAAGATCAGTGGACTCAGCGCTGGATGAAGCAGTAACAAGAATAAAAAAAGGTATTAAAAAAAGAGGAATGGTATTAGCAGCCTTCCTGGATGTGGAAGGAGCTTTTAACTTTACCACCGAAAGAAGCATCTGCCAAGGGGCACGGAGGCACAATGTGCCAACGGGCCTGGTAAGATGGGTCGGTCGCACTCTACTTGATAGAGTGATTGAGGCAGGATGGGGCGAACCGAAAGGAGGGGGGCGCGCAACCAAAGGTTGTCCACAAGGTGGCGCGCTCTCACCAACGCTGTTGTCCCTCGTGATAGACGAACTATTAAGGAGACTCAATGACAGGGGCATCTACGTGCAAGCCTATGCCGACGACGTACTTATCCTAGTCATGAGAGATACTGAGGCCATAGTGGCAGGGCTGATGAGGTTTGCTTTTAGTATAGTGACCAAATGGTGCAGGGAAGTGGAGCTATCCGTAATCCCGAACAAAGCGGTTCTGGTGAATTTCACCACCAGGTACAAGGTAAAACCATTAGGATCAATTAAGCTATTTGGGGACGAGGTGCCACTAGCCAAGGAAGTAAAATACTTGGGGGTGACATTCGACTCCAAGCTTAACTGGAGCAAACATCTGCAGACAAAGAAGGACTGCTTCTTAGCAAGCTTCTGGGCATGCAGAAGAAATTTTGGAGCAACCTGGGGTCTAAAGCCTATAATGCTGAAATGGCTGTATACGGCTGTACTGAGACCTAGGCTGATACATGGAGCAGTGGCCTGGTGACCAAGATGTCGATTGGAAACAGGAGCGGCAACCTTGGACAGGATGCAAGCACTAATTATGAGAGGCATCACGGGGGTGATGAAGTCGACACCGATAAAAGCACTTGAAATAGTGCTTGATCTCCCCCCATTGGAGCTGATGATAAGAGCGGCTGTCCTTAAAGGAACCAGCACAGAGCTGGTACTCTCCCTGGAAGACCACACAACGGTCTTCCAATTGGAAATTAAAGCCATCAGGAGTTGCGTAGAGCACATGCTAGAGAAGGAATGGAGAGACCGCAAGGTCACCATACACTCGGACAGCAGAGCAGCACTCCTAAGTGTTAGTAAAGTACAGGTAATCTCGCTAGAAGTGAAAAGGTGACGCAATGCTTTAGATGGACTTGCGAAAAGGTGTGATGTAGAATTAAAGTGGGTCTTGGGACACTCGGGTGTCCTGGGCAACGAAAAGGCAGATAGACTCGCGAAAAGAGGAGCGGCGAGAATTAGAGCAACCGATACCAAGGATGCCATACCGCTTTGCCACCTAGAAAGAAAAAATCAGAAATGGATGGAAATGGAACAATGCAAAAGATGGCACGACAGCCAGGGGTGCAGATACATCAAAAGCATCATTGATGGAATAGTATCCCGTGATCAGGCTAGTGGTAAGCTGGCTCACGGTTCACTGTGACTTGGAGTACCACAAATATAGGATAGGAAAAAAGAGCAGGAAACTCTGTAGTCTCTGCGGCGAGGCAAATGAAACGCCCGCGCACCTTTTGTGTGACTGCCCCAGACTTATGGGAGTTAGGCGGAGGGTCTGTGGGGACTTCACACTAGAGCCCAGAGATGTTAGGAATTTTAGTGTACCAAGCCTTATAGGCCTAATAAAAAGGATCAGGTCTAGCCTATAGGCAGGGGAAGGTAAGAAGATACCGGGTTTATCGTTTTTTGAACCCGGATATATAGGTACATTTGAATGGGTAGCGATATTCGGAATGATGACACAAGGAGGCAAAGCGCAATGAGTCGGCACGTCCCCGAGCAGGGGCAGCCGGTGCGTCTCTACCTTTGACCGACTACCGACTATCGACTACTGAAACGAGACCTGGACAAAAGTTATTGCATTACTAAAACTATCTTAAACATGTTAAGAAGATTTGTTACAAATAATGTTGCAAGCAAATCATTAAACTAACACAAATGTACAAATGTATGGAAGGTGAGCATATTGAATATTACATATTTGAATTTATGCTTTAATACAAATTTTATTCTTAGTTTTATTTTCATTTTCAGCTATCATTTTAGTGAAGCGACAGGCTAAATCATTACCCACAAGTGAAGCAGATATGATATCGTCATTAAGTAGCATATTGTCAAATGCTAAAAAGTGGAAAGTGTAAATTAATTTCAATCTTTTGTAATTATTTATTTAAAAAAATAAAATAATAGAGTACAAATTTTTGCTTTTTTTAATTTTCTATTATTCAAATTTTGCTTCTTTGATTGTACGTTTTGCAATTGCTTAGTATTTTTTAAGTTTATTTAATTTTCTTCCGAGTTATTTTTTTTAACTTTGTTTAAGGCTTACGAGTTTAAATGTAACTTCTTTAGGAGTCTCAACTAAGTTATTAATTACAGTTTCTGTATTCGTACTTCTAAAGTCATTGCTTCCTGCTGAGCTAGTTTCGGATCTCGCTCTCTTATTGTCTTTAGTTGCGTTTATCTTTCATTAGTACATCTTAGATGTCTGAAATATTAGTATTATCCCTGTCCTGGGTATTTTATTTCTGTGAATTTTTGACAACAAGTGCGTCTTCTAAAACTAGCTACGTGTTTATATCTTTCTTTTGTATATGTGGCTTTAAGGGTCATCACGGGGGAGTTCCTTTTGGCATTTAGTTGATCTAAAATATCTTCGAAAACACTGTTTGGAATATCCGGGGAAACGTTTGAGAAAATTATTCGTTTTTGTTGAGACAGCAAGGGCCTAATGCTGACTTATTTGTTTTCCAAAAGTATATGTTGATATTTGTCAATAATTTCACTTAAAATTTCTTTATTTGAAAGGTAGAAATAGACCCTGTTATTGGAGATTCTTGAAGCACAGAGTGCATTTTTAGGTTGGACAATGTTTCCAATTGCTCACGTATAGTCAGTCAAATTTAGGTCCTCCACGCGGTCCAAGATCAGTCCTTGTTCTCTCTTGGGGGTGAGACTCTTTGAGTTATTAATGCATAATTTAGTGATTCTTTTGCCATACACATTGGGATTTCTTTTGGTGTTGTTTGGTTATCCTGTTGGTATTCCATGGTTGTAAGTGTCTTCCACTCTTGAGGATGTTAATCTAAGGCGCAAGGCCTGAATTTGAGAACCTCCACTAGCCAGCAGCGAACTTTTCATACAGAGCGAATGTAAACACGTATGTACACAATGAGCACTCGATATGAATTGAAGGCTTAAATGTTGGTATATTATGTGACTCTGGGATGAAGAATTGTAAGATTTGAAATTATTTGAATAAGTAGTAAAAATTTAAAAAACTGCTGAAGTAGATAAGCTAGGCCAATTCTAGGCCACTTTTCCAGGAATTTTGGTGGCCTAGAATCGGCTAGGCCTACCTAAAAATCCGGGACTAAAAATCGTCGCTTGTGGTGGAAAATAAGTTGTGTATTATTTTTCTGCTTTCAACAAAATGGCCGAGATTCTAAACATTTACTCAGGTGTGACTTTCGACGAGTCCATAACTCACTATGAGATACACGCTCATCAACCTTATACCTTGTCCAAGTTCGACAACAGCGATGAAATCCAAATATCCATTCAACATCAAGATTTAAATCTGTTACCGTCGCAAAGTTCGTTGCATGTGGTAGGTAAATTAACAAAAGCAGACGAAACAGCCCTCGTCAACACGAAACTATTAAACAACGATATCTGTTATTTATTTTAAGATTCGCTATGAAATAAATGCTATTGAAATAGATCGATGTAAGAACGTCTTGAACGTGAAGCATAATCTCATAATCACGAGATACCATCAGGACCTTAATGCAGTGATACAAACTCGCGCAAACATCGAAGCTTTCTTTGAGCAATTTAAGTTTGAACTTCTCATAATAGAGTGGCTGATGCCCCACATTCAACTCTCCAACGAGTACAGATTCGTACGCTCCGTCGAATTTAGAAAAACAAACCGATGTCTATGAGTCTTCGCTCTTGGGAACTCTATGAGTATCCGTTCCTTCCAGCTTCTTTGAGACCCGTTTGGACTGTAAAAACTTCCAATCAACTGGAGAAACTTGAACAAAGATCCTGTTGTGATGCTCTTCAAACCGCCATTTCCTTGGAAACGATTGATAAAAAAGTATAAACATAAAAACCTGTACCTAGAAATGTGCGAACATGGTTTGGAATGGTGTTCGGGGACTATCGAGTACACAGAGATTGGTAACTTATTACGCGACTCACTGAAAGACGCAACAAAAATTTTTGTGATCGACACTGGGAGAAAAGAGTGGTTGGAGCGGTTCAACTTTAAAGTATCGGTACTTACCGATTGGTGCTTTCCATTCGTCGAAAGACCCAAGATCGTAATCGTTTGCACCAATCACAATGGAGCCTACAAATCACTGTGTGCACTTCATAACGTGAAGATAATGAAGAATTTTTACTTCAATTCTTTCGAGATGACTTACCCGCTTAGGCTTCAGTTTATAATTATGGGGCAACAGTAGAGTACCAGATAAGAACAAGGCGCTGCTGCCGAGAAGCTGCCTCTTCTTGACAAAAAAGTACCGAGTGACGAGTCATGGAAACAGCGCTCGGAACCGTATAGATCGTACTTGGTTATAGATAAACTATCTTAAACTAAAGTAAAAGAAAACGATTAGTTTCCGTCATCTCTCACGAGATGACGTGCCTGATTGTTACGATAGCATTTAAGTCCAAAATAAGCATAGAGCACTTCGTGGCTCAACGGTAAGGTCTCTGCCTGCCGCCCGAGAAATCGGGGTTCGATTCCCAATAGTGGAAACGTTTTTGTCCAATTAATTTCTTTCGAGAAATTAATTTACGATAATAATTAATAATAAAATATTAATAAATAATTATTAATAAATAATTAATAAAAAAATGGATAAAGTAAAGGGTCGGTAAAGTAGGAAGCGACAAAAAAGGGATTGGGGGAGGGGAGTAGAAGGCTAGGCCGATTCTAGGCCACTAAAATTCCTGGAAAAGTGGCCTAGAATCGGCCTAGTTCATTTACTTAGATTTATGATTTTTTCAACTACTTAATCAAATAATTTTAAATCATACAATTTTTTAGCCCATAATGACATAAAATACCATCAATTTAAGCTCTATCCTATTAAAATTTATGAATTCCATAAATCAGCTTTATAGTTAATTTTACTATAAGGAGTTGGAATTAATTTGTAGCGTTTTTTTGCAAAGTTTCGTGGTTTATTATAAAAGTATCATTACAGTAGCGTTATTCAAAGTATTATCCATCGTTATCCACTACTTTTTGCCATGTTTCTGACAAAGCACGGATACCGCGTCGAAAAAATTCTTTGTCTTTAGATTCGATGAATGAATCGATCCAATTTTTGGTCATTTCGTAGTTGTCGAAGTGCTGATCTGACAAGCCATGCGCTATGGATCGAAATAAATAAAAATCAGATGGAGCAATGTCCGGTGAGTATGACGGGTGAGGCAGAACTTCCCATTTTAGCGTTTTTAAATAAGTTTTCACGACTTTCGAAACATGGGGTCTTGCATTGTCATGGAGCAAAATTACTTTGTCGTGTCTATTATATTGCGGCCGCTTTTCCTGTAGTGCTCTGTTCAAACGCATCAATTGTCGTCTGTAGAGGTCCCCAGTGATGGTTTCACCCGGTTGGAGCAGCTCATAATAGATAACGCCCAGCTGATCCCATCGTATGCACAGCATAATCTTCTTTCCATGAATATTCTGCTTGGGACATGATGTCGATGCATGACCGGGAAAGCCCCATGATTTTCTGCGTTTGGGATTGTCGTAGAGTACCCACTTTTCGTCGCCAGTGACTATTCGATGCAAAAATCCCTTCCTTACCTGCCGTTGGAGAAGTAGCTCACAGGTGACTAAACGCCGTTCGACGTCCCTTGGTTTCAACTCATGTGGGACCCACGTTCCTTGTTTTTGTACCATTCCTATGGCTTTAAGGCGGTTTCCGACCCTTGAAAAGTCGACTCCAAGCGATGTGGACAACTCCAGAAGTGTTTGGCACTGGTCTTCATCAAGCAAAGTCATCAAATCTTCGTCTTCAAACTTTTTCGGCTGTCCGGGACGTTCCTTGTCTTCCAAGTCAAAATTTCCATTTTTGAACCGCGCAAACCACTTTCTGCAAGTTTGCTCAGCCAAAGCATGTTCACCGTAAACATGCACTAAAATACGATAACTTTCCGCGGCACTTTTCTTCATGTTAAAATAATGAAGTAACACTCCCCGCAAAAAAGATTTTTCAGGCACGAACTTCGACATGTTTGATACTGCACAACAAATGCTACAGACACAATAACGAAATGTCATATAGTGGTAAAAATGCGCTATATCAGTAGCTTCCCGGAGAATATTTACTTCCTGTACTTACTACCATGCGCCTAACGATCGATCGTGAAGGCGACTTATTTTATCTTCGTGAATGTTCGCACACGGCAACTGTAGCATCACACGTAACCGCGAAAAATCTATTTGAATGGACCAACGTCTCGGTCATCTCAACGGAATAGATATGCATTCAATGCTCAAAAGCAAGAGCGACTTCGGATTAGACTTCAAAATCAACAATGCTGCCATAACGTGCAATACCTGTGCGATGGGCCAACTTACGTCACCCCTATTTCAACAGAGCAAAAAACGAGCCTCTAGCCTTCTCGAAATCATGCATACCGACATGTGCGGCCCGATACGCACAGCCTCGTAAGGTGGCGCTCGCTACATTTTAAACTTTACAGAAGATTACAGTTGATGGACCGAGGTTTATTTTCTAAAACATAAATCTGAAGTAACAACAAAATTCTCAAAGTGTAAAGCCTACGAGAACATAAAAAAGATGCTAAAATTCGAGCAGTGCAGTGAGATAACGGCAAGAAATTTTGAAACTCCGACATGGATCGCATTTTGAAAGACACTGGCATTCGGCGACATCTCACCGCTCCCTACACGTCTCAGCAGATCGGGATCGCCGACCACAAAAACAGAACGCTCGTTGAATCGTCTCGATGTCTACTAAATGAATCCGGAGCACCAAACACACTCTGGGCTGAAGCGATCGCCACGGCAAATCTCGTGAAAAATCAATACATAACAAAAATCCTAGGAACCAAAATTCCGTACGAACTTTGGACAGGTAAACTCAGCTATCTCCAAATCTCAGTTATCTCAGAAAATTCGGGATCGAAGTACATTTTCTAGATAAATCTCCGAGTAAAGGCAAATTTTCACCTCGAGATATCGAAGGTATCCTCGTAGGATACTCAGAATCATCCAAAGCATAAAGAATTTGAACGCCGAATAACAAAAAAATTCACATCACGAGAGATGTCAAATTCGCAGACGAATACCACTATTCCAAAATCGACAGAACGCTCGATTCGATTTTTATCACCCCAACGTCAAGTAAGTTAGACACTTGAACGATTGAACGACAACGCCAAGTCTCATTCGGCAGTGCGCCTATTGTTACCAGCCGTGAATGTAACCACCGCCGGTAACAACTCCAACTCCGCACGACTTAATCGAAGAGGCCGACTCGGAACACGCAGATGCTAAACGCAAACGTGGCAGACCCAAGAAGGGAGAAATCAATAAGTCGACCGTACCTAGCAAGCAATATTTTACTCGTTCTTCCGTCAAACTTCGATCGAACGAGGAAACGAATCCAAATGACGGCGAGCACTCAGGTACCGACTACGACAACTCCCGGTCACAGCCAACATTAGAGTAGAGTTCTGCATCAAGCGAGGACAAATTCAGTGATTGCGTTGAAATGGCTATGCTGGCTACAGAAATTCCGCTGAAGGAGCCTTAAATACTAGTTAAATACATGAAAATACCAATTTATTTTGAAATCGGAATTGAAATCAGTCAAAAATGAAGTCTACGGACATTCTACAAATTATAAATAATGTTTTGAAGCAATCAGAAATGCCATTAAAAAAGCCGTTTCAAAATTATTTGAAAAATCAAATTTGCCTTAGATGCTAGCAGAGAATATAAAGAATTGTCGGTATAGTAGAGCATGGAAATTAAGATAGGCATCCCCTTAATATCGATCGTAAAAAGGCACGGATCGTCGCAAAAGGATTTACACAACGACCTGGTATCGACTTCCACGAAAAGTTTGCTCCAGTTGCGCGCCTCAGTTCCTTGAGATTGCTCATGGCTGTGACAGCTAAATGCGGCCTGAAGATATCACAACTCAACATAGAGACAGCTTACCTGAACGATCCGATCGACACTACGATTTACGTGGAAGTACCCGAAATGTTAGAGGAAATGTTGCATCGCATTATCCGCGAAGAAAAATACTTAACAATCGTCAAAAGAGCCAAGAATATGCTAAAGAATCTACCCACTTTAGAATCAGTCTGCCAACTAAATAAGGCAATCTACGGGATCCGCAAATTCGGCTGTCAATGGCATGACGCGTTAGACAAGGTACTCGAGACCACCAATCTGTCACCAACGGCCGCTGGCCCATGCGTATCAACTTTTGTACTTGTCTACGTAGATGACATATTGAATTGATTTTCTTCGATGATCAGCAGAAGGTATTGCGAATTAAAAATACGCTATCAAAAGCATTCAAGACTAAGTACCCAGGAGAGGCAAAGTTCCCTCTAGGGATCGAGATTCGCAGCAGTAAGGAGGTATTGAAACGATTCGTTATAAGCGAACGCAAGCCTGTCGACACTCTGCTATCAGTTAGTTCAAAGTTAACCATCGAGGACACATCCGAAGATTCTGCCACGACCTATCCATACAGGGAACTAATTGGCTCATTAATGTACAACTGGAAGTCACGCAGGCAGGGAACCATAACACTTTCGTCGACAGAGGCCGAGTACATGGCCTTGAGTGACGCCGCCAAAGAAGCTATGTACCTCTCGAATTTCCTCCAGGAATTTACAACGATCAAGCGAATTGTACCATTCATTGCGACAATCAGAGCGCTATGAAACTAGCCAGCAACGCAGTCCTCACGGAAGATCTTCGCGCGCTCAATGTTCTCTCTACATCTCTATATTCTTATTTTTTAGTTAAAATAATATCGTAGTGATATTTAATTTTTTAACAAATTTAGTTAATAAAAACTACAGTAAAAAATATTTAATACAATTTTTATTAAATTGTTTAATGCTAAACTCTAATCTTTAAGAATTGAACTTTGGCGTCAAATGAAAATGCGTTCCTAAACTTTTCGACCAATTGTATTCATGAATTACTTAAATGTTTCTATTTTTTTAAGATACGAGCAAAATTGAGCGCGCTCAAGTTCTTTTCTTTACTGTATTCCGGGCTCATTTTTGAGATTAGAAATTTTGAATTTCAGCGCCATTCCGGAATATACGTACACTGTAAAAAATCACTTGTGTAAAATTACTACACTTAATGTAGGTAATAAAACGACCTACTTTGAATGTAGCGACTTTACTATTGGCTTTAGCAATTTTACTACCACAAGAGTAGAAGTACCACCCGTATAATCATAAATACTGACCAATGAAGTGTATTTATGCTTATACGGGTGGTACTTTTACTCTTGTGGTAGAAAAATTGCTAAAGCCAATAGTAAAGTCGCTACATTCAAAGTAGGTCGTTTTATTACCCATATTAAGGGGAGGTCGTATCATCCTACGTTACCGACCGCGATACGAATCGTTGTTTCCAACTTTTCTCTGTCATTTATTAGTGAAATAATGCACAAATTAAATTTCACTCAAAAAATTTATTGAAGAAGAGGGCTCAACAAAGATAATTGTAATACGGAGTCAAAAATTATAAAATTAATAAATTTTTTAATTTTGCATGAAACGATGTTGAGTTGAACGATCGCAGCGCCATTGCTTATTTGCTAGTAACGTAGCAACGATTTTTGACTCCGTATTACAATTATCTTAGTTGAGCCCTCTTCTTCAATGAATTTTTTGAGTGGAATTTAATTTGTGCATTATTTCACTAATAAATGACAGAGAAAAGTTGAAAACAGCGATTCGTATCGCGGTCGGTAATGTAGGATGGTACGACCTCCCCTTAAGTGTAGTAATTTTACACAAGTGATTTTTTACAGTGTACAAACCAATCAAGTTTATGTTTTCAAGGCTTCACAACATCCGGTAATCACTTTTTTAAGAGAAAAAATAAAAGAAAGCAAGATAATATAAAGGTAAGAACCCTATTGAAAGGGTCTTATAAAACTCAATAAAATAGTGCAAAAACCGCATAAAATATGGTAAACAATTTTAAGTTTATGATATCTATATGAACATATGTATAAAAAGAAAAGTTAATGTATATCAATATAAAGAAAGGTTAAGAGAGTCAAAAGAGTCTTCTTAAGCTAAAATATGTGTATATGTGTACAGTAGCTAAAATATTTCCCTAAAAAAATTAAAATATATCTTTGCAAAATCCAGGGAGTAAAATGACTACAGAATAAATTATGATTTTACTCCCTGCTGTTTCATTTCAGTTAATAAACTCACTTTGTCTCAATTTTTTTGCCGTAACATTAAATGAGTTCATCTAAGAACAGATTAAATCTAAGTACTGTAAATATATAAAAAAATGTGTAAAAAATAATTTTTCAAAATATATTTATTTATACAATTTAGTTTATTACTAGATTCTTTGTAAAACATTCTAAAGCAAGTGTTAAAGGATAAGAAAGTTCACTTAATAAGTTACTACATTAATTAGGATATTAATAAATGTAATTGATTACAATTTAATGAAAGAGCAAATATTAGAATATATTATAAGGTAAAAATTAGCTTGCTAAAAAGTGCTCATTACTTATTTCATTAGCAAGAATTTGCAATTCAAAATTAAAAAAAAAAATCAAAAATAACATTAATAGTATATTACGTACCTATCCCTGTATAATACAAAACTGTCTCAAATCACATGTAATTGTCAACCAAGGCAAAGCCGATTTAAAAATTCTTTAATTTTTTTATTTTAAAAAATATAAATGTTTATTTAAAGTACTAGTTTTCACTCAATTTCGTATAGAGTTGTGCTCTAAAACTAGACAAAATATGGGCTCAAACAAAATGACTCCTGTGTAAGACCATTTGTTGGAAGACTTTACATCTGAATAATTTTAAAACATTTCATCGAACACTAAAGCTAGGCAGAAACTCTTTCTTTTAAACTTAATACTATTTGGCAACTACTTTAAGCTATCAAAAAACAAAAAAAGTTAAAAAATGATATAATAGCTGTAATGTAAAATAATCTAAAAAAGTAATAAATTCTAGTATTTGATGAAATATATTTTAATTATTCAGCTTTATAGTCTCTTAAATAAATGGTTTCCTGAAAGAGATATTTTTGTTAAACCCTTTTTTTACTAATTTATAGAATTAAATATATTTTTCTTTATTTTCATATTACCTAAACATTTATATTTCTATCAGTTACAATAAAAGAATTTTTTATTTTAACAATACTCTATCCCTCTGAATGTCTATAAATCTTATACAAAATTTACTTCAGATATATAAACTTCATTGCAATTTATGTCCGATTAAAATAATAAAATATAATCATATTTGCAATAGAATCACGTAGAAGTTAAATTTTCGCAAAGTAAATAAAGCTCTCACAAAATAAAAAGTCCCTTAAATTAAATTGTACGTACTTGCGATTTTTACAAATTGAAGTTTTTCAAATTTTAAAATCTCTAAATTAATAAGCAAAATAGTTACAAACGGCAGTAGTTAATTTCTTTTTTGTTAATCTTCAAATAAGATATGGTGTCTATTATTCTAGTGAACTATTAAGAAAAGTTAAAATACGATGATGAACTAATATTTCTAAATAGTTATACTTACATTTCGTACTCTAACAACTCAATAAACAGAGCTTGTGTAAAACTGTATAAGTCGACAAATCATTTTTTATTGTTCAATCAAACTGATTAACAGCAATAAAACGACAATTGTTTACAAAAAAGAAATACTGTTGGTATTATTTTCAATTAATTTATAACCTCTCAAAATTGCCAGCTTATAAAGTTTTCCTATTATTTGTTGTTAACGAAAGGTAGAATTTTCTCAAGATAAATTAACTTGATACAAAAACTACTGAATATTTTAATTTCATTTAAATATTCTTTCTGCTGACTTTATTTAAAAACACATTAAATTGTTGTCTATTGAGAGGATGCTTTTACATTAGAATGAATATAGTTATACAGCATTTATATAGCTTTAACTATAATTGCTATATTAAAAACTTCGTAAGCCAAATGGAAACTTGGAGAACTGCAAGTTTGTGACGCATCACTAACCATTTAGCTTAAAATTTTAATCGGCATATATTGAATAATGTTTATTTTCATAAATAATGAATGAACCATGCTTACACATTTAAATTCAATAAATAATATTTTTATTTTTTATTATTTTATAAAAAAAAAGTTCTATTTTACGAAGCCTACGTCATTAGAGTCTGTTGTGAGTGACGTCCCAAATTTTTTTGAGCGGATTTATTATTTTTATCGTAGTTACGAACGCACTACTAAATTACGCGGGATTTTTGAAATGCCGAATTTAAATTAAATGAATAAAAAAAGTTAAATAAGTAATAGATAAAATATAAAATTGAAGTAAATAAGGGCAATTGATAGAAGCTTGTAAAAAAACTTGAAATAACCTCTTCCCTGGAAATTGCCTACAACATATGTGTCAATGACTGAAAGAAATGCTGGTATAAGTGATAAGTGTGTATTCTTGAATGGGGAGTACATTGAAGGTGATAAATCCACTGATATATTAAAGGGATGCCGAACATAATTTCCGTGCTCTACTGTACCGACAATTCTCTATATTCTCTGCTATAGCATCTAATGTAAATTTGATTTTTTAAATAATTTTGAAACGGCTTGCTTAATGGCAGTTCTGTTTGCATCAAAATATTATTTATAATTCGTAGAATGTGCGTAGACTTCTTTTTTGCCTGATTTCATTTCCTATTGTTGAAAATACTGACTTATTTTTCAATTGGAATTGAAATCAGCAAAAAAAGAAGTTTACGCACATTCTACGAATTATAAATAATATTTTGATGCAAACAGAACTGCCATTAAGCAAGCCGTTTCAAAATTATTTGAAAAATCAAATTTGCCTTTGAGGTTAGCAAAGAACATAGAGAATGGTCGGTATAGTAGAGCGCGAAAATTAAGTTAGGCATCCCCTTAAGGAGCTTAATTCCAGGTTTTTTTTTTCAACCACTTTTCACGTCTTTGACCGACGATACATGTAGATGATGTAACCAGAGATTAGGGAGAGATTGCCAGTGCCGTGTTAAAAAAGCGTGGCGATTTCGACAACGGCGCTCCTGGCGGTGTGTGTATGAACCATACACATTTTGCTCGAGTTCCCCCACTCTGCTCGCCTCGGCTTGTATAGCTCCTTGCTTTTTGACTTGGGAAGGGGAATGCAAACGAAAAGCGCTGGAGGAGACTTTTAAACAGCTGATTAGTCTACATTCTGTCTTTTTACTTTATTGAAATTTATTATTTTTATAACTTTAAAAAAATAAAATGTATTTTGACAACAATAAAATATTTAACAACTTCTGTTATTTCTGTTCTTGTTATATTTATTATTATTATTATTGTCATCATTATAGATACTATTGTTATTATTGTTATGACTACTATTATTATGAGAAAAATCATTATTGTTTCTGTTGTTTTTTTATAATTATTACTATTATTATCATTAATAAATTTATGTTATTAATATTCTAATTATTGTTGAATGTAAATTAGATTTATAAACATATATAATTTTTTAGCAAAAATTTACAAGTGACTTAATAGCGCAACGGTTAAGCTCCTTGGCTAGTAAGCCAAAGTAAGGAGGTTCAATTCTCATCATAAATTTTTTTTTTTATTCTTATTGTATTATTTATTATTAAATAAAATAATTAAGTATTTAATATTCGCTCATAATTTTTTTAAACAATCTATTATTTGAATTAATAGCGTCTCGTAATGCTGTCGTCCAGCGAGACGCGCGAAAAAAAATTACTATCAATGTTTACAATCGCATCTGCCGCCAGTTTTCGTTGACAGCCGATGCGTTCGCACGTGCTGCTCGATTATATATTATTTATATTATTATTTTACTATCTGTAGCGTAAGGTAAATCCCGTGGTGTGTAGGGCTATTGGCGATGGTTTCCACGGTTATGTTTACAAGTAACATATGATTATAAAGCTTTTTCTCATAGGTTACCTGTAAATATAATAAAAAAACAAACGCGCTAATAACAGTACCTCCTGGGTAGCGTGGAAAACTGTTTTTAAAAAAAAGCTTTAAAAAAAAAAAATTGTTTAATTTATTATTTATTTTAATTTAATTAATAAAGAGCTTACGTAGCAATAAAAATTACGTTTATAAAAAAAAAAAAATTTTGGAAGATTTGAACCTTATTAAAAAATTTAGAAGTCTATCGCCCTATCCACTCCGCTAATATCTTAATTAAAAATACAGATTAAGAAGTCAAATATGTTTAGCTACCTACCCACTAATAATTATTGTTCAAATACATGCAATACTTACTTATAATTCTTTAAATATTGTCGAATTAGAATAGTAAGTTAATAGAATTGTGGCATATATACGAAGATATGTAAAATCTAAATTTCCATATACAGGGTGTTCGAAATGTTCCGGACCTCCCACTTATAACATAAAGTAAGCATTTTGGAAAAAAATGTTAAATACAAAAGTTGTTAAGTTTTGAAGGTTGAACTAAATGATGACCTTGGATTTGTTATTGGTTATCATTTTCAAGGTCATTTAAAGGTCATCTTCAGTTTTTTAAATAGGGACCCCTATTTTTTATTTCAGATTCTGAAAGAGCACAAAATTTTACATCTGGATATGTACCCACGTTATGGCTCAAAATGACCTACAGAGGTCATTTAGTGGTTAAATGATTATTTAGTAGCAGAAAGCCAAGAAATCCCGATTATTAAGAACTTTGAGCGTATCTGACCAATACTAAAGTAATTTGATTTTGCAAGACAAACTTTATGGTGGCGTTAAATTGACATTGCCCTTGATTTTCAAGGTCATTTGAAGGTTAACTTTAGTTTTCCAAAGTAAGCCTCCTAGTTGTAATTCTCCATTTTGCACCAGCGCTAAATTCTGCATTAGGATTGTAGAAGGTGTAATTGACACTGGCGTAAAATAAGCCTTAGGCCAGACAACCACATAACTCGGGCGAGAAAATGATAAATAAAAAAATGTCTAATCAAAATAAGCCTTAGGCCCAACAACTACATACCTCGGGGGGGAAAATGATAAATAAAAAAATGTCTAATCAAAATGAGCCTTATTGCTCAGGCACGGGAGGTACAGCTAATTAAGGTAACATCATGGGTGATTCAGCCAACTAAGGCAAGACCATCGGCGGCCCAGCCTACTAAGACAAGAACACTAGCGGCCCAGTCAGCTAAGGCAGGACTATCGGCGGCCCAGCTAACTAAATCAAGACAGTGGACTATTCGCCCAAACTGAATTTTTTTAAAATGTCGTTGACAGGAACTTTTTACAACAACTGTTCAAATTGTTGCCCATTAACAGTTTGGCAATGTGCTAACCGATTGTAAAAGGCTGCAACAACATTTCGCAAGATTTGCTGAGGTATCAAGTCTATTTCATCAGTGATTCTTTGACGTAATTCATCCAAGTCACGTGGTTTTATAACATAAACTTTATCCTTCAAGTATCCCCAAAGGAAGTAATCAAGAGGCGTTAGGTCTGGGGACCGAGGTGGCCATTCAATTGTACCTCTCCGCTCAATCCATCTATCATGAAATGTTGCATCTAAATATCGGCGAACATGAATACCGTAGTGTGCAGGAGCACCATCCTGTTGGAAGTAAATTTCGTCCAGATTTCCACCCGTTAAATTCCGTATAGCAGGTATAATTTGGTCTCGAAGCATGTTTTCATACATTGCAGCATTTAAATTACCTTCAATAAAGAAAGGGCCAAGTACTCTTCCATTAAATATGCCAGCCCAAACATTTACTTTTTCAGGATGTTGCGTGTGGTCCGCTCTCATCCAATGTGGATTGATGTTACTCCAGTATCGACAATTATGTCATGTTCACTGTTCCGCTTAACTCAAACGTGACTTCATCAGAGAAAACAATGTTATTGAGGAGCAAAGGATCATCAGATATCATTTGCATCATTACATCACAAAACTCTACCCTTCTATCAAAATCATCTTCAGATAATTTCTGTACCAACTTTAATTTGAAAGGATGCCATTTGTTGAGTTTCAAAATTTTGTGCACAGATGCAGCTCCCATTTCATGCTGTTGTGCACAACGTCTGATGCTGCAATGGGGGTCCTCAATAAATGATTGTAATACGTCTAAGCTCTTTTCATCATTAGACGATGATTTGGATCTACCTGATTTAGGACGATCTTTAATACCACCTGTCTCTTCAAAACGTCTAATTGTACGAATTACGGTACTTTTTGAAATAGGGTTGTTTTCTTCAACTCTGAATGTTTCATTGAATAAACGCTGTACCTGTTTGTAATCTCTCTCTTGATCACCCCACCCTCGCATCATCAACAAAGATATTCTTTCTCGTTCAGTAAGATGTGCCATTTTTCACTACGATTAAAAGTACAATTATTGAAAATTAATACAATTATCTGAATTTCGAAGTAAGAGAACTTCACTTAACTCTTGAAAACAGAGAAGTAAATAGGAGTAAACAATTTGAATCTTTTACCTGTAATGCGTTGCTTAAATCTCCCTGAAATAATTGGGAAAGAAAAAAAAAGGGAAGTGGATGTAATCGCCGGGCCTTCAATAAAAACACAAATTTGTTTTAATAAAAAGAAACAGATTTATTATTCACCTACGGCATAAAAAACCCCAGTCGCAAGTGGGGAAAAAGCGGGATTAAATATAACAATAATACCTGTAACAATACGAAATAAAGGCGAAAGATTAGGCAAAGCGCGAACGTCCGATCTTGCTCTAAACGCGAGAACAATTTACTCGGAGACGCTACCGGCCGAATCTAACCTATACGAGGGACGCTTCTCGGAAGACGCGACCGGCCGAAACTAACCTAGACGCGGGACGCTTCCCCTGAAGACGCGACCGGCCGAACCTAACCCACGCGCGTGGCCACCGATACGCGAGAGAGCTCTCACCTCGAAATCGCAGCAGGAATTCCCGCAACGGCACGCACCAGTGCGCCGACGTCTCGGCAACGGGAAGAGCCCTCGCCCTGGACGCGGCCTCAAGGAGCGGCTCTAGGTAGCCGTCGCTTGCGGGAATCTGGGAGGCACTGCAGCGCTAGGTCGCCTGGCAAGGTGCACTCCACGAAGCGGCAGACGCTTCGCCTGGACAGCCCGGAGTAACCACAGCACGTCGACCCTCGCACGCCGACGCAAATTCTCTTCCTCCGCAGCGCAGCAAAACCCAGGAAACGCACACCAACCTTCCTTCCTGTCGGGACGAGGAGGAGAGATGTTGACGGCAGCGCAGACGAAACAAGAGAGAGCGAGCGCGTCGCCGCGTCGACGCGTCGACGCGCGTCAAAACAAACTTCGGCGTGCAGGGGGCGCGCCGATCGTGACACGCGGAACGCACGAATGAATCGAACACAATTGTTAATTAACAATTATAAATGAACTGATTCCTAAAAAGAATAGTGAGCAAAATCTTCTAAGGTACAAGTAACGATCCTGAAAATGCTATGAATCATGCGTAGAAATTCGTAACCCTTGCAAAAAATTATTGCAATAAAAACTGTTCATGTAAAACGGTTAGATTATTTTGCTTTTGAAATTAATAACCCCCAAGTGTCCTATGTAGATCATTTCGAGCCATGACGTGGATATTGTACATATTTCCAGACCTAAAATTTAATGCTCCTCCAGAATCCGGAATACAAAATGAGTCCCTTTTTAATAAGCTGAAGATAACTTTCAAATGACCTTAAAAATGAAGGCCAATTTTAAAGTGACCATAAAGTTCGTCCTAGAAAATCAAATTATGTACTTTAGTATTAAAGTACGAAATTTTTTTTTTCTTTTCGTCAAATACACCCAAAGTTCTTAATAATCGGGATTTCTTGGCTTTCTGCTACTAAATAATCATTTAACCACTAAATGACCTCTGTAGGTCATTTTGAGCCATAACGTGGATACATATCCAGATGTAAAATTTTGTGCTCTTTCAGAATCTGAAATAAAAAATAGGGGTCCCTATTTAAAAAACTGAAGATGACCTTTAAATGACCTTGAAAATGATAACCAATAACAAATCCAAGGTCATCATTTAGATCAACCTTCAAAACTTAACAACTTTTGTATTTAACATTTTTTTCCAAAATGCTTACTTTATGTTATAAGTGGGGGGTCCGGAACATTTCGAACACCCTGTATATGCCTTATCTATAACATTTATTTCAAACTTATACAACAATATAAACTTTACAATTACGAGTAGCTACAGACATTGTAAAATATTATATACGTATATCTTATTAGAACGTATAGAAAAAAAATATATATCGGGCTCTCAGAATTTTGCAGATATAAAAATTTGTTCATCTCCTCGTAAATAAAATGCTATATTCCCAACAAACAAAATGACGGCATGTGACGGCACGATGCGGACAGGCGTGTCGACTCCTATGTTTTAAGCATAGGACTCGGTCGGTAAACGGCACGTTGTGTTTGTTGGGATTATACCATTATTTACGTATTTACGTAATTATCTGTTACTGTAACTAAAACTATCTGTGTGTTATCTACTGTAAAGTCTAATTTATAAAAAAATCATCTATTATTTATAATATTTTAGAAAATTTGTATTAAATTTATTTATATTAAATAAAATGTAATTCATTATAATCATTTAATTGATAAAATCTTATAAAAAATGAAAATTTGTTTTCACTTTAAACAATTAAAATTTAAAAAATTAATTATTTTCAACATAAATTCAAAAATTATTTTTCAAGCGAACATTATTTCTTTATTTAGTAAATATAACTAAAATTTTTGTTAAATAAAGAATTATGAGATCATACTAAAAGGAATTAATTTTTTTATTTGATACGAGAAATTAATACAAAACGTTTCATGTAAATTCATTATCTAGAGGGTCTGCACTCTTCTCGTAAATAGCTGAATAACTTTCTATAATGTATTTCATGTATTTGTTATATTATTCTTATAATAATAAATTTTAAAATCGAAATTAATACAAATGATGTAATGTAATAATATTAAGATAACATTCTTAAATATTATATATTATTTAATTTAATTTACCTTTTAACTCCCCGTGATTACAATAAATTTACGACACAACGAGTCTTTTACTATACGCAACTTAAAAATTAAATTATTTGAATATATAAAATGTAAATAAAATGTAAAATAAGTTTTTATAATTCTTAAAAATATTATAATAGTTTATAAAAAAATGAGTAATCTATTCAAAGCTTAGAACAATGATAAATTATTTTAAACAGGAACAAAAAAATTATTTACTGAGCGATCGTTAGCGAGCGAGGTACGTCGCTAGTAGTATATTAAGCTACAAGGGTGTAAAGTTTTTTTTACGCACGACGCACGGAAGACGAGCGTGAAACGTCGCTAAAACGCACGAATTCGCGAAGACGACTGAGAGAAGAAACGCCTGTATAGCTTACGCTATTTTTTGCAATTGCTGTGCGGAAAGTTAGCAGTAGTTGTTACTAGTAACAAAAAATTATAAATAATAGTCGAACTAACCACAAGTAGAAGATTTATAATATGGGTAGTTCTGGACGGAGAGCGGGGTCCAGGGGCGGAGCCCCTGGTGGGGTGCAGCGTCGGGGGGTTGGGGAGCCCCCCCGCCCGCAAAAAAAAACCACTAACATAATAGTCTTTATAAAAAAAAATTGTAATAAAAAAATCAACAGTAAAATAAAATAAAATTTTTTTATTAAAATTTTTAAGTATTTGAAATAAATTAACATTATTTTTCAAGAATTTTTGATAATCATATTTGATTATTAAAATTAAAATTAAAATAAAATAAATAAATAATTATAAAATTTAAATAAATAAATATAAAGTAAATATATATGTATTATTGCACTTTGCAATTTCTAGATTCTATTTTTATGTTGGTAGATGGATCATTTTGCGATTCACTTAAAGTATCGTAAAGTTTAACTTCCTTGATAGTATTGCTTGTCACAATATCACAACAATCTCGTCAATTCAAACGTATTGAACCTAAATTATGGAAGCGGGAAAAGTGGCAGATGTAACTTTTACGCACGCTTAATGGTGTGTAAAGTAAAATTTACACTCTAGCCAGAGTCATCAGAAGAACTTTACACACTAACTTTACGCACAGAATTGCAAAAATGAATTTTGATAATTGAATGGAAAATTGGCCCTTTATTTAACAATTCTCGATCATTTTTTGACATAATGTATATAGTTTGTAACGGGGTGGTTGCTATTTATTTGTATCGTGGAGAAGACTATTTTCTCCATGAGACAGGTGCAATGGGGCACACACGAGTGCCCCGCGAGGTCTTACCTCGGGGTGCGCGCGATCACCCGACGGCAAACACACGTCGCCGCGGTCCGTATACAACGCGAGAGTACACCTGTACTCTCGCTTATTGTACTCGCGTGCTGGAATGCGAGCGCGTCCCTTGCGCTCGCGTTGCAGTTGTCCTCCTAGACACCTGATGCCGACCGCCCAGCTCTACGGAAGAGTGGCGGTATCCGGGAGGTTAGGTTAGGGACGGTGGGAAATAACGACACGAACAAGTAAAATGCAAGTCGGAGGCCTTTATTACCTCCGTAAACAAAATTACAATTGCCCGCGTCCCGAGGAAGTTAGTAGAGTATGGGCGAACGAGCCGAATGCTCCGAACGCGCCCTAGTATAGCGGAGCGAAGCCGCGCACGAACGCAAACGAGCGCGCTCCGAGAATCTGCCGGCTGACCGCGCGACCCGCGAACGGTGTGTTTACACAGAGCAACGACTTTGCTCCGCGTAAACAAACTGTTGTGTTTATGAGCAGGCCGCTTGCCTGCTATGTACGTTACACACACGTACACACACGAGGGAACGGGCCGCTTGCCCGTTCCACGCGACACGCGATGAATCTGAGCTCGAGCACGAGCTCGAGGTCCCGATGTTCTGCTACGTTGCGGCTCGTCTACGAGAGCAGCGAGAGCCGAGAGAGTGAGAGAGTAATTTAGTTCTGTTTTATTGCTATTTAAGGGGTAACACCCTGGGATTTAAAAAAAAATCGATTTTTTTTGCTTAAACTTTACTTTGGGTCTTAAGAAGCTCCTTGTGTTATTTAATATCTTCTTTCAATATACTATTTAATTTTACATTCAATAAGTACAATCTGTTAAAATATACTTCATATTAAATTAACGTTCACTTAAAATAACCTTTCATTTTTTTTGCATAAAAATATCATTAATTTCAACAGAAATTGAAATGTCTTCTATGTTTAATTAATCTTTTTAATAACTGTCGGAAGGCTTATAAACCTATAATACAATTTTAAAAACTTAAAAAGCGTAATTTCTGAGTAAGATATTTCAGTGTAGTACACAAGCATACAAATATTTTTTTTTTCGTTCACGAGCTTTTGTACTCCGCCTAAAAATACTCGCTGTTGGTCAAATGTTGATAAAATATTGGCTAGACCTGTGTCATGAGTGTTGATAATGTGTTACTAACATTTTGGCAATAGGACCCCTATTGAAAAATCTTACGTAAGATCTTACGTAAGTTCTTACGTAAGTTCTTACGTAAGATCTTACGTGAGATCTTATGCCAAAATCTGATCTGAAATTTTTTTATTTATAAAGGACTAAATACCGCGCAAAATGAGGATAAACTTGTTATTAAAGAATTTTTTTTCGATGGGACTTAGAATTTTTTCAGATGCGGAACTTAAAAATTTTGCTACACATCTGAAAAAATTCTAAGTCCCATCGAAAAAAAATTCTTTAATAACAAGTTTATCCTCATTTTGCGCGGTATTTAGTCCTTTATAAATAAAAAAATTTCAGATCAGATTTTGGCATAAGATCTCACGTAAGATCTTACGTAAGAACTTACGTAAGAACTTACGTAAGATCTTACGTAAGATTTTTCAATAGGGACGCACAACATTTTCAGTATATTTTGCTAATTAACACTCGAAAAAATGTTGTCCATAACTTCTGCAAAAGGTTTTCCAACATTTATACAGGAAGGTATTATTTTTTTATATTTTTGTTGTAGTTAAATTAATCTTGTTGAAAATATCCAGCTGGAAAATCCAGCTTGAAATCCACGTCGAATTTTCAACTGGTAATCCATGCATGAACTGGATTTCCTGCTGGATTTGCAGGTGGAAATTCTACTTGCATTCCTTAGAAATCCAACTGGAAATTCGACCTAGGTTCCCCAGAAATCCACCTGGAATCCAGTCCATGCACGGATTTCCAGCTAGATATTTTCAACAGGGAAGTCCCGTATTTTCAATACCTGTTTTGGAGTGTCTACAACCTCACGCGATATCGTTTTTTCAATAGGTGCATTAATCGAAAGTAATTCACACCCAACTGAAGCAAAGCAATACCTACGTTATGCTCCATTACCTATTCAGGGAATTTTGTATTCTAACTTTAAGAACTCCGCTTATACTCTTAATTCATTACTTGCATGGGTGGTTATATATTATATGAGCAGAAGCAAGGTATGATATTCTGAAAAGGTTTAGTCTATACACAATTTTTTTAACCTACACTACAGTACTACAGCTACACTTTTAGGCTACACTACTGATTTTGCGTGAGGTTGTAGACACTCCATCTCGAATTATTAATTGTTCTGCAAAACGTCCCGACTTTTATTTCGCACTCAAAATACAGACACATGCGCAACGTTAAGTGATCCGAGTAATGACAAACATGTGATAGGTTATGTTACAGTCTCTACAAACTTCTACTACAAATTTCTATTACACTTTATATGTTTTTGCGAATGCAATTGGAGTCACTTCCAGGTATTAAAGACACAATGTGCCTCCTTGCATTACTACTGAATACTACGTCATTAATATTGTGACAAGGGATCACCGACTCGAGATAATGGCTTCGTTTGTATAGGAGTCGCGCTCCTTCCTGCCCCTTAAGCCTCCCTTTGCCGAATGACCCTCGCACAACTCACGGTATTCCGCGGACCGAGCTAACTCGCGGGAGCGGGACGTGAGGATGTCGGGGCAGTTTCGGTGAACAAGCCGGATGTCAATATAAATATGAATCTATTCTCTTTAACTTATTTACATACGGCTCACTGCCGCGATCGTTGGACCTTGCTCGCGCCTAACTCTATCGGCGCGCTCGTCGATCCTAATCGCGGACGAGCGAGAGAAGTATCGATACTTATCGCGTAAGATCGCGCGCTGAACGCTGCCTCGATGTCTTCTCCTCGGAGTCCCGCAGAAGGTCGGCTTGGGGGTCTCGTTGCGGGCGGTTGACGGGCGCCTGCTCCCGGCTCTGTGCCTTGCCGCTGACGGGCGGCGGATATAACTCCTGGCTCGTCTGCGGGACGAGATGGTTGCCCTGGTGTGGATAGGCGGCCGCGGGTCTCGTCACGTACGCTGGCCTCGTGGTCGCCGGTTCGTCAAGGTATATTGCCTCGTGGTAGCTGTTATCGCTGGGGCGGTTACCGGGCGGAGAGAGCGTTTCCGTCACGCGTGCTCATTATAAAGAGCCGCTAAGTTTCCCCCACTTCCCTATCCGCGGGGGGGGGGGGGGGACGCGCTTTCGGCTGTCTAGCCGCGGTGTCGCGCCGCGCTTCTCTCTCGCGTCTCACCTAACCTAACGCGGTCTAAGTCGTGCGCAGCGTCTCCGGCGCTCATATCTACTTAAGAGTAGTAACGTTATAATATCCACGTTACAATATAAATAGCCTAAAGACTAAAAATATTCAATTAGTGCAGAAAAATTATCAAAGTGTAAAGGAGCCTGTAATGCGTAGAAAATAAAGGTAAGTAAATACCCTAGTGGAAATAATGTTCGAAATCCAATATAAAGATACGACATCTTACAGATTTCTACATTTTATTTTTTACAAATCTTTACATTTTATTATTTATTCTTACTATTATTTACGTTTCCTATCATTTTATTACAATTTCTTACACGCAGAAAAAAATTTAGTTGAATCAATGGCCGCGAGGACAATAATTAGCAACAACTGCCCTTGTTCCATTGACTGAACGGAAAATCCATTGGATTAATTCATTTTTTATTAAATTAAACGCATCCATCATTAGACTAAAAAATATTTCCATCAAGTTATTGTAACACGTTTTTATTAAAATGACTTCAAGATTTATATTAAAATAAAAATATTTTTTACTAAAACAATAGTACAGAGGTTAATTTAATGAATATTTTCATTAAGTGAATATTACATAATATATTAAAGTAAATAAAAAAATCTATTCACTTAATAAATAAGTTTCTTTCAATGAACTATATATAATTCTATTAAAAGAAACTATCGCTTAATTGTAACAATGAATTGTTGTATTAAATCAACAAACATTGTTCTTTTTCTTTGCAAAACAACGAAATATTAACAATCGATGTGATAATGAATTAGTTCATTTTTTATTGATAATAATCACATAAAACTAAGGAAGTAAATGGTAACGTATCCGTAAAATTATTAAAATGTCTATATGAGCTAAAATATACTACATGATATAAGGAGAGGAAAAGGGGGAGCGGTAGGCGAAAGAGCCGACGACGTTGGTGACCAGCGCACGACTTTTGTTTACATTCCGAACGTTCTCGAATTTCGTGTTACCGATAAATGATAAACTTATATTTCATTTTTAAATATCGTTTCAAAATTGACCGCTAGAGTTCGGCTTTTCTCGCAAGCGGCTGGGAAACGTCCCGGTTAGTATATAAGGACAAGTCGTAAGGGTTCTAACATTGTATGCGAGCGATGCGTTTAATGATAGGCACTATGTAATAAAACATGCGTGCGATATTAGCTTTAGGTCTATGGCTTACGAAAGATTTAATTATATTAAGGTATCTGATAAAATAATTTTTGGGTATGGGGAATTCTTCGCATTTTTAAAAGGAGTAACTCTTCGATTCCTTTGGACTGTATTAGTATTTCCTTTTCTTCCAGCTGCAATGCAATACCAATAAGGACATAATGCGTAAAGAGGTCATCCTAATGGAGGACGCCCAAACACTGGCTGATAGGTATGCTAGAAAGTTTTGTCAAGACAAACCATCAGAGGAAAGAGATATAATCCACATCAGTATTCAGCAATATGTATCTGTAAAAAATGGTCCAGACACCGCGACCGCAGCGGTTCAGCGCTTTTGGGCAAAAGGGGAATAGGGTGCTTTCTTCGGATATAGTTATACCACCAGGCCTACGTGGCCTCGTATTGCGAGCGAATTGAAGCTCGCAGTCGTCCCAACCTAATGCCCCGGTAGTTATTTTGCTATACTCTGAATAAGTATATGTTTGATATAGCCACACTGTTGAAAATATCCAGCTGATGGATATCCAGCTACATATCAATTATTATCTTATCAGTATATCAATTATTATCCCATGCACTATCATACTATTCCAATGACCAATAGAATCTATAATATACATATAGTGGAGGTAACAAGCCAAAGGAAATTCGTTCTTATCGGGGTTTTCGAGAATCACACATTATTTTTTTTATATTTAAATAATTTGGTACAAAATTTTTAAAATTCAATTTTTTAAAAATTATCAGTTATAGATCTCAAAATGAAAAAAAAAAATTAAATTATAAAATTTAAAATAATATTTAAATAGCTTATAATAATGCTGTTCTTCGAAACATAATATTTAAATATAAACAAGCTAAAAAATCCATTGGATAACCCTGAAAATATTACTACACTTAGCTGTCCCGTTCTTGGGGTTTTAAACACATCGTAAAGTGCGCGAGATTATTGGGATAGGAGTAAGGTTTAAATAAATACTCGTCCACTTGGCGAGAGAGAAAGTCCATTAGAAAAATTCCTTGTGGAAACCATGCGGATCTATGTGGAATTTATGAGAAATCCCCATAAATTTATTTGGAATCTATATAGATGCACGTGTAATTCACAAACGTCTAATTGAATTCATGAGAAATCTACGCAGATTTGCGAGGAATCCATGTGAATTCTGTGAAATCTACGTGGATCCATGTGGAATCCACATTTATCCACGTAGCATTTATAGCTGATAGATATCGCGAGCAGTCGGCCTGCATATCGTTTTGAGGTGGGAGGATGCGCTAGCTCCTTATAAAGACGGTCATTCTCATTTTCGACTACCGAACAAGAATAACAATAGCAGTAAAAAAGTAATTATCTTACCACTTTCATTGGAATAGCGATTTTTGCCATCTGGATTCCATTCTTCATCTGAAATAAAGCAATAAAATAGAATCACTAATTTGTTTCAAAAAGCATATAATTAAGGGGAGTTTCAATCTAATAATGTTCAAAATATCAATTTTTTATTGTGTACGTTATTTTAAATTTACAAAAAAAAACACGCTAATAACGGTACTTCCTGGATAGCATGGAAAGCTGTTAGATTGACATATTTAAACATTTTGTAAGCTATTTTTTAGTAATTTGTCGATCTTTAAGAAACATTTTACGATAGGTTTTAACGATTATTATCAATTTTGTAACAATTTAAATTAAATTTGCATAAATTTTGTAGCCATTTTTCAGTGATATTGAATTTCGTAGCAATTTTTTGGGATTTGTTTTGTAATACTTCATGTTTGTAATTCTTGTACTCTAAAATCTTATACATTTATTAGCAAATTTGTTTAGCAATTTTTTAAATAAATTTTTCTTCCAATATTTCAAATATTTTATAGTACGAGAAAAATAATTTTATTTTTTGTTATTATAGTAAAAAATTATATAATGTACCACCCCTGATATCTCTTTAGATATGCAATTTAGCGAAAAATGGTTCTTAGAAAAATTGTTTGGTACAAAGGGGGCCATCTGTCCGTGCAATTAGTTTTGACCTTGAACTTTACTTTCAAGGTCATTTGAAAAACAAAGTGATTTTTTTAAACACGAAACTTTACTTTTATCACCGGATTTGGAAAGAGCACAACATTTTGGATGAAACGTGCTTTTAATACTTTTTTGACTAAACGCATAGTTTTCGAGAAAAAATTTGCTAACTTTTAAACATTTTTAAACTCTTTAATTTTTTTCTAGAAAAGGATGCATCTAATCGAAAAAATACTAACTTAGAATATACAATTCTGACTTCGAATTGTAGAAAAATGTGGTGGTATTTTATATTTTTCCAATTTTTAATTGTGTGGAATAGCCTAAAGTACAATATTCTAAATGGCCCCCTTTGTACCAAACAACTTTTGTAAAAAACATTTTTTGCTAAATTACATATCTAAAGAGAAATGAGAGGTGGTACATTAAAACAGGACATCCTATATAGGGCTCTCAAAATTAGTCACCTGCGGACAAAAAAAAATTGTTCACCTCTCCGAAAACAAAATACTATGTTAAAAGCATAGCGAGCGAGGGAGGGAAGGCTAGATCAACGAAGATAGACTCTTATAGAATCCGAATGCCCTATTCCGAAGTGAAGCACCCCGAGGAGGGTACGCACCCCGACCACGCGCAGCGCTCGCGTCGATTTCAACCGTGCTGTCGGTAGCAGTGTCGATAGCCCGGTAACGCGCACGGTGGATAACACATCGGCTCAAATAATAAACTTAATTTGATCGAAAGGTAGAAGAAAACCTACAACAAAAATAATTTGCGATAGTTATTTTTTATGTTTTTAAAGACAGATTTATCACTTTAAATGGTGAGTCTAGTGCTTTATTATTTTTAATTTAATAATTAGTGCGTTATTGATCTTTTTAAATTTAAATTATTTAAATGAATTTAATTACTTTATTTCAGATTGTAGACTGTAATGGAAGTATATATAATTCTTGATAATGTAAACAACAATAATAAAAAACGAAATTATTGTTAAATCTGCAAACTTAAACTAAAAGCAGTCCACGACTTTATATATATCATTCGATTTTTTTATAACATTGAATGCGATATTCGTGTGGTTAGCATGATGGACTTGAATCTTTTGGCTCCGGGTTCAAATCTACTTTGATTTTTTTTTAAATTGTAGTTGTTTTTAAATGAATTAACTTTAAACAATGTTAAAATAATAATAATAATCTTATTATTTTATAAGTTTATAAGTTTATAAGTTTGCAGATTTAACAATAATTTAGTTTTTTACACGGAGAGAAACGTTCGAGGAAAAATTACTATACTCCACAGTAGGCGCGGGACAGACTCGAATTATAATGATAATTGCTACATATTTTGAAAGTTTTAACACAGACGATATCAAAGAATACTAAAAATGCTGTAAAAATTACTAGATTGCACAGTAAAAATTATAGATGTAATAAACGATATACGATCTTGGAAATTTTAAACGAATTTATTGTAATTTTTTCTACAATTTATATTAAAATTTTGCTATACAGTATAGTAAAATGTAAAGCTTGGAAATATTATTATGTGTTCTCACAAGTTTTACAATACAGAATAGTAAAAATTAAGTAACTCTGTATCGAAAATACAGATATCGCGGTATCGCGATCCGCGGCGAGTTTACAATGGTCGCGACTACGCTTTCTTTTCACTGTAATGTTTTTAGGTTACATTTTTAAATTTAGCGTCATTTAATCGTATAAGACAGAACTAAATGGTGTCTACGCCCGCTGTACAACTCGCAAGTGGACAGACATGTGTTCAGTTAGTATATAAGGACGATTTGAATAATCTTCAACACCGTGAACTTGCGATTGCGTTAATACCCGCGTAAAAATAAAGAAGTTTGGCAAAAGTTTTTTTAAAGTTTCGTTTGGCAAAAGTTTGGGCTAAACTTTTGCAATGAGACGATGCCAAACTTGGATTTTAGGGTTAATATGCCAATGAAAGTTTGGCTTAACTTCTAAAAACTTATTTAAGATCATATTTTAAGTTTACTTTTTTCTCTTGATTATGCCCGCGCATAAAAAAAAAATTAAAAAAAAAATTTTTTACTTTTATCTGGATTCGAACCCACGAACTTCTGCTTTCTAGGCTAACGTTTAGCCATCTGAGCTATTTCATTGTTTTTATTAAATGACTAAATTCCAAATATAACGAAATTTGGAAGGTTAGGTCTAATAATTCTAATGTTTTAACCTTAATCTAATTATTTAACAAAAACAATGAAATAGCTCAGTTGGCTAAACGTTAGCCTAGAAAGCAGGAGTTCGTGGGTTCGAATCCAGATAGAAGTAAAAAATTTTTTTTAAAATTTTTTTTTTATGCGGGCATAATCAAGAGAAAAAAGTAAACTTAAAATATAATCTTAAATAAGTTTTTAGAAGTTAAGCCAAACTATCATTGGGATATTAACCCTAAAATCCAAGTTTGGCATCGTCTCATTGCAAAAGTTTAGCCCAAACTTTTGCCAAACTAAACTTTAAAAAAACTTTTGCCAAACTTCTTTACTTTTACGCGGGTATGTTGCGTAAAATATTATTCTCACGCATCCATCAATAATCAGTTAGTGTAGGTGTAGGCAGGCTAAAATTATATTTGTAAGCGAGCGAATTTCCAATCGTAAAGTATATAATATACAATAATAAGTACAAAATGTCAAAATCATAAAATCTTCATAGGTTCCAAGTTTGAAAAGACCAGAAGGATTAAATAAAAATGATACAAGAGAATTCTCTAATTCTCTTTTTCCTAATCAGTTACATGAAAAATTACTATTCTGGCACAGTAAAAATTGCTATACTGGCATAGTAAAAGTTCCTATCCGGTATAGTAAAAATTACTATGTTGTATTGTAAATTTTCGTAAAATATATGTTAATTTTTATTGTATATAAAAATTACCATACTGTAAAGTAATTTTTACTAGAATTCAAGTCTGTCCTCGGACTCCTAAAAAGTATAGTCATTTTTATTAAAATTTTTGTATTTTTTACTTAAACTTTTCTCTCCGTGTATTATTGTTGTTTACATTCTCAACAATTATATATACTTCCATTACAGTCTACAATCTGAAATAAATTAATTAAATTCATTTAAATAATTTAAATTTAAAACGATGAATAACGCACTAATTATTAAATTAAAAATAATAAAGCACTAGACTCACCATTTAAAGTGATAGATCTGTCTTTAAAAACATAAAAAATAAATATCGCAAATTATTTTTGTTGTAGGTTTTCTTCTACCTTTCGATCAAATTATGTTTATTATTTGAGCCGATGTGTTATCCACCGTGCGCGTTACCCGGCTATCGACACTGCTACCGACAGCACGGTTGAAATCGACGCGAGCACTGCGCGTGGTCGGGGTGCGTACCCTACTATTTTTGCTTCACTTCGGGATAGGGCATTTGGCTTCTATAGGAGTCTATCTTCGTTGCCTATACGCATCCGTGAGGTGGCGCTAGTGCACGGCTGAATCGGACGAGCACAGATTTGCAATATATTTTATACAGTATAAATTCAACAAAACCAGAATTGAACTTATTAAATCTCATACTGAGAATATTAGTGAATGATTTAATTTTAAGATGCAATATGAATTTTGTTAAATTTTCAATTTATGTTTTCAATTTTTCAGTGTAACGTTAATTTGTGATTCGTGGGCCATACATCAACCATTCCTCGAGCTCATACTGCTTCTGCAGACTTGCCTTGGACATTACGCTCTTAGCTGCAGTAACGCGCTTCGCATCAGCTTGGCCGCCAAAACTAGTGGTTTCAAGCTTCACAGCGATCCTCAAAACGTCGATAATTTTTAATAATGCTAGTCTTTATTAAATAAACTAATAGCTTTATACAGGGTGGCCCATCTCAAGTGACCCACCTCAATATCTCCGTTGGTAAGGCGAATAGAAAAAAAATGTTCAAACAAAAGTTGTTCAGGACAAAGGGGGACACCTGACTGTAGCATTAGTTTTGACCTTGATTTCAAATTTCAAGGTCATTTGAAGGTCAACTTTTGTTTTTTAAATAGGAAACCCTATTTCTGATACCGGATTTTGAAAGAACATAAAATTTAGAGTCAAAAGTGTTTTTAGCATTTTTTTGACTAAACGCACGGTTTCTGAGAAGAAAATTGGCTAATATTTAAACATTTTTAATCTCTTCAATTTTTTTCTCGAAAAGGATGCATCTAATCGAAAAATTACTAAAAATGTTATTGATTTAGAATTGCATGAAAAAGAAGGTAGTATTTTTTATTTTTCTAATTTTTAATTTTGTGCAATTGTCTTAAAAACAATATTCTAAAAAATTGAAAATTAGAAAAATAAAAAATACCTCCTTCTTTTTCATGCAATTCTAAATCAATAATATTTTTAGTAATTTTTCGATTAGATGCATCGTTTTCGAGAAAAAATTAAAGAGTTTAAGAATGTTTAAATATTAGCCAATTTTTTTCTATTTTGTTACGAGACTCCAGGTCCGGAGAGGGCTAGGTGAGAGGGTAGTGCTGTGTCCTCCTCTCACCGAACGAAGACGCTATCCACCAGGACTTCAGAGTAAGAAAGAAGATTCCAATTGTCACGGTGACAACGCACGTCATCAGGACGCCCCTGCAGCAGCACACCGGAGACAAAATAAATATTACAAAACAGAAAACAAGAATTAGAGTTGGATATAAATTCAATTATAATCGTTGACAAATAAAAGTTGAAATAACTTATAAATAATGTAAAAATATGATGTATATAATTTTAACAAAAAAACTACAAATCTCTGTTGATAATACCGAAAAGGTACAGTGTATTAGTCGCATACGTTGATTTATCTAAAACCATATTATAGAGTCGATAACATGCAATTTACTAAATGTTCAAGAAAAATAGAGGAAACCTTGAATTTTAGAAAATAAAATTTCAATACTAATCGACAAGAAATAAAATATTTTTAATTTAAATTCGTAATTTCCTTTTAACTTTTGTGATGGAGTTAGTGTCACTAAGATATAAATTGTCTTCCGGGCTCTTTTAAGTGCTTCTAGAAGATTTCCTGTTATATTATAGATCATTGAAGAAATCCTTAAACTCTCAAAATATATAACATGTCTTCTAGCATTGGCAAATTATATTATTCTATTTTAACAATTATTTTATAGGTTTTTAATTTTTTTTCTTTTTTAGAGATGGCCTACCTCCTTAAGTGACATATAGTTTACACTAAAAATGACCTTAGAATTTAGAAATAAATCAAAATATTAAAATATAAATACTTTTCTTTGCTTTTAATTGACCTTGGGTTGCCTCATGATGCCACTACTTATATTATTTGCCTTTTTAGTACTTTTTAATATTTCTGTGATAACGTTTGTAGAACTTCAATCGAGCAAGTCTAATGTAGGTCTCGCCGACTCAGTCAGAGACAGACAAACCCTGGACTCATTGAGATCTCCCATAGTCATCGCTCGAAATTGACTGAATGATTTTATCGACCCCAGAGAATTCTTAGCTATTAGCGAAAAATTCGCCGGAGTCGGGAATCTAACCCGGAACCGCTTGGGCAGCATTGATTTGGCATTCAAGCGCCTTGCCCACTAGGCCCATACTGCCCCAACCATATACACGGTGTTCAAAAATGAACTGGCATGACCAGTATATCCGTGTTTAGAATGACATTCTAAACACTTTTTCCCTTTTGGCATTTTTCATAATTTTGGATAATTATCGAGTTATGGTGATGCAAAAACTTCGATAATTAGCCAATCAGCGCGCAGACGGGCGCTGGAGGTCGGGGCTTTCTCGAGTGGGGGGAGTGGCCTAGATGCTGCTCTGACGCTTGACCGTTCTCCCCCCACTTCGCAGGCCCGTTGACGCACAGACGGGCACGCACACTTGTGCGGCACCGCTGCTCGCTTTTCCCTGTTCGTCTCGGCAGCGGGGAAAAGCGGACACACTGCTCGGTCCTCTGCAGTCAAAAAAGGTGTTTTTTTTTTCCTTGGAGAGGGGGAAATAATATACAAAAATACATAGTTTGTCGTCAGCATTAAAATTTGTAGCCCTGAAAAGGGCTGATTTAAAAACTAAAAGAAAACTAAATAAACTGCTCGACGTATCGTCCACCACGTTTAAGCACCAATTCGGCGCGCCTCCTCAGGTTGCTCGTTGCTCGCCGTTCCAGCTGATTATCCGCCTCTATACCTTCTATCGCAAACCGGGTTCCTGTACACGATCTCCTTAATATAAACCCACAGAAAGTAATCCAGTAGGATTAAATCGGGAAATCGTGCAGGCCAGTTTATCGGTCCTCCGCGGCCAATCCACCGTCCTGGATATACTAGTTCCAAATGAGCCCTTACAGCCCTAGTAAAATGTGGAGGAGCTCTATCTTGCTGGAACAGCATGTTCCGACGGAGCCGCAATTCCAAATTCTTTAATAATACTGACAGCTGGTCCCTTAAAAAATCCAAATAGGCCGCACCATTCAACCGAGAGGGAAGATATATTGGCCCGATCTAAAGAAAAATATTTAAATAACAATAAAAAATAATATTACAAATAATAAATACTTACAACTTGACCGTTGATAATTCCGGCCCAGACGTAATACTCCATCGGTGTTGAAAATGAACCACTCTGGTCAAACGAGAATTTTCGTCGGACCAGTAGTGGTAATTATGCTGGTTCATCATCCCAGACGTCGTGAAGGTGCATTCATCCGTAAGAAAAATATTTTTCAAAAAATGTTCGTTTATGCGCAATTGCGCAAGCAATCCACCACAAAAATTTACACGGTGCTGGAAATCTCCAGGTAACAAGTGCTGCACACGTCGGTAGTGGTAAGGATGCCTACCAGCATCTATCACCACATGCACCTAGCTGTGGCACAAATCCAGCTCCCGTGCAACAGCGCGAGTACTCGTCGTTGGTTTGGCATTAAAGGCCAACAAAATACTTTCCTCCATTGCAACATTGAGAACTCCGCGAGGACGACCAACACCTTCAACAGTTGGCATCACATTGCCGGTCTCCGTAAAGCGATGGTACGCGTTGCGAATCGTATCCCGTGAAAGATGCCGACCCTGTACCATGTACCATTTGCACATACTCATTACGAGTATACGGAACTCGCGCGCGATCCATGGTGCAAACGATACTGTCATTTGCATGTTCGAAATGAGCTTTTGTTAATAAAAAAAACATCGCAATTTTATTCCAAGGCGTTCGAAATACGCCGCACGCATTCGTAGAAATGACGCTTGCTAGCAACAGCGCCCATTCGTCGAAAAGAAAAAACAAAAAACGATATAATTTTCGATCGCTTTTTTCATTTCTTTCAATCTTTTATTCTTTCATTTTTTCATTTTTTTCATTTCATCTTTCACCTAAGATCCACGAGAGAGGACCGACCCGTGTTTCCGCTTTTCCCCGCTGCCGAGACGAACGGGGAAAAGCGAGCAGCGGTGCCGCGCAAGTGTGCGTGCCCGTCTGTGCGTCGACAGGCTCGCGAAGTGGGGAGAGAACGGTCAAGCGTCAGAGCAGCGTCTAGGCGACTCCCACCGCTCGAGAAAGCCCCGCCCTCCAACGCTCGTCTGCGCGCTGGTTCATACAAAGGTTTTCCTAACCTTCGTCGTAAACGTTGATTTTCGAACGTTTACAATGAACATTAGGAAAACCTTTGTAAGAAAAGTTGAAAATCAATGTTTACAACGAAGGTTATGAAAACCTTTTTATCAACGTCAAAAATCAAAGTTTACGACGATTAAATTGGGAAACATACAAAATCACGTAAAATCAACGTTTTATCAAAGTTCCAAAATGTTCAAAATCAACGTTAACTTTCAATGTTGATCTCAACGTTTCTATTTTCAACTGGGTGTCACGTCGTACCGTAATTTTCCCGATTTTAGCGCCGCATTTCTAGTTTAAGAAATTCTTCCAAACTAATATTTTTTATGCTGGTATTTTTTATGTTGGTAAGGAATTGACCCAGAGGATAAGAACATCTTGGGGCATCACTTACTCACAGAATAGAAAAAATAGGCCCGCTCAGTCACCCTGCAATTCAGGGTTGACCCTCGCTTTGTTTTTTCTTTTACTGTACTTGCCAGCGCTGCCAGTGTAATGTGACAGGCACCCTAAACTGCTCTGGGAAGTCCACTTTAACCGTCATAAAAAAGGTCGTAAAATCGCCGCTTCATACTAAGCTAATCCTAAACAGGCGCGAGTTAGTTCTTTTTGTTTCCTCCTTTCTAGAAAGTCGCCACCGCACACGTGCACCGCAGCCGGCATACACGCATTTATGTTAAAACAATATTTTATTCTTCTACTCTTATATTTAAACAAACTATCATAATTCAATTAAAAGCAATCTAAACTTTTACTTCGAAACTATATCTATTTCTCGAATGAAAGAAATCGGATAATATTTTGATAGTGTAAGATAAAATTCCATAACTAAATAAAAAAAATGAAACGAAAACTTCTCCTAATTAACTTTTAATAAAATTAAGTTAAGATAAAATTTAATGCTATCTTTAAGGTTTTGCACAATAAAATAATGAACATTTTTCTTCTAAAAAACAATAGTTAGTGAAAATTTAGTTTTAATGATAGTTTAATAGAAATTATGTAAATATAAAAAAAACAAATTGGTTACTGCTGTGCATAGAAAAGGGAGCATTGAATTGTTAAATTATCCTTTTGTTGTTCCTTTTTCCCAGACTAAAAGCTATATTAATGAAAATTATAGATATCACTTCGTTCTTTTTTTGCATATCTATTTATTTACATGATAAACCTTAAACCAACTAGGATTATAATTAAAAAGTATTAATAATATTAGTTAATAAGAAACTAAATAACGAATGTAAATTTACTGTAATAGGGAGATTGTTCTCCCTTTTTCTGGATACTCTCTCTCTGCCAAGGCCCACCCCCGCAAGGACCGCCTTCTGTCTTATGCCTAAGCATTGGAAGGCTGACCCACTGACCCTAAGGAAAACCCCGAAATATTTTCCTCCAATTAGGAAAATTTCAGATTTTTGTCACCCTCTCTACTCTCTCAGACAATCGGTCAATCAGGAAACATCTCCATAAGGCTCTTGCTTTAGCTTTTTGTATAAAAAGCCCTGCAATTGCTCCAAAAATCACTTCTTCGACCATCTCCAAGAGTTTTTCTTCAAATTCATCTACCTGTCTTCGGTTCAACTTCTTCGAGATCGACGCTACCCGCTCCTGCTGGCGCTTCCGCTCCTGCTGCCGCTGCCGCTCCCGCCGACGCTGCCCGCTCCTGTACCCACCTCCTAGTGGTTACTGGAGTCTGAGAGAGAGAGAGAAACGAGAGAGAGAAACGTCCCCTTAGGAGAATTTTGCGACAAAATAAAAGTAAGCGTTATAGAAAAATTATATTTATCTTCTTTTTCTTTTTTTTTCTTTCCTCACTTATTTCTTGCTCTTCTCCTTCTAATAAATCTAAAAAAACAATTCAGGATTTTCGTGCGCCTTTTTAAAGGATAGTGCCTCCGAATTGTTTTTAGGTTTATCATTTACTAACAAATAAAACGATGAAACTGGGGAAGTAAAACCCATTTTTCGGACATAGTATTACGACGTAACAAGCCCTATTGAAAAGAAATATGTATTTTTGAAAATACATATTTCTTTTCAATAGGGAGGTATTTATTCAGCTATGTAATTCAATTACGTATTTATTTTCAATAGAGTAGGGTAAGTTAAAAGTAAATAATGATCGATACATAATTTACTGTATGTAGCATCACCGCAGTGTTACCAAGAATATCATAGGATTTTTTTGTCCACTGATATTAAAATATTATTACTGAAATTGGAGTTAAGAATTTTAAATATTATTCTAGAATTTAGATATGTACATTTCTAGTTAAACGAAAAATCAAAATTAAGATAAATTATTTTTATTGATTTTTTTATATTATGAAATCTAACTTCTTAAATGTTTAATATTATTGTAAACAAATTTCTTTTACAATTTTGGATAATTACCAAGTTATTGTTAATTAAAAATTAAGATAGTTATTCAATCAGCATCCGAGCTGACGATGATCCCTACATGGCTCTCTCCACGCGCCCCGTCTACCAGCACCAGCTCGAGCGTTGATTGGATAATTATCTTAGATTTAATTAACAATAACTTGGTAATTATCCAAAATTGAGCGAAATACCAAAAGGCCAAAAGTACTTAGAATTTAACCCGCTGTACGACAGTACGAACATTATTTTTCCAACAACTATTTTCCCGAGGGTTTTTTTGATTACGGTGTACAAAAGAAATTAATTTTTTTTTAATTTTTAGGTGAAACGCCCCCTTAATAAAATAACCAGTCCTCACAGACTTCTACCAATATAATTTTTTTAACTGTTTTAATGTGTAGCTGTCAGATTAAATAAAATTTTTCATACGAAAAACTTAGACACGTATGTAAACTGAAAGAACTATTGAGAAATCCAAAGATACAGCTCAAGCTTATCAACTCTAATAAAAAACTAGATACATAATTTTAAACACATTAGATAACCAGAAAAACAATAGTTTTCAATTTTCAATTTTTTCTCCGAATGTACTTCATCAAATAAACTTAAACCTTCTAAAAAATCATATGATCATCTCATAATGATGGTCACATGTTGATCATATGAAGATCACGTATGTATCACACAATTGCGATATGATACGTGAAATTTGCTACGACAATCGAGTCACGCAATGCAATAATAACGATTCAGATAGGGTCAGCCTGCCAGTGAATGACCCATGTGGAAAATTTCGGATCTGCCCGAATTACCAGTCCGGTTCGAAATGGATTCCCCAAATATGACCCTTTTTTGGGGTTTCGTGACAGTAATCCAATCCGATTTTTATAAATTTCCAATTATAGCCCAATTTGGATTTTATGATTAGATTCTAATCCGATACCCCTAACAAAACCCATACTTAGAAAATCAATTAATTATCGAAATAAATAAAAGATTTTTAAAAAATAATTTATTAGTTTTATCCTATTCTAATGGAGTAAAGGAATTACATACATTTTATTTAAATACTGAAAATCTAATGCCAAAACGAATAAAATAACACATTTTGTACAATAATTATTATTTAATCCCTGTTGAAAATATCCAGCTGGATTTCTGGGGAATGCAGGTGCAATTTATATCTTGATTTCGACTCAATCTAGGTGGATATCCATTAAATCCACCTAAATTGATTCGAAATCAAGGTATAAATTGCACCTGCATTTCCCAGAAATCCAGCTGGAATCCAGTCCATGCATGGATTTCCAGCTGGATATTTTCAACAGGGATAACAATAGCTTTTTTTTCTCATATATGCTCAAACCCAATACGGCAGATTTGGCGAATTGGTTTTCATTTGTCGTGCGAAATAAATATAATATACACTGAAAAAAAATTTGTTAATTTTAAGAAAATGATTTACTTGAATAGTACTTATTAAATATTTTATTGCGTTAAAAAATTATTTTTTTGAAGCTACTAAATTTATTTAGAAACAAATAAATTCATTTAGTTTTAATGAAATTATTACTTGATTCAAAGAAATATTTAATAAGTACTATTCAAGTAAATCATTTCATTAAAATTAACAAATTTTTTTTCAGTGTAGTAACAAGGATTCGTGGTCAAGTGGATTAGGTGTTGGACTCTTAATTGGAAGGTTGCAGATCGAATCTCACTGAACGAAAAGTTTTTTTCATTTAAAGGAATAACGATATTTGTATTTGTATTCTCAATTTAAAATAAATTGTAATAAAATTAAAATATAATTTTAATCTATATAAAATCAAATTTGTGGTATAAAAATTGTTCAAATTCAAATTGGATAATTTTTTTTTAAATTCAACCAAAGCATTTGAATTTTAATGTTAAGTGCATTAAATTTAATATATTAGTATGTGGTGTAAAATTAATGTATCGCAATAATATTTGTTTCCAGTACATTTACATTCATTTTCAAGCATATTTATATAATTTACATATTTATATAATTGATTTTATTGGGATTTGATTGGGATCTGATTGGGATCTGATAGGAATCGTAAATAGATTCTGATTCAGATTCCCAATCAGAATCGGATTGACAAAGCGTGACACTTCTGATCAGAATATGATCAAATAGCCTGATCCGAACCCATTCAGAAGTTGGGTAATCTGAATAGATTCTGATCACATCCCAAAGATTTTTCCACATGGGGAATAGTTACAAGAATCAGCTCAAAATATCAATGAATTTAATACTATATATGTACATTATGAAATGCTAATAATGCGCACCAATTTACTTGTTTATGGTTTTTTCTATCAATTAATTAAAGAAATAATATTTAATAATGTGTACTCATTTTTTAAAGAGCATTAATAAAGCAAAATGAGCTTTTTACTAATGAATGGCTTTTTAGGCTTTGTTCAGTAAATGAATCCTTATTGCCCAATAAGTGAACAGAATTTTTGTCAATTAATATGAATAAAATACTTACAATTAGTAAAAGAAAATGTAGTTTTTAATTATATTGCAATGTTTATTCATATACATAAACATATAAAGTATTTTAATAAACTTTAAGTAATTTTTAATTAAAACAATGTTATATACGTAACAGCCTTCTGAAATAAGTTAATTTATTAACAGTTAAATAAATAAAATTTATATTTAATTTCATAAAACTAAAATAGTAACACTGAAAAAAAAGTAGTTCTTACTTTTTCGCGACAGTAAGATCTACTTAACTGGGAAAAAGTAAAAACTGCTTTGAAAAATCAGTAAAATTAACTTTTCTTTAGGTAAGAATAACAGTTTATTTTGTAACGGCCGATTGATGGCCCACCGAGGTGAACGGTCGCGAATCTGAGGTAGCGGTGGGAGTTCGCGTGTCGCATGGGGACGAGTTGCGAAACGACGGCTAAATTGGCGAACGCGTCTCGTCCCTTTTCGCCTTGAAGCTTCGCTGCGTGCGGTTGCTTGGGCACTACGTGCTGGAACCCGAGAATCGGGGTAAGTACACCGCCACGCGTTAATAGATTAGCCGGAACACAAAATAATTATTATCGGGGTAGTTCCCGTAGTATACGCAGATCGTCATCACACGCATTGCTGCTGGACGACAACGAATTATTGATTCAAGCGAACCGTCACCAAGGTGGGTCCGGCAAAGCGAACCTGGGCGTGGGCCAGTGAGCCTCCATCCAGAAATTCCGCTCCCCTGCGATACGACGAGCAAAGAAAAGGAGGTACTGTTATTTTGCGAATTTGTGACGACGTGAAGAAAAATAGCGTAGCGATAACGATAGCGTTGATGATGCAAATCTTGTAAATTTATTGTTTTGCTTGAAATAAATCTTTGTCAAAAAGAAACCAATCCAAAAAAACTTATTACAATTTGAAAAGTTAAAATTACTTTTTCGAAAAAGTAGAATCTCCTTTTTAAAAAGAAAATAGAATCACTTTTTTTAAAAGAACGTAGAATCTGCTTTCCAGAAAAGTAGGTGCTGTATATTTCCTCAAGCAATTTTAAGTTTTCCTACCCTAAAGTAGATCTTGCTCTGCAGAAAAATAGATTTGGCAGTTCCGTAAAGCCGATTCTACTTTAAATTCTGAAACTTAAATTAAGTTTGTTTTTCACAGTTAAATCTACTGCGTAAAAAGTACAAGTTACTATTTTTGTGTACACGGAGCGAAAAGTTCAAGTAAAAAATATAAAAAATTTAATAAAAATTACTATACATTTTAGGAGTCCGAGAACAGATATGAATTCTAGTAAAAATTACTTTAAAGTATAGTAATTTTTAAGGACAGTAAAAATTAACATATACAGTGCGTATCATAACTATAAAACCACTTATTTTTTTTTCAAAAAAGAAACGAACTTAAGTATATACAATTGACAGTATTATTTACGTTTTTTTACCACTAAATATAATGTCACAAAAGTAGTTCACAAATGAAAATCTAATATTTATTTTTATTTATTACACGTATTACATTATTATTAAAAATGATAAAAAATACATATTTTTTGTTGTTTCATAACTATAAAACCATCACATTAATTATTAAATTATAAAAAGAAAAATACTTCTTGTTTTTAATATTAAACAAGTGTATACATTTTTTAATTTAGTATTTAGTGGTCCCTCCATTATTTTTTATAACCTCGAAAATGCGATTTTTCATACTTTGTATTAATTTTTCTATGAATTGTTTATCAATTTCCTGCCATGCCTTTAAAATTGCACTTTTTAATTCTAAAACAGAATTATATTGCTTATTATAAGCATAAACCTTTCTAACAAGTGCAGCCCACACGTTTTCAATGGGATTTAAATCAGGAGAACACGCTGGCCAAGATAAAACTAAAATATCATTGTTAGAACCAGAGTTTTGTAGTTTTACTTGAGTGAATTGCCGCGTTGTCTTGTTGAAAAAGTAAATTATCTGCCTCGTGATCATCTAAAAATGGTATAAGTTGATCTTCTAGTACATTTATATACTCGGAAGAGTTCATCTTACAAGAACGGAAAGCAAGAGGTAAAGTTCCATGTAGATAGAAAGCTCCCCAAACCATAAGGCTTCCACCCCCAAAATTTCTTCTAGAAAAATATTGTGGCTCTTTTCTTAAATCTCTCCAATAAGAACGATTACTGTTAGGACCATCCAAATTAAACTTCTTTTCATCGGAAAAGATGACCTTCAAATGAAATAAAATGAAAATAGAATTTTTAAAAAGTAGTTTAGTATTATTTTATTTATAAATTTTTAAAATTCGATTTCTCATATAATCCTTGCAAATAATAATGTGATAATATTGTGCTAAGATTGTACTAATATTATTAGCAATATTACTTTGACAATGGCTGTTTTGAAAATATTAAAATAAACATGTCTACACTGAGAAAAATTGTTTGTAAAATTTATTAGAATTATAGTAAAAATTACTATAAATTATTGCAATGCAGCGACATAGTGGAGCTTGATAAATTTTATCGTTTTTTTTTTAATAATTTGCAAAAATTTAACAATTTTTAAATTGAAAAAAATACACTTTCCAGTATAATAGCTATAAAAATTTTATTAATTACTTTTGATTGCTGGAACTTTTTACACTTTAAGTACTCATATAATTTAAGCTATTTAAACACTATTAGAATATAAACATTGCTCCTTAGCTCTACTATTGTTCCACCAAAAATATCTTATATTTTTATTTATTTATTCACTTGCCGTAGCTTTTTTTTCAGTACGATTGTATAAATAGCTTAAATTATATGAGTACTTAAAGTGTAAAAAGTTCCAGCAATCAAAAGTAATTAATAAAATTTTTATAGCTATATTATACTGGAAAGTGTATTTTCAATTTAACCCAGGCTGGTCCCCTTAAGTTTTTTCGTTTCTTTTTTGAAAAAAAATAAGTGGTTTTATAGTTATGATACGCACTGCATTTTACGAAAATTTACAATACAGCATAGTAATTTTTACTATACCATATAGGAATTTTTACTATGCCAGTATAGTAATTTTTACTATGCCGGAATAGTAATTTTTCATGTAACTGACTAGGAAAAAGAGAATTAGAGAATTCTCTTGTATCCTTTTTATTGAATCCTTCTGATCTTTTAAACTTGGAACCTATGAAGATGTTAACATTTTGACATTTTGCACTTATTGTGTATTATACTTTATGATTGGTAATTCGCTCGCTTACAAATGTAATTTTTGTCTGCCTACACCTACACTAACTGATTTTTTATCGACGCGTGAGAATTATATATTTTACGCAACGCATTAACGCAATCGCAAGTTCACAGTGTTAAAGATTATTCAAATCGTTCTTATAGTATACTAACTGAACACATGTCTGTCCACTTGCGAGTTGTACAGCGGGGGTAGGCGCCATCCAGTCCTGTCTTTACACTTCGAAGTGTATTTATGCTTATACGGGTGGTACTTCTACTCTTGCGGTAGTAAAATTGCTAAAGCCAATAGTAAAGTCGCTACATTCAAAGTAGGTCGTTTTATTACCCACATTAAGTGTAGTAATTTTACACAAGTGATTTTTTTACAGTGTACGATTAAATGGCGCTAAATTTAAAAATATAACCTAAAAACGTTACAGTGAAAAGAAAGCGTGGTCACGACCAGTGTAAACTCGCTGCGGATCGGAATTGCAACTGCGACATCTATATTTTCGCTACAGAGATACTTAATTTTTACTATTCTGTATTGTAAAACTTTTGAGAACATATAATAATATTTCTAAGCTTTACATTTTACTAGACTGTATAGCAAAATTTTAATATAGATTGTAGAAAGTTACAATAAATTCATTTAAAATTTCCAAGATCGTATATCGTTTTTTACATCTATAATTTTTACTATGCAATGTAGTAATTTTTTACAGCATTAATTTCATATTCTTTAATATCGGCTGCGTTAAAACTTTCAAAATATGTAGCAATTATCATTATAATTCGAGTCTGTCCCTCGCCTACTGTAAAGTATAGTAATTTTTCCTCGAACTTTTCTCTCCGTGTATACACTGAGAGACCCACCTAGGTAAAATTTAGGAAATGGATTGTAAAAATTAACAACTTCCTGGGCAAACTGATCACAGACTGCCAAAAGAAAACTAATTATCATTTTAGTTAATAATATTTACTATTTTCGTAGTAATTAATACAAATTAAACTACGATAAAAATACCAACCAGGTTGGTAATAATTGAAAATTGTAAAATTAAATATATTTTCTTTCAATAATTATCAAATTAATTGTATTGTGTAACAGCTGTTCTCGTAGTTTTTACCAAATAGCTTGTAATTTATCACAAAGGTATGCGCAGACGCATTTGCGCAGACGCATTTGCGCAGACGCATTTGCGCAGCCGCGGAACAGAGCGGCAGTGCGGCATTCACGATCTCTCGCGACCGCGTGTACCGACTGTTTTGTTGTTTTAAATTAATTTATAAATATCCACTAGATGGTGTCACGACTATCGTACATACTCGCAAGTGGATAGGTTTGGCCTCGGTTTGTATATAAGATGGTTGAAAAAACTCTATACATATGTTTAGTAAGCTGCAATATGCGTTAGGTTAGGTTGCGTTAGATTGCGATAAAATTGTAAATAGTATAAATAAATGCGATGCGATGATCTTGATATAGCGATGGTGTAAAGTTTGAAAAAAATCATGTCTTAAAGGAATGATTCTTCAAGCGAAAAAAAGACTAATCGAGTGATTTCTAAAAAAAAATGTTTAAATTATTTATTTTTAAAAATATTTATTCTTTCATAAAATTTACAAATTTGCTTAGATAAATTTTCTAATTTTAATATAGCAAAAATTACAAGTACATTCACGAAACAATTAAAAGTTGAGTGAATAAAATTTACCAACCTAGTTGGTAAAAATTACAAAGTAGGTTAGTAAAATTTGCTAATGAGGATTTTTACCAACCTAGCTTGTAAAAATTACAATGTGGGCAGTCTGTGACAAGTTTACCCACGTAGGTTGGTAACTTTTACCAACCACTTTTTAAATTTTACCCAGGTGAGTCTCTCAGTGTAGGGTCAATTATTAGTATAATCCAATTATTAAAAAAAATAAAAAAATATTATACACCGAAAAAAACAGTAACTTGTACTTTTTACACAGTTGATTTAACTGTGAAAAATAAAGTTTATTTAACTTTCTGAATTTACAGTAGAATCGGCTTTACAGAACTGCCAAATCTATTTTTCTGCAGAGCAAGATCTATTTTAGCGTGGAAAAAGTTAAAATAGCTTGAGAAAATATACAGCATCTACTTTTCTGGAAAGCAGATTCTACGGTCTTTTTAAAAAAGAAAACAAATAAATGATTATTGGGTTTTTTTATATACATTTTGTAAAATGAATTTTGAAGACATTGAAAAAACTTGAAAAAAACTTTTTTAAAAACTCTAAAAATTGCTAAAAAAGAGAAAGCACGTGTACACACGCACGAACGAACGCACACATACATGCACACGCACACACGTACGAAAAGCTCTCGTTAACACCCACCATAAACGTGCAAAAAATATGATTTCAAGTTCAAATTCTACCAATGAGATCTGTAAAAGAAAAGTGAAATTGACATTTTTATAAATATTACGTATAAGTTTAATAATCTTCAACATCTAGTAAAATTTTAACAGATGGATACTCATTTTTTTTTACTCTCTAATTTTTTTCCAATAAAAATGCACCTTTTTATTGAAAGTACATCTGCACTATTTCTTAATGTTATAAGCGTGGAACAGAAAATTAGTAAATACAATAGAAATATGCTTTAAAAATTAGTAAATGTCAAATACAGATAATCAGGAGAATTAGATAGTCTACAATTGTTATTGCAGGATTTAACACTTGAATAGTCAGATTTACAGCATCAGCGAATCTCATACTCGAAAATTTAAATTCACTTAATTTTCACTAAAATTTTAGTGAATACGGAAAATCAAATTACAAACAGTGACAAATGAACTAATTTTAAATAATATTTTTCACTTGGAAAATCAACAAAAATTGTATACGCACGCAGAATTTATAAGTCTGTGTAAAGAATCCAGGATTTTGAGATTTAGAACATCGCAGGGAGCAGAGCAATGTTTTCGAAAAATGGTTTTTAATTTTAAAGAAATGAAGAGAACAACAAATTCGTGCGATAGATTTGTAACCCTTATTGGTTTTGCAACCATTAACGTACGAACGTATGTGTACTAATTTCCGTAGACAATTAAAAAAAAGGGATTCTATGTACAAAAAGGAAAAATTGAATTGCAAAGAACAAATTGTTCAAGTTAAAAAAAAAATCAAATAAAAATTCAAGTACATTGGTTAAAATTTGTTCGTTTAAAAAATGTAATCTCAATTAAGATTTACCTGAACAATCCGAATCAGAATCCGGCAGTGGACTATCATTAACACTATGTCTGGAGCCTTGGCAACATTCGCTACATTTGCTACACATACTTTAGAAATAGATTTTCCAATTTTTTTATCTTTACTTCATAATTCTCTCGTAACACGAGTAAAACATGAAGATTATTCCAAAAATACTCTACAATTTTAATAAAAGTGTGGCGATCAATAAACCCCTTTGTTTATTATACCGTTTAGTTCATTAAAAAATAAAGTCACATTCAAGATGGTTGTCCAAATAAAGAAGATCATTTGAGGTATTCGGCTAATAAATTACAGTCCATTTAAAAAAAATAATGCAAACAGGTAGTTTTTAATTTAGTGCGAAATACTCGTTGTATCGACGCATGCGATATCATAGTGGTAGTATTCCAATGGTGATTATAGCATTTACAGACACGCACGTAGATTCACAGGAATATACGTGTACACATGGTAATGGGCGGACACTCTTTCGATTAATAGGTCAAAGGTGCATGACCCAGTTACGCAGTGCCAAAGAGAGCACACAGTGACTACGAAAACGCAACGACGAGCGAGGTTTATGTACGAGTAAGCAAGACGGATACCGCAGGCGCGGCAGTGCCCATGGCCTCCTCTGCTTCTGCGCAAAAGAAATTAACATCAACACTGCAACGCACATGCGCGCTCTACTTGCATATAATAATTTCTGCTATGCAACCCTTAAGTACTTATATCTTTTTCTAATTCATTTAAAATTGAGAATTTATTGTAAAATTACAGACGCATAAATAGAAACTTAATGAAGCTGCGGTTAAAATATTGGAAGGCTTCATTATAGCTCAGAAAGGAGAAAAAAATATAAACAGAAGCTTAGGTTAAGTGGTGCCAAGAGGTGTGAGTGAGACAGAGTCGGCATATCTTTATGTTTTTGTTACTACGTACACGGCGATGTACACGTATTAGTCTACATGTATTAGTCTAATCACTGTTCTGACTATGGCGACGTATCAGTAAAACCTCATTAATTTGCTTATAACAAAAAGTTTAAATAGAATATAGTTAAACCAAAAGATGCTTGCTCTCTCTTAGGTAATGACGATTTCTCATTTCATAAAGTTTCAAGTTCATATAACAATTCAAGATTTTCTAGTTGAGATATTGTTATATAATCTTAGAACTTTATAAAATATTAGATCGTTACCTAGCGGAGGGCAAGAATCTCTTGGTTTTTCAATATTTTATTTATACACTTTGTTATAAGGAAATTAATTGTTTTTTCAACTGCTATAGTGCGGCGGGAATTATAATGTTTAATTGATTTTTGGATCCCTTTAATGAAAATAATTGTAGATTTTCTTTGCATGAGTTTCTCCAGGTAATACTATTTTGTTTTTGAGCCGAGATTTATTGCAAACATTATTTATTTATGTGTATTTACATAAAAAGCTGTCTTTATTTGTAAATACTGTAATTTACTATAAACAACTATTCATTCCATTCTACAATATTCAATGGGCAGATTATGTGAATATTAGACAATTACTAATATTTTGCATGTAATAGTTTACAATTTTTTTTCTTATTTTTTTCAAAAAAATAATCCGTTACATCTTATGTGCAAGTTATGAAAAGTAATTTAAGCCTGGTCTGGTGACATAAGTCATCGCACTGAAAAAAAGTTATGGCAAGCGGACAAATAAATAAAAATTGAAGATATTTTTGATGGAACGATAGTAGAGATAAAGAACGCTGTTTGGGTCCTAATAGTGTATAAATAGCAAGTTATGTGAGTACTTAACCCTTTGCGGCATAGATTTTTTGTTCAAGTGTATTTCGATCAAATTTGGTCGCCATTTTGAATTTTGCAATGCTAACCTCAGATGCGCAATCAGCGACGCCAAAAACCCCTGTTTACTAAATTTTATTTACTTTGGATGCACTGTCTAACTGAATAGACTAAAACGTTGTTGAAACAACAGAAATACGATGTTAATTTAATGACCTAGAGGCTATTGATGAAGATAAATAAAAAAAGGATCTCGATTTCATATTTTTAGTTATTTGTAATATCGTTATCGCAGAATGGCCTGGAAACTTTCGAAGAGTCTGAAATACACTGAAGTTTTGTGGAAGCAGAGGATTACATTTTTATTTTATCAGATACCTTATAATTAAATCGTTCGTAAGCCATACAACTAAAGCTAACATCGCACGCATGTTTTATTACATAGTGCCTATCATTAAACGCATCGCTCGCATACAATGTTAGAACCCTTACGACTTGTCCCTATATACTAACCGGGACGTTTCTCAGCCGCTTGCGAGAAAAGCCGAACTCTAGCGGTCAATTTTGAAACGATATTTAAAAATGAAATATAAGTTTATCATTTATCGGTAACACGAAATTCGAGAACGTTAGCTTATATAGACATTTTAACAATTTTACGGATACATTACCATTTACTTCCCTAGTTTTATGTGATTATTATCAATATAAAATGAACTAATTCATTATCACATCGATTGTTAATATTTCGTTGATTTGCAAAAATAAAAGAACAATGTTTGTTGATTTAATACAACAATTCACTGTTACAATTAAGCGATAGTTTATTTTAATAGAATTATTGTTCATTGAAAGAAACTTATTTATTAAGCGAATAGATTTTTTTTATTTACTTTAATATATTATGTAATATTCACTTAATGAAAATATTCATTAAATTAACATCTGTACTGTTTTCCTGTTTGTTAAATTAAACTCTCTATTGTTTTACTAAAAAATATTTTTATTTTAATATAAATTTTGAAGTCATTTTAATAAAAACGTGTTACAATAATTTGACGGAAATATTTATTAGTCTAATGATGGGTGCGTTTAATTTAATAAAAAATGAATTAATCCAATAGATTTTCCCTTCAGTCAATGGGACAAGGACAGATGTTGCTAGTTATTGTCCTCGCGGCCATTGATTCAACTAAATTTTTTTCTGCGTGTACAGTGACGTGAAAATGCAAAATTCCCCATCGATTTTTGTAGTCTAATATAATAAAAAAATTGATTTCATTCTGGTGGGATATATATATATATCCCGCTGTGTCGCAAAGGGTTAAAGTGTATAAACTATTATAAATGGAAAGTGTATTTTTTCCATTAAATCCCTTACAGATTATGGCAGAATATCGTGAAAATTATATTTAGCTGATCTTAAAAAGTTTTTGAGATTATAGAATATTTTTGTAATATAGAAAGGGAGAAAGAGAAAAGACAGAGAAAGACATACATACAATGTTGTACCAGCGAATTAATGTAGTAGTAGCGAATTTCATCTAAAAAATTAAAACTTTTTTATGGGAGCAAGTCAGCTTTAAATAAAAAAAAAGAAAACTAATTATTTAAAAATTTTAAAAAGTATTTGCTACTGTTCGAAGACATGTTTATTTTAATTTGAGAGGTTAAGGATTTCTCTAATGCCCTGCACTACCAGTGTCCTCATCCATGTGCTTATTTTTAACTAGTACGAATTTGTTTGGCGAAATTTAAAAAAAATAAATAAAAAAATAGCTTTGTATATTCCAATATACTTTGTGTATGAAAGAGTTAATATGTGCTTTATTCGTAAACATATCGTGCATGTCCGTCGTTGATTAGTACTAAATGTGTGCATTAATAAAGCGACATTAAAAACATCTTAGAATATCTTTTTCCTCGTGCAGTTGATAATTAATAATCGAAATTGTATCGTATATCCAAAATTGTTATGTGTTTTAATCAAAATTGCTATGTAACACAGTAAAATTTACTGAGTGAAGTAACAAAAATTACTATAAATATATATTTATTGCAATTTATAGCAATACGTACGCGCTAAAACGGTTGGAGGCCAATTAAATCACTCTTACTTTATAGTGAAACTTCTCATTTGACTCTAATAGATACTACATAGTAGGTATTATATTACATACTTAAAAATTTAGAGTGATCTGTTCACTCTAAGAAAAAGTGAATGGTAAAAATTTCAATTTTCACTATTTTCAAGTTAAATTAATAGTGAAATCTTTACTTTAGAGTGAATCTTTTTCACTCTGAAATTTTAAGTGATTTTTTCACTACATTGATTCGAGTGAAATAGTACGAATGAATTTTATTCAGAGTGAACAAGACTAGTTTACTCAAATTTTAGAGTGAATTATTACTTTAATATATACTTGATTTTAAATGCAATACAATTTTATTGTATTAGAGTGTGTACACATTCAACATGCGCAAACACGAACACCCATCCACTTTTTAAGAAAATAAATTTTCGTACAAGTAAATTCAATACGTAATAAAATACCAAAATTTAAGATGGTTCAACGGTAAATAATGTTCAACGGCAATAGAAAAGTTGAAATGAACGTTGAAAATCAACATTGATTCACCGTTGATTTTGAACATTTCGGAACGTTGAAAAAACGTTGATTTTGAACATTTCGGAACATTGAAAAAACGTTGATTTTGAACATTTCGGAACGTTGATTTTCAACGTCTTTTTTCAACGTTTTATGTTTCCCAATTTAATCGTCGTAAACGTTGATTTTTAGCGTTGATAAAAAAAAGGTTTGATTAACCTTCGTCATAAACGTTGATTTTCAATCATTTACAACGAACAATAGGAAAACCTTTTTATCAACGTTAAAAATTAAAGTTTATGACGATTAAATTGGCAAACATAAAACCTTGAAAAAAACATTGAACATCAGGCAAAATCAATGTTTTTTCAACGTTCCGAAATGTTCAAAATCATCGTTGACTTTCAATGTTGATTTCAACGTTTCTATTTTTAACTGGGCCGAAACGAACATTGTTTAGATACACGCATTCCAACGTACGCAGTTTGAAATTGTTGTAAGAATTGTTCTGATTTCAGTATTACGTATCTATATATGCTAAATTTTTTACTCTAAGCGACTCAATTATCACTCTGGCTTAACATCGAATCAGGACTTCTCTCCCGAGATTTAAATGTCACCCGATGAAAAAGTCTTTATTCATTTTATTCATGATTTAAAGCTTCGATCGAAAATTGAATAAACCATCTCTCTACTTAGAGTGTTAATTCAGTCCTATAGATGCATACTAGAATCAGAAAAATTCTTACATAATTTCAAACTGCGTGCGTTAGAATGCGCGTATCAAGACAATGTCTGTTTCGGAGTATACATTGCTCCCAGTTGAAAATAGAAATGTTCAAATCAACGTTGACTATTAAACGTTAAATGTTATTTTTGAGTGCGAGTGCGAGTGCGAGTGTGAGTGTGAGTGTGAGTGTGAGAGTGAGTGGGAGCATGAATGCGAGGGTAAACGTATGTGTGTGTACACGATTGCGAGGGTGAGCCCTCCAATTGAAAATATCGGAATAATAATAGCTCAAAGTAATATGCAGATAATACAATAAAATTGTGTGGCATTTATAATCACCCACATGTTAGAGTAACAATTCATTCCAAATAAAATTCAGTCGTACTATTTCACTTGAATCAGTGTAGCGACTAAATCACAAAAATCTCAGAGTGAAAAAAATTCACTCTAAATTAAAGACTTCGTTCTTAAGAGTGATTTAGACCTAAAAATTTTCAAAATATTAATTTTTTATTGTATATATCATATTAAACTTACAAAAAATTGGGCAAAAATATTAAAAATTTAAGAAGTTAGATCACAAAATGTAAAAAAAAATAATAAATTTGTTTTTTTATTTTTCTTATTGAGACATAATTACTAATACCGTATCTCTAAATTCTAGAATAGCATCGAAATGGTTTATAACAATACTGTTCAATGAGTATCAGTAATAATATTTGAATATAAGCGGGCAAAATAATTCCGTGTGTGCCGTTTGTGACGCTGGCGCAGTACAATATATATTTATTTTTGAGTCACTCTGTAACCTCATTTTCAATTCAAGTTGTTATTATTTGCAAAATATTTTGTACACTATAAATTCAACAAAAATAGAGTTAAACTTATTAAATCTAATACTGAGAATATTAGTAATTGATTAGATTTTAAGATGTAATACGATTTTTTTTATGTTTTTAATTCATTTCCAAGAAAATTCATCATTTAAATGGACTATGTTACTATCTTGTTAATTGTAAATATTCTGAATCTTGCTAAACATTAAAAAAGAAATGTTGAAGCAGATTAATTAATGTATTTTGACTTGCACTAGTATTATGTAGTAAAATTAACTATAAAGCTCTTTTATGGAAATATGAAAATAGACACTTTGGTGTAACCTACAGGTCATTTTAGTAGGATAGGGTTAAAATTGTTTACATTTGATGTAATTCTGGGCTGCAGAATTGTAGGATTTGAAATTATTTGATTAAGTAGTTGAAAAAGTTCTAAAATTAATAAATTTTAGGAAATTTTATAAAAATGAAGTTTTAGAAATTTTTAAAATTTTTTTATCTACTTAATCAAATAATTTTAAATCCTATAATTCTTCAGCTCAGAATCGCATAAAACACCAACAATTTAAGCCCTATCCCATTAAAATTCATACACCGATAGGACCTGTAAGTTACATCAAAGCCTTTTTTTAATAGGTATAGCGAAACATAAAACGACTTTAAATACTTTATTCTAGCCTCATTCTGTAAATAATTAGTAAAACTTCAATAATATTAGTAACCTTGTTCATTTAATATTATGCTTTTTAATTTATATGTGAAAATATAAAAATCTATAGGACCCTTGATTTAACTTTAAAAGAGTGAAAATTGAAATTTTTACCATTCACTTTTTCTTATAGTGAACAGATCATTCTAAATTTTTAAGTGTATAGACTCTATGAATGATTTCACTAAGAGTGAAATTTGAATCCAACCGTTTTGTCATATAATTTGTTATACAAGATCGAGGTTGAATAAGATTGTTTGTTGTAAAAGTATTGTTTTATGAACTTATAACTTTTTAAAATGATAAATCATTACCTAATGAAGGGCAAGCATCTGTTAATTTTTTGATATTTCATTTGTAATTTTTGTTATAAGTAAATTATGTGTTTTTTATCTACTACATTCTGACGTATAATTGGAATTTTTAATTGACTTTCGATCCCCCTTAATACTATACATTGGTTTCGTTCATGTAACATCGTGTATGCATTTATATGGCTATTGAAGATCCTAAAAAGTTTTATTTATTAAGTTTTATATTTTAAAACAATAATTCCTTAATTAAGCTGCAAGAAAGACATAAGTTTGTGTGAGTAAAGTCCTTTTATGTTTTAATTATATACATCATTATTGATTTAATAATAATGTTTTACATTATTCTTTACATTATCTTTTATATAAGTATGTTTAATTTATTCAAAAACTGTGTAAGTAATTGTAATTATAAAAATAAATAATTTTGCTATACAAATAAGGCAACAAATTATTTATGGAATTGTGTCCTTTCCCGCACGGCAAATAGCGTTAATTTAAAAAAATGCTTAAGCCTTTATTCAAAATTCTTTTATTCTCTAGATAATGCTATAGCTGTAGGTTATGATGTTTGCAATTATCGAATAGCATGTAATATAATTAATACTTTAGTATTTTTTAATAAAAATATTGTTTTTAGAAGTTTTCGGACACACTGATTTCATTCCCATAATTATTTTTGAACTAGAATGGCCAAAAGGTTTGAAAAAAGGGGTTTAATTACTCAAAATCATGACTTTTCATTATATCAATATTGAGTGGCGTTCAAAATCGGAATTGAGAATATGGGTTGACAATAGTACTTCTTTAAACGGATCCGGAAGTGCATATCTTCGCTTCCTGCGGCGGAAAAACGTACCCCGACGCAAAGATTCACTTACAAACTACTAAGAAACCGTAATTTTCTTCATGAGAGCCGTAAAACGAAATAAGAATCTTTTTTTATAAATAGCAACGACTGCTTACAATTCGTTTTGACAATAATAAATACAGAAAATTCCGACAACCCGCGTTTAGTGTTCGCGGGTGAAATGCTCTTCACATTACAATATGAAGTTGGTGAAAGTTCACAGGAAATAAACATTTCGGATTTATGCAGTTGAAAAACCAAATTTGGATTCAGCAATCACAAAAATAGTTGTAAACCAAATTTGGTTTAAATCCATTACGAAATATCGAAGTTATCCAAATGTGTGCACCTTGATACATATACAGCCTGTTTTTGGCACGACTTTTTTGTGCATATATGTTACATACAGCTGGTTAAAGGGTTAAGTTCGGTTAACAATTATATAGATGAATCTTTAACATCAAAATAGACCGGTGTTCCACTTAGTAGCTAAGATTATATAGAAATTTTTTGTAATTGTACAACGGATTCGTTTGTAATATCATTAAATAAATATAATGTATAAGTAAGTTGATAATTTTTTACATGTAATTGAATAAATAAAATAAAATAAAATATTCAATGAAGTATGCGAAAAGAGAGTCAGAAAGGGGAGAAGAGGTCGATAGCAGCATACGCCGTTGGAGATGGGTGCGGTTTCTCTCTCTCTCTCTCTCCTTCTCTTTCTCTCTTATAGCTTTATTCCTTACTTAATCTATTCTGTTCCCTGATTCGCGAATAAATTACATAAGACTCCTTACCAAGTTGCAATATATTTTTTGCTTGCTTTATTTTGTTTTTTTTTTTTCAAACATAACATGAATGAATGTTTACCTCTTAGCTATGACAGCGCCACGCAACGGTATTTAGAGAACTAATCTCACCCCTCCCATTTAATTATATTTTATCACGTGTATCTGGAAAATTATATTCCCTTTAGAGCAATAAAGAATTTGGCCACTTTTAAAATATTTTAAATGAATTTCTTTAAGTTAAATTTTTCAATAATTTTACATTTCTATTACTTTTTGTGCGTTTTTAGTTAAAATAAAATGCAATTGGTAAGATTCCTGCCGAGAATTATTTTTATTAAATATAGATAATCAAAGTTGTCACTGTAATAATATAATCGAATTAAAGTTGTTTTTTTTTAATATTTTATCAGTTTACCAGGCAGGAATTATCGACAATATTTATTGTCTTTTACTTTTGTGATTTTATAAGATTGATGGTCAATTTTTCTAGGGATAAATGCAATGACTGTTAATTTGAACTATTTTTTATTCGAGCAGCAGCGAGAATAGCATATTTAGTTGAAAAACAGAAAAAAATAGCCTCACCCTCTTTTCCGAACTTGCGCTTCTTCTTACTCCCAGTTCCATCCCCGGCGAGAGTTTTGCTCGAAGCTTTGTCCTTGCTTTTCCAGCGAATCAACATTTTCCGCGATGATTCGCAGAATATTTTGAAAGTTCAACGATCAGCATTTAGCGATCGCTATCATTGACGAAAAGAGCACTTCCGTATCACGATGTCCTAACCGTTTGGTCATTTTTTTATTTCCTCGCCTCAGCATCCATTTCGCAACTGATAGCGCCATTGATTTTTTGGCTATTTTCAATTTTGCAAAAAGATTCTCGTTTTAGGTATGAAAAACTTTCACTGTGGCACAGTCTTAGTTGCCGTTTACCGGCATTAAATTTTTACGCACTAATAGTGCTCGTTTTTCTCCCTTTTAACTAATCCTTTTCATTGAACGGATCCTACCTTGATGTTCAACTTAATTTTCAGCTCCTTCACTTCAACTTGAAATAATGTAACGATCGTCGATGGTACGAGAATGCAAAATGCCCTGCTGCAACGGCGTTCACGACGATGGCGGCTATAGCGGTGGTGGTACAAGCTCGAAAATCGATCTTGGGCTTTCCCTCTTTCGCTGGCAGCATATGTATTCAAGTTGAAGCTCCGCACTGTACTAATACTGACCGAGCGACCCTAGCGCTGTACGGTTCATAGAATAAAACCGAGAGAGAGAAGAGAGAGAGAGAGAGAGAGAGAGAGAGAGAGAGAGAGAGAGAGAGAGAGAGAGAGAGAGAAAGCCATCAGAATTCGGATAACAGAAGAGGGCGCTGAACTTACACTACTGCGCAAGGTCACACCGCAAGGACTTTTTAACTACACCGAGAAAAATCTTTACGTTAAAATTGCTGCACATTCTATTAATTTGGAGACCAGTTTGGTTTCTGTAAAGAATTTAAGGAGATCCGAAAGTCAATTAAAAATACAAATTTCGCGCCACAATATAGCAGACGAAAAAACAATTAATTTGCTTACAACAGTTGTACTCCACAATTGCAAAGATTGAATTCATTTTCGAATTAAATCAATATTTGATTTGACATTCAAATTTGAATAATGAATTATATAACATTTAATTAAGAATTCCAAATTGATTATTGAATGGAACTGCTTTAAATTACAATTCAATTCTAATTTTTTAGTTAAATGAAATTTAATTCATAATACAATTTTTATTTGTAAGTTAAAGAAATTTAATTTATAATTAATTCTTTATTTGTGACTTAATTCTTCATATAAGATTCGAACTGTGAATTTAATTCAAGTTTAATACATAATTTAAACTTGATTTATAAGTTGAATGAGTCAAATTCATAAATAAAATTTGAATTGTCTTTGTTCATTAACAGATTGTAGACTATTAGCATCAAATGAGATAATAAATAGAACATTAAATAAAAAAATTGAATTGTGAATTAAATGAGTTTAATTCAATAATCAAATTTAAATATAGTGAACTAAATCTCTTTTAATTCACTTTTCTTGTTAATGTTAAATGTGAATTGAAAGGGTTTAATTCAATACTCTGAGTTGAATTGTTCAATGCGGATTTTTTATTTCAAAATCCTGCATCGAAAAAAAATTTTTTACACAGTAGATGTAACTGTAAAAAACAAAGTTAATTTAACTTTCTTAATTTACAGTAGAATCTGTTTTACAGAACTACCAAATTTATTTTTCTGTAGAGTAAGATCTATTTTAGGGTGGGAAAAGTTAAAATTGTTTGAGAAAATATACAGCATCTTCTTTTCTGGAAGGCAGCGAATTCTAGTTTCTTTTTAAAAAAGTGAATCTACTTTCATTTAAAAAAAAATTCTACTTTTTCAAAAAAGGAGATTCTATTTTTTTTAAATATGTCATAACGTGAGATTTTTTTTTAAATTAAACAAAAATACAAAATAAATAATTTTATTATTTTTTTATTGTTATCAAAAAGTATTGTTCTTTATTTTGATAACTTTTTTATTTTTATTTAGAAAAGATAACTTGGTCATTAGAAGGAGATCCTGCTTTTTCAAAAAGGAGCCTCTATTTTTTTTCGAAGTAGATTCTATGTTGTAAGAAAAAGGAGGTTCTACTTTTCTATAAAGTAATTTTAACTTTTCAAATAAACTGTTATTCTTACCTAAAGAAAAGTTAATTTTACAGATTTTACAAAGCAGTTTTTACTTTTTCCCAGTTAAGTAGATCTTACTGTTTCGAAAAGGTAGAACTATTTGTTTTTTTTTTCAGTGTGAACTTGCAACTTTATAAATTGATAGGCACACATCTTTCAGATTTTCAGTTGTATACTTTGTCATAAGAAAATTAATTGATTTTTCATCCGCTGTATTCTGGCATGAAATTGGAATTTTTAGTTGACTTTCGGACACGTTTAGAATTAGTACTAATATTATATTATCTATCCCGAATAGCATTCCGAACATTTTTGAAACTTATAAAACATTTTTTTAGAAACATTCATTTCTTTTAAAATAAGTCTAACATATGAACGTTTCCAAAAAAACTTTTTTACGAAAGCGATCTACAACATCATAGACGGTCACATCTCCTGTTTCAAGGATAATTGGCTGCTGCGGGGAGCGCAGATATTCCACTGCGCCGCCCCGGCAGACAAGGAGTGGCTACTCCGTAGCGCTCCAACTTGGGCTCAATGGGAGGGAGCTAAGCTCCGCGTTATGGAGCAGAGCGCCCTCCAAAATATGGAGAAAGTCACGGTGTTCGTGAAAGACGAGTATGCTGCGAAGGTGGTTCTGAAACGACTGGACCTGCAGAATGACACGCTGCAGGTCCGCGAGGGGAGGATTATCACCTTTTGGCAAGCTAAAGATGAATCCAAAGATACTGTGGAGACAGCTGTGCGCCTGCTTATGGTGGAGTCGGGAGTTGACGCGCTGAGGGTGCTGGGCTTTCGATCCTTTTGTGGTGCGGGAAGGGTGCACGCTGTCCTCCACAAGGGTAAGGGAGGAGAAGGGGGGAGAAGGACGGGAGTGCCCGCCCAACAGCCGGCGGTCAGAAGAGCCACCTCTTAGAAAAAAAAAGAGAAAAAATAGGAAGGAATTATGTCTTCAGCAACTAATGCAAGGGTTAATATTGCTTTCATTCAAATTAACTTGCATCCCTGCAAAAGCACTTCGGCTGCTCTGAACCTTGGATCAATGCTTGTAGTAGAGTGGCAGGTTTGGGGGGTTGCGTTCGGCTTTTCCGGGCGGCGGGGGAAGGGCGGGTGCGCACCTGCATTATCTTAAAAGGCGTGCAGGAGGAGATCTGGCTCTCACACTGCTATAAAAATCTTACTACAGTGATAGTAAGGAGAAGGACTGAGGAGGAACCGTGGAAGAGGTTATCCTAGTATCAGCGTACTTTCCCAGTTATTCAAAGGACTCACCACCTCTTGAGGAGGTGAGGGCTTTAGTGTCGTCTAACCACGAGCAGATCCGCTTTGAGCTGGGGGAGTTGACCAAGGATGATCAGACAGGATGGAATCCGAGGAAGACGAACTGAGATTTGTACTGTAGTCATCTATCGGAGAAACTCTCGGATAACGCAGGAAGGCTTAAATCAATAATGAATATTAAAAGGTTTTGTGGCCGGATCTAAGTTACCATAAAAAGATAGATTGAAGATAGCTGCAGACCAACGGTGCGCAGACAGGGTAGGAGTGCACCCTGCTGGAACCCTACATTGGCAACCCTGCGTAGGGAGGCAGGCAAACTATACAACAGGTGGAAAAAGAAAAGAGACTCAACAAAGAGCTTATCCGGTAACAAAGCGAGAGTATAAGAAAGTGCTCGAGGTTGCAAAAAGGGAAGGCTGGAATCGTTTCTGTGAAGAACTCAACAGTATCCCGGATACGGCTAGGATGAGCAGGATCCTGGCCAGGCCGACCGGTAGCGCACAGCATCAAATTATGAAATCATCGGAGGAGTGGGCTTCTGACAATAAGGGGGTTTCTGAGTGTCTCCTGTTGACCCACTTTTCCGGACTAGTCTCACAAGATCAGTTAGAATAACCACCGGTTGTGTTCCTCGAACAAGACTGGGAGCCAGCGGATCAAATCATCACAAAGGATAGGATTAAATGGGCCATTAACCCATTTGAACCACAAAAAGCAGCAGTAGCCGACGGCATTTTTCCAGCCCTACTTCAAAAGGGAGTGGATTTGCTATTGGAACCGCTGACAGCAGTTTTTAAGGTTTGTGTGCGTTTGGCTATGTGTCAATCGAATGGAAGAAGATTAAGGTTATCTCAATACCTAAATCTGGGAAACAGGCTTATGAGAGCGTAAAGAACTTCAGACCAATTAGTCTGACGTCTTTTATGCTTAAGATCTTGGAGACACTGGTGGACAGAGAAATCAAGGATGGAGGCTGCACAGCATACTCTGCACTTGACGAGGCTACCACTATCAAAAAAGGGATGAAGAATAAAGGTATGCTATTGGCTGCCATCCTGGATATGATAGGTGCTTTCAATTTTACAACAGGAAGAATATATATGAAGGTATTCTCAAGTGTCTTATCAGGTGGCTGCACAACTCCCTAGTTGGAAGAGTGGTGGAAGCACAGTGTGGGTCTGCGACAGGAGGCGACCGGGTGTGGAGGGGCTGTCCGCAAGGAAGGGTCCTCTTGCCTACCGAATGGTGTCTTGTTGTGAACAAACTAATGCTCAGGTCAAACAAAGCTGACATATACGCTCAGGCGTATGCTGATAACGGCTTGGGTAATGGGCGTGCATCGGCACTAAGCAGCTGCAACGGCAGCATCGATTATTTATTCACAGCAGTTGTACCATCTTCGGGGTTATTTTTTTGCCTTCGTGCATTTTTTCCCCTGGCTAATAAAGGGCCTCGTCCCACGATTACCCAAAAACGAGAAGCATTCATTTTTTACGCTCCGCCACATCCTAACCACGGACGCTCTGCCACTTACGGAGAAGTTTCCTACGAAACATTTGGTGCCTCCTGTGAGGTCTGTAATCGCGGATCCTGATTATGGCCTCTAATTCATCGCAAGTACACTACATCGCCTGCCACCCAGCAGCAACCAGCAAGGGCTCACTCGAGAAGTTCGAGTCAAGATTTGTATATTACGACACTAGGCCAGAAAGTTGAAGTTCCTGGCGTGCGAGGTTCTGACTGCGAGGCGAAGCCGAGCAGTCATATATCGCATGCCAGGGTATTCAATATTCTGTCCATGTGTCGTATACTATTTTTCTTCATCCTAGGCCGAAAGTATTAAAGTAATGATAAGTAATCAAGATAGACTTCACAGTCACAAGTTCCATGTGGTCGGGGCGAGTATCAAAAGCAAATACAAAAGCAGCAGAATTTGGATCTTACGCAAATCTTTGTTATGACAGTTTTACAAGGAATTTATTTTTATTTTTTAGCTTCAGCTTCATAAGGTACAAAATTAAATACACAATTGTTAAACGTACAATTTACAAATCCATGTTTGGATAAGGTTTAATCGATTTTAGATTTTTTGGTTGAACTACTATTTACTGAATTTGTACCATTCGCATTTTTATTATCATTTTCATTATCTGAGTGATTTGCATCATTTACATTTACATTAAGAGTTTTCTTTTTGGATGGAGCTAATAATTGGTTGCTAGATGCATTTTTTATATTAAGAGTCACTGGTGCTTTTAAATAAAACTTGTTCTTAGCAGTTGAAGGAAACGTAGCATTATTTGTAGGTGCTGGTTCAGAGATTTTTTTTTATTAGCAGTAAAATATGTAATTTCTCCACAATTACCTAGAGACGTGAAATATATCAAACATAAATGTAATAATTTAAGACTTTTTTTGCATAAATAGTGATAAGATATAGTGAATAATAATATTAACAGAATTTGATGCTTACTTGAATTTGAATTATGGCCTTCTACTGTAAACTCATCTTCGAAATCGGTCCAATTTACATCGTAATCATTTCGGTTTAGTTTTTTATTCGTTGCTGTTAGATTATTTGTGCTGGTGGATGGTATTGAAGAATTAAAGGTCACTTTGTTGTTTGTTGGTATTAAATTAGTTTTATCGGTAAGAAATTAAAAATTACTTCTCTGTTACGCATGGAATCTTCAATATAGCCTTGCGCTATGATGTCAGACGGCCAACGTCGTAGCTGTTTTATTAACTGCATATTTGCACCAGAGTCTGAAAGAAGAGTTGCTGCGGTTCGTTGGAAGCAATGACCTGTATATCTTTCTGGATTTTTCAGATTTAAAAAATTAGCTACTAGTTGAGGTATATCACCTATCTTGTGCCTTCCAATTGCTTGACATTTGCATTTACCGTTCGAATAATGTACGAAAAATCGGTCAGTGAATTGTTCCTTAGGTCTTAAAGAAATAAATTCTTTTACTTTATTGTAAAAGAGGCTCCCGATTATAAACTGGCCTGGTTAATCATTTTTGTTATGGTGTATCGAGACTAAAAACTTGTCATTAAGGTCTTGGATGTCGTTACACTTCATATTGGTGAGTTCGTCACAGCGAAGGGCACCACAGATTCCAAATGTGAGTATGACCTATAATATAAGAAATGTAAAAACTCAGTAGAACAGAATAACGAATATAAATTAGTAAAAGAAACAGAAAATTAATTATTACTTTAGCAGCTAAAAATGCATAATCTGGCGCCTCTGTCATGAACTTCCAAACTTGCTCCCATTGTAGAGCAAATGCTTTTCTAGGTCTGTAATTCTTACAATTATTTTTTATTAGACTTTTCAAGTCTAAAAATGATTTAATATCGACACCATCCTTTGTATACAAAGTTTTCCGCAGCATGCTCCAAATACTCCAGAGGGTAGGTGGTTTTAATTTTACTTTTAATTGATTAAAGTAAACAATCAAATTATTTTCGTGTACATTTGATAACGAAGATTTGTTTTCTAACAACCATTTTTTGTAGGTGTCGTACACTAGCAAGTAGCGATCAGCAGACTTTTGCGGTAATGTTGTTGTTTGAATAATTAATTTTGATTCTTCATCAAAATTTTGCACAATTTCGTCCTCGTCCGCGGAATCTTCGGTATCAGACATTTCAATTTTAAAATAGATAAATCTTTGCCGGCTAATAGGTATATCCTTTACTTGTTGCACTCCGACACTATGTTGCACAAAGGTTATGTTGGAAGTAATTTGTTTATTTTGACACAGAAGCAAGCCACAGAAAAACATTAGAGGCACGCGTTTCTTGAACCGATCATAAAAGTGGCTATTCCCAGCCTGAAATTAGTCCAGGAAGTATGCACTTTCGGCTGTAGGATGAAGAAAAAGTGATTCTTTTAATTTATGTATTTCCTTGGTTAGCGCGCGCAAAACGTGCGCGGAGGATCAACGCGACAACGTTTGTTCCGAGAACTACATTTCCGTATTCACGTGCAAGTGCGCGCGCGTTTTTTCTTTGTTCGCCGTATGTAACACCGTGGTTAAATGCGGTGTCTGTGCTCAATTCGTCGTAATTAGAAAAGCGAAATAAAAACAAAATCGTGCTTTTGTGTAATTTATACAGCTTGCGCGTGGTGTGTAGGCGGAAGACGACCGCCGTCGCGCGTTCTCTGAAGTTTCGGCGGATATTCGCAAATCGAGCCAACTCTTTTCTTGAACCCGTGGTGATCTCGGATTGTAACGTTCTTGTCTATGCGCATTATAGGTAATTCGATTTTTGTGAATTTACATTTCTCGAACGATAGTAAGCAGTTGGCGCGCGGTCTCCTCGTCTGCGTACATTTCATTGCATGCTTGGTAGCGTCTCTCTTCTTGACGACATATCGCGCTCGTGCACTCGTCGTACAGTTTGGCGGTCCGCGCTCTTATTGCAAGATCTTGAGTAAATAAAGTCGCACGTGCATAGACGTTGCATTGTTATATTTTTTCGACGAACACACTCCTATTACGTCGTAACAATATATCCGCAAAAATGGATCTTACTTCCCCAGTTTCATCGTTTTGTTTGTTAGTGAACGATAAACCTAAAAGCAATTCAGAGGCACCATCCTTTAAAAAGGGGAACCAAAATCCTGAATTGTGTATTTTTTAGGATTATCGGAAGGAGAAAGACAAGAAAGAAGTTAGGAAAAGTTAAAAAAAAGAATAATATGATTTTTCTATAATGCTTACTTTTATTTAACAATAAATTCTCCTAGAGGGACGTTTTTCTCTCTCTTTCTCTCTTTCTTTCTCTCTCTCTCTCTTTCAGACTCCAGCAACCACTAGAAGGTGGGCATGCAGCCGTAGCATCGGCAGCGGGAGCGGCCGGCGTCGGCAGCAACGGCCAGATGCGCCAGCAGGAGCGGGCAGCGGAAGCAGGAGCGGACGGCGTCGGCAGCCGCGGGCGGCGCCGACAGCAGCGGGCAGAAGCGTTGATCTTGAAGAAGTTGTAGCGAAGACGGGTAGATGAACTTGCAGAAGAACTCTTGGAGATGGTCGGAGAAGTAGCAATTTTAGGAGCAATTGCAGGGCTTTTTATACAAAAAACTAAAGCAAAAGTCTTATGGAGATGTTTCCTAATTGGCCGTTTGTCTGAGAGTGTGGAGAGGGTGACAAAAATCTGAAATTTCCGTAATTGAAGGAAAATATTTCGGGGTTTTCCTTGGGGTCAGTGGATCAGCCTTCGAATGCTTAGGCATGAGACAGAGGCGGTCCTTGCGGGGGTAGGCATTGGTAGAGAGAGAGTGTCCAGAAAGAAGGAGAGCAACATCCCCATTACAGTAACTTTATATCTATTATTTAGTTTCTTAATAACTAATATTATTAATAATTTTTAATTATAATCCTGGTTATTTTTAAGGTTTATTACGTAAATAAATAGATATGCAAAAAAGAACGAAGTGATACTTATAATTTTTATAAAAATAGCTTTTAGCCTGGTAAAAGAAAACCAACAAAAGGATAATTCAAACAATTCAATGCTCCTTTTTCTATGCACAGCAGTAACCAATTTGTTCTTTTTATGTTTACGTAGTTTCTATTAAACTAGCATTAAAACTAAATTTTTTACTAAATATTGTTGTTTTTTTTTTAAAGGAAAATGTTCATTATCTTATTGTGCGAAACCTTAACGATAAAATTAAATTTTTATTTTAATTTTTAAAAGTTAATCAGAAGAAGTTTCTGTTTCTTTTTTTTTTGTTTAGTTATGGAATTTTATCTTATAATTTCGAAATATTCGATTTTTTTCATTCGATAAATAGATATAGTTTCGAAGTAAAAGGTTTAGATTGCTTTTAATTGAATTATTATAGTTTGTTTAAATATGAGAGTAGAAAAATAAAATATTGTATTAATATAAATGCGCACATGGCCTGGCTGCGGTGCACGTGTGCAGTGGCGACTTTCTAGAAAGGAGGAAACAATAAAACTAACTCGCGCCTGTTTAGGATTAGCTGAGTATGAAGCGGCGATTTTACGACTTTTTTTATGTCGGTTAAAGTGGATTTCCCAGAGCGGTTTAGGGAGTCTGTCACACTACACTGGCAGTGCTGGCAAGTACAGTAAAAGGAAAAAACACAGCGAGGGTCAACCCCGAATCGGAGGGCGACCGAGCGGGCCTATTTTTCTACTCTGTGGGTAAGTGATGCCCTGAGATATTCTTACCCTCTGGGTCAGTTCCTTACCAACAAGATAAAAATATTAGTTTGGGAGATTTGCGCAAACTAGAAATACGACGCAAAATCGAAAAAATTAGGGTACGACGTGACACCTCCAGTCTAAAAGGCGTACCTGAGGCTAAAGCTCCAGTTATCGAAAAAGCTGAGTGAATATTAAATTGGAAAAAGGGAAAAACGAGCCCCAACCTCGTTCGTTTTAGTCAGGTACTTCCTTATCAGAATAATACAGTGTTTGATATTTTCTCTCTTTTCACGAAAATAATTGAAAAAAGAGAGAAAAATATGAAAACCACCCTTCCAAGGATAGGGAAAATGAGGCAGTTTGGGAAGAAAAGAAGAAAGGGTAAATTTATTAAGATAAAATATTTATACTATATTGAAACGTATCTTATCATACACTTGGGTGATAGCTCCTTGTGATGTCGCGGTGGCTGATGTGCAAGAACTTGGAGTTGGTTTATCGGCTTCAGGTGTGTAAGATTTGTCCTGAGGAATAAGTTCAGGTCCTGGACGGTTATTGCGTATTGGTTCCCGAGCGATGAGATGGATTGTTATAGTTCCCCATAGTGCTCCCAGAAGTCGGAAACTCCATCCGAAAATGCTATGTAAAGTATATCCGCGGATAAATATATCTATCGTCAATTTAATCCTTTGGCAGATTGTGAAAATTGCTATGACTTCTGCACTGATGGTACCAAAAGCGATAAATTTACCCCACATTCTTTTCTAGATAGAATCAGCTAACTGGTGTAAGGCTTCTTTATTTAACAGTTTTAATAATGTTCCCTTGTTGTTTGTTGTTGGGTAACCGGTTATTTCTCGTGCTATATCGTTGATTATGGCAGTATGTTCAACAGGAAACATGATTCTGTCACGCAATTGGCTGAGATCTTGATCAGCGTAAATTTCGCTTGTGGCTAAATCAGCAGGCTTAATATATTTCCAGGACATTTTGTTCATTGGTTTTAAATATTGTGGTGGCATGACTTCGACTAATTTCGGTAGTACTTTATACCAGGCGCTATCAACCAGATAGTGAGCGGAAAATAACGATCGCAGCGCCATTGCTTATTTGCTAGTAAGGTAGCGACGATTTTTGACTTCGTATTACAATTATCTAAGTTGAGCCCTCTTCTTCAATGAATTTTTTGAGTGGAATTTAATTTGTGCGTAATTTCACTAATAAATGACAGAGAAAAGTTGGAAACAGCGATTCGTATCGCGGTCGGTAATGTAGGATGGTACGACCTCCCCTTAAGCATATGGATACGGGGAGTTAAAGATAAAGTTTAATTTTGCCGGGAAACCTGCAACTCCGAGTAACATTCCTCGCTATATGCTTATCCTTAATCTCCACTGGCACCTATTTTACAATGCGTACCACCTCGCAGGTCCTTTCATTAGCTTAAACGCAAATTCATCGCGAGATTGAGAAGCTATTAAAAATGTCTTTCTAAATCGCATTTTTGATTAATTACATCACGGTATAATTCATTGATTTGAGTGCGTATGTGGCGCTCAACGTAAACAAATTTTGAATTTACATAAGTGAACATATCTAGATTATTAATAGAGATTTTCTTATTTAAAGCAAATGATTCGCCTTTTTTTGTTTAAAAAATTACTAATTTTGGGTGTTCAGTTCTTGTAATTTTATATCCGCATACACTCTCGGTGCCTTTTGCAGATAAGCAAAAGTGATATCCTTTGTCCAGAGTGAATAGATCACTTGTTGTTCATCAGGATCATTATTTACCATTTTTGAAGCAACACCTTCATATAAAATTCCATAACTGTCAAAATTACATTTGTTATCGGGTACAGATTTCCAAAATGTATATCCTCCCTCCAAATCAATGCAGAAATTATCATTTAGGGGACATTGAATAGGTTGATAGGTCGATCTTTTCCTATTTCACCTTGCGAAAGAACACCTCCAACTGCATATCCAGATGCATCGGTTGTAATATTATACGGTTTATATAAGTCTGGGAATTGCAATACTAGGGTTTCACAAAGCAATTTTTTTTAAATGTTCAGAAGAATTATTTACTTGGTTATCCCATGAAAACTGGATATCTTTTTGTAGTAACTTGGTAAGAGGTTTGGATATATGATCGAAATCTTTTATAAAACGCCTATAATAACCAGCTAACTCTAGGAATTGTCGAACATTTTTTACATCTTTAGGTTGAGGAAAAAGTTTGACAGATTCTATTTTTCTGGGGTCAGGACTTAACCCTTCTTTACTTATGATGTGACCTAGATAGAAAACTTCTTTACAGAGAAACTCACATTTATCTATTTGTAGCTTAAGGTTTGCTTTTTGTAATCTTTCAATTAGTAAGTTGAATTTATAATCATGTTCCTTTAAGGTATCTGCATAAATAACAATATCGTCCAAATAAACAAAAAGAATATTCGCTTAACGATCTGTCAAAACGTTATCCATTAACCTTCGAAAGGTAGGAGGAGGATTTTTTAATCCAAATGGCATCCTAACGAATTCGTAATGACCGAAAGGTATATTAAAGGCAGTTTTATGTAAATCTCGAGGATCCATCTTGATTTTATGGAATCCGGAGGCTAAATCAAGCACTGTATAATACTTGACTTTGCCGATGTATAAATTAAATATATATTCCTTTTCTACGTCATACAAATGTTGTGTACGAATTAAATCTTTAATATTTATTTTAATGCAAGAATAGACCTTTTTAGAACAGGAATCAATTAATGATAAATTTTTATCATTAATATTATTTAAATAAGAGTATTCGCAATTCAAGTCTTTAAAGGTTAACTCAAAGAAAATGGAAAGTGAATGTTTAAAAGCAGAATTGTAATAGGGATATAAAATATCATTAGAGTCTATTTTTATTAAACATTGCATAGTTATTTTATCATGAAAATGGAATGGACATTTAAAATTATTAATTTGTAATATACAATTTTCATAATGTATTATCGATTGAGTTTCTTGAAAAAATTCTGAGCCTAAAGTGGCTGGTGCAATATTGCAAAATTCATAAGGTAGGACAAAAAGAAGTATGGTTATTTTCATTATTTTACAGGTTACCGTCCCCAGAGGTTTTATTAGTTCGTTATTGATTCCACATATTAAAAATTCAGAAATTAAAGGTTCGTATAAGCCTTTTACTAATTTCTCTGCAATAAGATTAACTTCAGAACCGGTGTCTAAGAAAAATTGTTCATCTTGATTTGTAAGAGTAGGTAAACTAATAATAGGTAAATAAGTGATTTCAGATACTTCATTATTATTTTAACCATACGAGCATGTTCTACTACACTCCAAGAACGAGTGTCTTGCTGAATTCTTACTAAAAAATTATTTATAATAAAGTTTTTATTTTTAAAATCTAAAAAGCATTTATTTTTTAAGAAGAACTCAGAACCTAAAATTCCCTGATAAGGAAGAGGTAAATTATCCGGAACTACTAAAAAAATAGTAGTAAACCCAATAACGTTAAAGGTAACTGAACCTGACTTAAATGTGGTGAACTTCCAAAACCTATTAAATCTGTTTTCTTTGTCCAGTCGATAACAAAGGATTTAGGTACTGCGCTTTTCTTTATTATGTTTACTTCAGAACCTGTATCTAATATAAAGTTAATTGATTTATTATGATTTAAAAATTTGAACTCAATGTAAGGAATTAATTTTCCGAGATATTTTAATTGGACGGTGGCACTTCGAACAATGCCTCGCCGGTGGTTAACTGCGAGTGCTTCTGTGTTATTGCAAAAGTCTTCGCTATTGCGCTCTTGAATGAGAGACTCTGCGCGTTTCCCGATCTACTATTGTTAGATTCTCGCTTTTTACATTCTTCAATAGAATGTTTGTCAGTTTTGCAGTATCTACAGAAAATATCATTAGATTGAGAAAAGTAAACCAGATTTTTTGTTTTTTTACAAGTGGCTGCAGTGTGACCAACGGCACTGCACAACTGGCAATTTAATTGAGAACGAGGCTTTGTTTTTGATTAGCTTAAATACAAAGTACACTTGTTAGCTTCATGTCCTGCTTTGTCACATATCCGACAGTTTTTAGCATTAAGGACGTTGTCGCGGATCAGTCGTGCGCAACTTAAACTTCATTTGCATTAGTACCAGTGTATATGGCAAAAGAAGAATAGGTTGAGCACTACTGCACGCATTCTCTCCCTTTTCTATGCGCAGAAGTACAAAAGTTATCTTCTGCGCAGCCTCGGGCGATCCGGCAACAGCGTCTTGAGCGTCCGCAATATACATATATACAAATTTATATACGCATAGCGCACAGACACATGCTCCGTGATGCTGCCGCACTACTTGATGCGTGCGACATTGTCAAATCGCCATCGTCGTCCTCCTCCGGCGCTTGCGGTAGACTAAAAGATTCCTACTTTAAACGCTTGCCATTAAAAAACGAATACGGATTCCCCATATTTACTTAAGTATATCTTGTTTCTTATATCATCAAATACTCTAATATAATTTTTTAAAAGTATTACAAAATAATTGCGCTCGCAGTTCAAAAAAATGGTCTGTAACACGAGCTTCGTCCTATGCTTCCCATGTTAAATGATGCAACTTTAAAGTACAATTTTAACTTTTTTAATGCCGCTTGCTATATTGAAATTTTGCGGAATTATAAAGGATAATTTAATGAACATTTTGTGTTAATTTGAGACAAATTCGAAGATAAGTGATTTTTACGACAACGTCCTTAAAAGGAGTGGTGAATTAAAGGCAAGTTTTTGCTATATTAACATATTTTTGACATAATTGACAGATTACATTATTAAGTTTAAAACAATTTTCTGAACGATGGTTATTTTTATCACAATGTGAACATTTTGTGTTGCAATTCCTCATATCAAGCCCATCATCTTTTTTATTCTTCGAGGCTGGTTTTTAATATGCTGATTTCCTTTTCTTACACGACGTTGTGCATCTAATGGTTTTTTAATTTTAATTGCGTTTTTTATGGTTTCAGCAATGTTACCATCTGTGGGCAATCTTTGTTCAATTTCAGGAATAAGTCCCTTTTTAAAACTGTCTAATACAATTACTTCCGTACTGGAACAATTGGCGTTGCTAATTTCCTTATCACGAAGTTTATAAGCTTCCAAATTGGTATTGATTACATAATTCACCTAATAGTTCCTGGACTGAACGCGAAGGACCGTAAATTGATTTTAAATAATCTTTTAACCCTATCGCTAAAAATGACGTTATAAAATGACGTTATAATATGACGTCATTAATAACGTTATTGCTGAGGCTACAATTTTGGACCTTTTTTAACGTTATTCAATAACGTTATTTTCCGATTACAGTAGAAAACTCTATTTTAACGTTATTTTTCGCTATGAAATAACGTAATTTTCAGCTTTGTGGGGTATTTAGCTTGAACAATGACGTTATTTCTAGATCTTAAATCCGCACATGAAATGAAGTTATTCGTTAATGAAGTGTAGATACGAAGAACGTCATTTTTACCATAAAAAATGTTGTACGGATTGTAACGTTATTTCCGCAATATACAGCATGCTTAGTAAATAACGTCATTTTTCCTAGTTTTGGTAATTTTCTTTTGGTCCGCTGAAGCAAAAAATAACGTTATTTTCGCAATGCACGTAGGTCCGTACTAAAAACGTCATTTTCCAAAATTCAAGGAAGTTTGCACAATGACGTCATTTTTGCAAAGTGAATTCCCTTTGCAGAATAACGTCATCGCGCAAGACTATTTTCCACTATAAAATAACATTATTTTCAGCTTTGTGGGGTATTTTGCTTGAACAATGATGTTATTTCTAGAATTTAAATCCGCACATGAAATGACGTTATTCGTTAATAAAGTGTAGATACGAAGAACGTCATTTTTTCTATAGAAATGCTGTACAGACTATAACGTAATATACAGCATGCTTAGTAAATAACGTCATTTTTCCTAGTTTTGTAGTGACCATTAACGTAATTATCTTTTGGTCCGCTGAAGCAAAAAATAACGTTAATTTTCGCAATGCACGTAGGTCCGTATTAAAAACGTCATTTTCCAAAATTCAAGGAAGTTTGCACAATGACGTCATTTTTGCAAAGAGAATTCCCTGTGCGGAATAACGTTATTTATACGACCAAGAATCTCCAATAAACCATTAGAAAGAAAAATAATATTACAAACTGTGTATTATATAATACCATTGTACTTGTACTTCAAATGAATGGGAAAGTCTTTTTTCCAATGAATATTATTGTTACTTCGACAAGTGATTATAGTTCCCTACTGCAAAAAGTCACGTGATAAGTCAAGTGATATGTCAGGTGATAAATCAGGTGATAAATCACGCCAAAACGTCATCTGACTATGGTAGAAAAAAAACTATTCCGAATTTCTAAAAATCGTCTAAGTCCTTGAAAAAAATTATTTTTGTAGAACCATGTTTTTAACGCGTTTTGTACCAATTTTTGTACGGAATACAAAATTAAGATTATCCTTGTTGATTTCTTTATACGAAGGCTCCAGATGATAAAAATATTTACAACGGTGAACCCAATTTCTTTCTTTGGTTCTTGTATTCCCTTTTATAGCTTGTTGAGTGACTTTCTAGAGTCTATAGATACTTATATGTTCAAAATTTGTTGCCTGTGGACCCTTCGTATAAAAAAATGAACAAGGAAAGTATTCAGTTGGTATTTTGTACAAAAAATCACTTGTCAAGAATAAAAATATATGTACATATATATATACATGTGTACACATCCACAGTATATTACTTAACACCTACAGCTATCATTTTAGCTGGATGCTGATCAAATTTTGCATTTTATAATTTTATTTTCATTTTGGAAGCTGTACTAAAGTCGCAGTTAAATGGCAAATTCAATTGACGATTTTCTCTTCTTCTACGACTGATGAAATATTCAAATATTTTCCTTGTACTAGCCAGTTCAAATATTTAGTGTTGGTTAAAGGTTTGTTATTAGATGGCTCGGTTTCATTTAGGAATTCCACTAAAATGCATAAATCGTTGCTCACCGAGCATAATTTTGCTTCTTTTTTTTTATTTCTGCCATTGCTGACCAAAAGGGTCAAAATGCGTGGGCATTAATGTGATTTATGTAAGTTTATGTGGTACATCACAAAACACTCGCGAAATTCGACAATTTATATCGACAGGAAATGGTCCAAACGCGTTAAAACATGGTCCTACGAAAAATTTTTTTTTCAAGGACTTAGAAATTTTTTAGGTGATGGACTTTGGCCGAAATCCCAACACTTCTTGAAATAAATTTTCTATTTATATCGACAGGAAATGGTCCAAAACGCGTTAAAAACATGGTTCTACAAAAATATTTCTTTTCAAAGACTTAGACGATTTTTAGAAATTCGGACTCAGTTTTTTTTCTACCTTAGTCAGATGACGTTTTGGCGTGATTTATCACCTGATTTTTCACCTGACATATCACTTGACGTATCACGTGATTTTTTGCAATAGGGTTAGTCTTGAATTCACTTATATTACTAGTCTATTGACTATCTGTTCTCCAGACATTTATACGTTCGAAGATTTTCTCCTATTGGCCCATCCTATAAAGAAATCAACAAGAAAGTCTTCAATTAGTATTTTGTAAAAAAGTCACTCAACAAGCTATAAAAGGGAATACAAGAACCAAAGAAACAAATTGGATTGACCGGTGTAAATATTTTTATCATCTGGACCCTTCGTATAAAGAAATCAACAAGGATAATCTTAATTTTGTATTCCGTACAAAAATTAGCAAATGATAAAAATATTGACACCGGTCAACTAGATAAATTCAACCAAGGTTCCCCAGAAATCCAGCTGGAAATTCCAGCTGGATATTTTCAACAGGGAAGACCAAGGTAGTTGGTGCAATGACGTCATTTTTTTAAGTGAATTTCCTTTGCAGAATATCGTCATCGCACAAGACTATTTTCCGCTATAAAATAACGTTATTTCGTAGCGGAAAATAGTCTTTTTAAATAAGGTTATTCCGCACAAGGAATTCTCTTTGCAAAAATGACGTCATTGTGCAAACTTCCTTGAATTTTCGAAAATGACGTTTTTAGTACGGACCTACGTGCATTGCGAAAATAACGTTATTTTTGGCTTCAGCAGGCCAAAAGAAAATTACGTTAATGGTCACTACAAAACTAGGAAAAATGACGTTATTTACTAAGCATGCTGTATATTACGTTATAGTCCGTACAGCATTTCTATAGAAAAAATGACGTTCTTCGTATCTACACTTCATTAACGAATAACGTCATTTCATATGCGGATTTAAATTCTAGAAATAACGTCATTGTTCAAGCAAAATACCCCACAAAGCTAAAAATAACGTTATTTTATATTGGAAAATAGTCTTGTGCGATGACGTTATTCTACAAAGGGACTTCACTTAAAAAATGACGTCATTGCGCCAACTACCTTGGTCTTCGGAAAATGACGTTTTTAGTACAGACCTACGTGCATTGCGAAAATAACGTTATTTTTTGCTTCAGCGGACCAAAAGAAAATTACGTTAATGGCCACTACAAAACTAGGAAAAAAGACGTTATTTACTAAGCATGCTGTATATTGCGGAAATAACGTTACAATCCGTACAACATTTTTATGGTAAAAATGACGTTCTTCGTATCTACACTTCATTAACGAATAACGTCATTTCATGTGCGTATTTAAGTTCTAGAAATAACGTCATTGTTCAAGTCATTAAATACCCCACAAAGCTAAAAATAACGTTATTTTATATTGGAAAATAGTCTTGTGCGATGACGTTATTCTACAAAGGGACTTCACTTAAAAAATGACGTCATTGCGCCAACTACCTTGGTCTTCGGAAAATGACGTTTTTAGTACAGACCTACGTGCATTGCGAAATAACGTTATTTTTTGCTTTCAGCGGACCAAAAGAAAATTACGTTAATGGCCACTACAAAACTAGGAAAAAAGACGTTATTTACTAAGCATGCTGTATATTGCGGAAATAACGTTACAATCCGTACAACATTTTTTATGGCAAAGTGACGTTCTTCGTATCTACACTTCATTAACGAATAACGTCATTTCATGTGCGTATTTAAGTTCTAGAAATAACGTCATTGTTCAAGTCAAATACCCCACAAAACTGAAAATAACGTAATTTCATAGCGAAAAATAGAGTTTTCTAATGTAATCGGAAAATAACGTTATTGAATAACGTTAAAAAAGGTCCAAAATTGTAGCCTCAGCAATAACGTTATTAATGACGTCATATTATAACATCATTTTATAACGTCATTTTTAGCGATAGGGAATGCTTCGACGGTATCGAAGTCTTCATCGGCAAAACAAATTCGAGCTTCCCCGTGAATCCGAGATCTGATAAATTTAACTAAATTAGCTTCTCCCTCTTCACCTATCATGGCTTTAGCCTCATTGCTTCCATGAAGAAATTGGTTTAAAGAGATATTTTGACGATCATATGCCGGTACTATTCTGACGGCATGTTTTATTGATATGGGTGGTATTGATTAGCCATAGTAATTTAGATTAGCCAGTAGCCGTCCTTGGTCCACACCACCGTCCACAATGCGGCTGTGTACAGCAGCGTGCTGCACATGTGCGATGCCGTCCGCTACAAACGTTGGGAGATTCAAACTCCCGGTTTTCTCTAACTGAGCTGAGCTCGAGCGCGTGCTGAAAAGAATCACGAAGATCACCCGCGCCGAGTAGCTCTCGGTCGCGGTTCACGGGAAGGTAGGACGTAACCGGGAAAATAACAGAAAGATCGATATAAATATTACAGAGATTTATTTCTCTTTCGTCAAATCAACTCAACAAGACAATACAAATCACTCATCAATATCGCGCAGGTCAAGGTCGATCGCGAACGCGCGCGCTGTTTGGGCCGTTGCCCTCAAACACACACTTGCGCACGTTGCGCCACACTGGCATATGCGAGGAATGCTCCTGGACGCGTCTGTCCCAGACACGCTCACTCCTCCTACCTTGATCGGCCGACCCACTGTCGCTCTCCTACGCTCTCGTTCCCAGGAACTTCCACGGCTTGCAGCAGCTTGATGGCACCAGGACTGCTTTGTTTCTGAACCCCTTCTCCTGGAGTCGTCCTTCCTGTTCGGTCGTCGGCTCACACACCTCGTAGGCGATCCGAAACGGTGCTTCTCGTTCGGAGATCGACCGACGCGGTCGATTACCCGGATTAATCTGACCTTTGTCTCATATCTTGCAATGAGAACCTCATGTGTCGCTCCTATCCTCGCTCCTTCGCGGCTCGAGTCTTTAGATCGAGCCGTGACAATATATAAATTAATTTTGTACTCCTGGTCTATGTTATTGAGAAACCCGTTTGGCTCTTGATTTTCCTGTATAACACTAGTTTGGGCGTTAACTTTTCCCTTAACCTTCCGAAATTTATTTAAATGTTTCCAACCCTGCTTAAAGCAAGAGTTGTATAGGTCGTCAATTAACACTAAAACAAAAAGAGGAAGCAAAAAAAAAAATTATATAATTACGAGTATAAAGAAAAAGAAGTTTATGAATATCAGTAAAATATTCGGGAAAAAAAAAGATAGGAGAGAGGGAGAAAAGAAAACAAAAGAAAGGAAAGAGAAAAGAAAAATACAATATTAATTTTTATTTATTTATTTATTTTTTTTAATTTTATAAATGCATTTCCATTTATTTAAACAGCTTTCACAAAATGTTTCTGTACCGAATTTTGTGCACTCTATACAAATTTAATCGCGAGAAAATTGCGTTTTTTTTTGGCAGAGTTGCAATAATATTTCCTCGGTTAATGTGAGTTTATAATTTTTAATATGCTTTTTTAATAACCCTGGAACGGGTTCTGCAACCGGAGTTGAGATTTTTCCTTGAGAGGATGCCTGCGCACGGCGTTTTGCTAAGCGGACACGTTTACGCGCGTTTTTCTTTGATCGCTTAAATCAACCTTCAGGCACTAAAACAAAGATAATATGGATTTTAAACACCGAAAAATTAAAAATTAAATGGTATTTATGAAAGATTTAGATAAAAACAAAAGAATAGAAATTTTGGACTTATATTTTTTTATTACTTGGATTCAGAATTTTTTTACTTGATAGAATTTAAAAGTTTTTTTTTTGTTTTTTTGAGTTTAGAGAGTTTAGTATTTTTTATTTAGGATTTAGAAATAATAAAATGTAGAATTTTTTATTTAGGATTTAGAAATAAAAGAATTTAGAATTTTTTATTTAGGATTTTCTCTTTGTGTATTTTGAATTAAATTAAACATAGCCTTCTTTTCCCTTTATAAGTTCCCTATGCGCGTATACTAGAGCGAAAAAGAAAAAGAAAAAGAAGGAAAAAACGATGAAAATGGTAGCCATTTTTAAAGCTATCCCTCCGGGGCCTCCAAAAATTGTACGTTGTTACGTCGTAACAATGTGACCGCAAAAATGGATCTTACTTCCCCAGTTTCATCGTTTTGTTTTGTAACGGTTGTCGGGGTTTTACCCGGAGATCCACACTCGATGGTCCTTGTTTTGACCGGTTCGTATGCCGCCCCACTCCGAATCGACGATCGGAGTGTTGACGGGCGTAGCAATTAAAAGGCGATCGAAATGAGTCGCTCGCTCTCTGTTCTCTCAAGGGAGTCCCTGGGTGACCTCGGATCCTGTTCACGGCCAGCCCGTCGAGGCACGGGAGACGCGGATCGTCCGACAGCGTGATCCAGGCGAAACATTTTCTCCCCGAAGGGAGATAACATCCGTCGCCGCCTACCACCTCAGCCGGCTCGAGTCTCCTCAATGCCTCAACCCGGAGAAGCTCGGTCATCGGGAGGTGCACCTCGTCACCTAGGGCGCCGCTTCCAACGTACGATAGGACATGGTCGACCCCGCCAAGGGTCGTAGTACTGGATAAGTACCGGGTGACGTCCGCCCGTCTTTCGCGCGATATTCCTTCATGCGTTTAATTGTTGTTTTACGATTTATGCGCGATATTGATGAGTGATTTGTATTGTCTCGCCAGTCCGCGGACGTGCGAACGCGCTCGGAATTCGCGCGCGATGTTCGGCCGCGGTGGATCGGCGCGCGGGTTGCGACGGGCAGTACTGGGGCTCTGTAATGGGCAAATGGGTAGCTGGTCATGCAGGCATTCGAGCAAACGAGAAGGCCGATAGGCTGACAAAGAGAGGTGCGGCAGGGATCAGAGCAGATACCGTTGAGACGGCTATACCAAGCTGTGAGATTCACATCAGAATTCAAGCTTAGATTAGAAAGGAACAGATAAGGAAATGGAAGAGGTACGGGGAATGCAGGCATACAAAAGCGTTTATAGCGGAGTCTGTCCCGAGAAGATTGGCGAGGGAGATAATCAGTCTCCCCAGAAAGGATATCAGAAGGGTAGTGGAGTGGTTGACGGGACATGGCGACCTGTCACACTTCAGGAAGAGGATAGTGTTAGGTGCTGAGAATATCTGCAGACTTCGTGGTGTAAGTAAAGAAACTCCCTTGCACCTCTTGTGTTACTGCCCTAGGCTGATGGGCGGTAGGCTTGGGGTTTATGAAGAGTGGCTTGTCGAACCGGAGGGGGTATGCTCTATGGGGCTTAGCAGGTTTCTTAGACTGGTCAACTATATAGGGAGGTTGATAGGGAATGAATGATGAGGAGACGGAGCGCAAGGGGTCAATAGGCCTAGGTGCATGATCCACATGGCCCCGTGAGGGGCCGAGCGTGCGTTTCCGCTCTGACATCGACTATCGACTATCGACTAAGTGCGAAGTGTAATAGTAAGGGAGAGGGAGAAGTGCGTGATTCCTTCAGGTCGGTCGGCGTCTAATATGCCGCCACTAGGAGTCGACGAATATTAAGAGAGAGAGAGAAAGAGAGAGAGAGAGAGAGAGACAGAAGAATTCGGGCAGGTCGGCCTGGTGAAAACCGGCCGCCGCTAGAATTCTCGCGCGGGCCGCGGAAGCCGTGGCGGGTCGCGAATTCGTGGAAAATAAACAGTGTAGAGGTGTGTGTGTTCGTGAGAGAGAGAGAGAGTGTCGCAGTTACGAGTGCGGGTAGCTAGTGTAGTGGCGGTTTTATTTAAAAATTTAAATTTATTAAATTTGCGGAGCCGGACTTCGTGTCCCGGGGATTCACACCTGTGGACGAGTTTTTTTTCAAAAAACCGTCGATCGTTCGATTTTTGAACTCTGTCTGAAGTCTGGCATTGCCGCACGTAATTGGCAATGCATGCTTCCATGCATGGACAATAATATTGGCGGGCAAGCCGTGCGAGAGTCACGCCGCGTCGTCTTCCCCTAGGATTCCTTGCATAAGTTGATCGGGGTTATAGTAGAATAATCTACTCCCGACCCACTTCATTTTCGGATATGTGAGTGGTTCCTCCTTAGCTTTCTTAAGTTGTTGGAGGTACCACTCATCCTGAGAATCCTTCGTCCATGAGACACCGGCCACTGGTATCTCTTCGCCTTCCTCCTGGGACTTTGTTGAGCGCACTTTTTCCATGCTCAACAGTGAACTGGTGGCCTTGCAGCTCCAAGGCCCACCGAGCTAATCGGCCGGTCGGACCGTTCAGTGTGCGCAGCCAACGCAAACAACTGTGATCCATGACTACGCGGAATGCGTAGCCTTCTATGCATGGGCGAAACTTTCTTATTGCCCATACTACAGCGAGACACTCTTCTTCTGTCACGCTGTACTTCCTCTGGGCAGGTTAGAGGACGCGGCTGGCAAACTCCACTGTTCGCTCCTCGCCGTCTTCAAATTGGAGGAGAACCGCTTCGATTCCCGAGTCACTGGCATCCGTCTGAACGACGAACTCGTTGACGAAGTCAGGACATTGCAGGTTGGATATCTGTGATAACACTCAAACTGGGGGAATGAGCTTAAAAATGATTATTTTATCCATATTAAAAATAAGATCACGTACCAAAATTACGTAATAAAATAAGGTAACAATAATACGTAGAAAAGTTACGTAGAAAAGTTACGTATTTTTGTTACATAATTTTTTCATAAAAGTTACGTATTTTTATTACCTTATTTTGTTACATAATTTTGGTACGTGATCTTATTTCTAATATGGATAAAATAATCATTTTTAAGCTCATTCCCCCAGTTTGAGTGTTATCATAGATATGATAATCCCCATAATTGGCAGTATAGCAGGCTACAAACTAATTTCTTTTTTTTAAATAACATAGAAATAAATGAAGGTTAAAAAAGTACGTATCAAAAATACTACACAAATTTGAACGCTGTGTTACGAACATCTCATACGTAATTTGTATACGTATATTTGTTACAAATCAAAAATACGTATTAAAATACGTATTTCTTTTAATAGGGTGCACCTCTGTCCGCTCAAACTTTCTCCTTCGAGCTTCCAATATGGCTACCGCTGCCGCGCGCGTCGGCCTAGCCTCACCTAGCTGCGCTCGCTTGCGCCTGCTCGCGATGACGCGAAGCTACCCCGTAGTACCTCGCGTCACAATTATTGTAAAACTTAGAATTTTTTCAGATGTGTAACAAAATTTTTTTAAGTTCCGCATCTGAAAAAATTCTCAGTCCCATCGAAAAAAAATTCTTTAATAACGAGTTTATCCAAATTTTGCACGGTGTTTAGTCCTTTATAAATAAAAAAAATTCAAATCAGATTTTGGCATAAGATCTCACGTAAGAACTACTACGTACTTACGTAAGAACACCTTAGATTTTTCAATAGGGATAATTTAACGTAATATAATACAACTTATATACTGAAAACGAAAGATCATTATTTGTAAAATTAACAATATAAAAAAAATGATGTTTTTAAGAAAAATAATTTTTTGTTTTCTAATAGTAAGATACGCTTAAAAAAATGAAAATTAAAATTTAACATTATAAGAATAAATTAATTTATATATTTCTTCCTTAAAAACGTATATCACCAAAAAATTATGGAAGGAACGTCAATATTTAGAAAATGTGTTAAATCAGGAATTAATAATAACTAATGTATAAATAAATAAGAATATTCAAGTTTCTGAATATAACAATTCCTATAACAAGATAATTCCGTAAGGTAACATTTCCAAAAGGCAATATTTTATAAAGGTCATAATAACAAATGTCATCATTGCGAAAGGTCGTGCGACGTTTGCAGTTTTTTCGAGAGAAATAATCAAGTGCAAACGTTTTGTAATTTTTTTCTCATGAATTTATGAATACACCTTGTATTGAGCGGCAAACACAAGTGTTTTTAATTTGGATTCTTACCACCTTAAACTGTTAAAACAGACCCAAATATTGGCTTATTGGAATACTATATTTTATGTATAATAAAATTTGAGCAGAATTGTTATTGATTTTGCTGTGCGGCAACAAATCTTTATTTACTGAAGGGAAATTAATTTTTCTGTCTGAGTTCTTTTCCTTCTTCCTATTTTAACCAAATCAACTTTACAAGGGTTCGCATAGAAAAGCGAACCTTAAGTTAAGTCGATTGTGGGTAAAACAGCTCTTTACCGATCATGCAGAACTTCTGCTTGATCAAAAGGAAGAGCAGAGAAACGAAAAGGAAAAAGACTCACTGCAGTCAGTAAGGGGGAGAAGTAATCCGGTTGGAAATAGAAACGTTGAAAAGAAGGTTTTTAATCAACGTTTCTGAAAGATTGATTATCAACGTTTCAAAACCTTGAAAAAACGTTGATTTACCTTGATTTTTAACCTTTTTTTCAACGTTTCCTAGGTAAGCGATGTGAACGTTGATTTTTAACCTTTTTTTTTTTAAATTTTGAAATTTATATTACCCTTATCATTAAATGATACGTACATATCGCTCATCTAGGAAACGTTGCAAATCAACGTTTACATCGTTCACCTAGGAAACGTTGACAAAAAGGTTGAAAATCAACGTTTATATCGCTCATCCAGGAAACGTTGAAAAAAGGTTGAAAATCAAGGTAAATCAACGTTTTTTCAAGGTTTTGAAACGTTGATAATCAACCTTTCGGAAACGTTGATTAGAAACCTTCTTTTCAACGTTTCTATTTTCAACTGGGAAAGCAGAGCCCGGCTTAACTTGGTTTGAAATTCTTAATTTCGCAGTTATTTGCTCAATTTAAGAATTACGGAATAGGTTAAATTTTTAGAGAGATTGATAAAATAAACAATTTTAACAACTGGTTTTGTTAAAATTGTTTAAGTGGAAAAGCTGAAAACAAATTAAATTATAAATGTAATATATGTTTATGTGTATATATATATATATGTTCATGCATGAAAAACGAGGGAAATTTAAGCGTCTTGTTGTTGTGCTGTGCTCTCCTAAGAGAATTTGCAGAGCGGGCTGCAAATTACAACAAACAAAAGGCACCAAGAATTGTTTTGAACGGAAAATAGTGAGCGAACCAATAACAAAGGAAAAACAAGCTGAGTGCAGCGAAAAATTTTCTTCGTATTTTGTCTTATAATATTTACTTGAAATCATCGTCGAGCAGAGTTCTGCAAGTCGGCCGAAATTAAGTTCAAATTAAATGTAAAAATGACAAAGTGCAGTGGCATACAACACAAACTGTCGAAAAGGAAATAGTTAGAGATTTGTGAGATGTGAGGGAGAGTTGCCAGGAACTCTAGAACGAAAATAATAAGAGAATATTTTTTTTAGAATTTAGTTAGTTTTGTTTTTATTTAAAAACAAACAAAGAAGAAAAATATATAAAATACAACTTACTTAATACAACTTTCAAGTTCCGCAAGAACTCTGCAGAAGCGACGCCACGCGAAGTAGCCGCAGCGAGGGTACAGCGGGGAGGTCAGGCTCTAGGGTGACTCCTTGAAAGCCGGAAGACGGCACGGCTGCAGAGGTCAGCAACATAGGCACTCACTGTTAAACTAGCCCTAAGGAAGCTGTAATGTGCAGAGTAACTGCTGCCAGCAGAGCGAGGACCAGACCATAGTTTTACTCAGTGAGGGCGCGCCCTTTTATATCCTAGGCTTTTCCTCCCTTGTGGGTCCTAAGAAGGGGAAAAGCTTGGCTTCGCTTGGGAAAATCTGTGTATTTTCTTGTTTGTTATAGCATGTTTACTTGTTTGGCTTTGTCGTCTTCCCGTTTAACATTTTTCCCTAATTGTTGACTTAATTTATTTGATTAAAATACTTTTCAAATTATTTCGCTATTTTTTTTGTTTTTACAAGGCTTGCAAATTATAATTTTTATGGGGAAAATTCATGAAAGTGATGAAGGATTAATTTAATTACTTTAATTATTAAACTAGCGACGTACCTCGCTAGCTAACGCTCGCTTAGTAAATAATTTTTTGGTTCCTATTTAGAATAATTTATCACTGTTCTAAGCTTTGAATAGATTACTCATTTTTTTATAAACTATTATAATTTTTTTTAAGAATTATAAAAACTAATTTTACATTTTATTTACATTTTATATATTCAAATAATTTAATTTTTAAGTTTTTTTATAGTAAAAGACTCGTTGTGTCGTAAATTTATTGTAATCATGGGGAGTTAAAAGGTAAATTAAATTAAATAAAATATAATATTTAAGAATGTTATTCTTAATATTATTACATTACATCATTTGTATTAATTTCGATTTTAAAATTTATTATTATAAGAATAATATAACAAATACCTGAAATAGATTATAGAAAGTTATTCAGCTATTTACGAGAAGAGTGCAGACCCTCTAGATAATGTATTTACATGAAACGTTTTGTATTAATTTCTCGTATCAATTAAAAAAATAAATTCCTCTTAGTTTGATCTCATAACTCTTTATTTAACAATAATTTTAGTTACATCTACTAAATAAAGAAATAATATTCGCTTGAAAAATAATTTTTGAATTTATGTTGAAAATAATTAATTTTTTATAACATTTTATCAATTAAATGATTATAATGAATTACATTTTATTTAATATAAATAAATTTAATACAAATTTTCTAATAAATAAATAGGTAAATAATATGTTACGAGAATAAGATGTCTTATTTTCTTATTTTCGCTGTAGTTCTACTTATTTCCTTATTCCGCCACCCTTATTTACATATTCCTACTTCTTACGGCAAGAGTCCGGCAAAGGTCCTATACTATGTCTTTTGTTATTCTTCTGTTCTAATTCTTTTAGTGTGTACTAGGCCTAATATCTAATAAGACAATTATACTTTTTGGCATGTGTTTGGATACTTATGTTAACATTGAGAAAAAAATTGGGCGCTGCTCCTGTAGACGATGTCCAGGTGCCCAGGAATACCCTCAGGACGATGGGACGTCGTCTACAGGGAAGCCAACCCCGATCTTGGTCATTAAGAAAAAATCGAGCGCTGCTTCTGTACACAATGCCCAGGTGTCCAGGAACACCCTCAGGACGACGGGACGTCGTCTACAAGGCAGCCCACCCCGCATTTGGTCAGTGAGAAAAAATCGGGCGCTGCTTCTGTAGACGATATCCAGGTGCCCAGGAACACCCTCAGGGCGATGGGACGTCGTCTACAAGGATGCCCACCACGATCTTGGTCATTGAGAAAAAAATCGAAGCGGAAAAAATGTTCCTGGACCAAGTTACATCATCTACAAGTATCGTCGGTCAAAGACGTGAAAAGTGGTCGGAAAAAAAAAACCCTGGAATTAAGCTCCTTAATATAATAGTGGAAGTGAATAAGTGTTAATGGCTTGTTTTTAGAATAAATGGCATGTTATAATTTGCAAGTTTGTAAAGTTTCTAACGCTTCTTTTCTTTTGCACACATTTTCTTTGATTATTTTGTGAGGGAGTTTTATCTATTAATTTAAAATATTGAAGACAGAAGAGAATTCGTCGCCGTCGAGCTGTCTTGCAATATTTATGTTACGCAGGCAGGCTCGACGAGACGAAGAAAGGATGACGTGGAGAGTACCTGGTATTCGAGTCCGAGTATGGTGCGCATGAATAAGAGAGAGACAGAGTGCGAGGTCGACAAAACGCGAGAGAGGTGTTTAGCAGGAGGTTGTCCGACGGTGCCGCGACTGCCGCGACGAGAGCTGAGGACGACGTCGAGGATGCCCAATCACACTTGCATGCACCGAACACACATACACGACACTTCTATGCACTACACAACACGCGGCGAGGTTCGCGCGGACGCGGGTACGCGAGGAAACGGGAACCTAGGCTTAGATGCGTGAGTCGGTCAAGCACGTGTTGCTCGGCCGGCGAAAACTGATTAGGCGCAAGGGACGGGCGGTTGCTAGGCGTGAGAGAGAGAGAGAGAGAGAGCGTGCGCGGCGCTAGAGAGGGAGCGCCCGGAGTGAGAGAGGAGGATGCGCGCGGCCATAGGAGCGAGAGAGAAACGACCGATCTCCGCTCCTATGCATCGTAGAGCCTTGAGAGATGGCGCGTTCGACTCGTGGTCGCCGTGGCTCTTATGCTCGAGGCTCGCCTCCACCGTGGCGGCATGTCACGCCTCCGCCAGGGCGCTAGTACCGCCGTGAGACCTCAAATTCGGGAGGGCGCTCGTGTCGGGAGTTCGCGATCGACGCGCGAACCTGCGCGCCGATCGTGAACATATATTCAATGTGTTAGAGTGAGAGGGAAAATTCGCGACACGGACAGAACGGCGGTTTTGTAAAGAAAACCGTCATTCTGGAAAAAGTATTCGTACTGACGTCACGCAGTTTTCTCGATTTTCGTAGAAGTTTTGTAGTTGTCGGTTTTAGGTAGTAGTTCTAGGAGGATTTAGTGGAGTAGATTGTAGGCAATTTAGTAAGTGATTAGTTATTAGTAGATTAGTGTAGAGAAGTTGTTGGAGTTTCGTGGAGCTCATCGATTTTTTTTGTGGTGAGAAGCGTGGTGATTGGGAGTAGACGTAGGGCCGGTGCGGAATTACAGGATGTTTTGTCAATACAAGTGATTTTTTAATGAATATCCAATTGTTTATAACTTTTGAATATACTAACGATATTTTAATATATTAAGTTCCAAATTTTAACTTTTGTAGTACTTTACTTTAAATTATTACATTTGCATGTTTCACTTTTAGATTCCCAGTATTTACCATTTCAGTAAAAGTATATTCCCCTTATATTTGTTAAAAATAGGTTTTAATTTTGTATTTACACTCATTTTCATTCAATAAAATCCTGAGTCATGTATAATTTTTTTCTACAAATATTATTCTACAATGTTTTGCCAAAATGGTGGTCATGTCCTTGTAAGTCTGCTAAAGCAGTTGATAATATTTGAGGTTATAATGGGAGGCTACGATAAAATAATGAAACTATAATTTTGGTATAAAATAGTCAATATACTTAACAATAAGCGAGATATGATATATAAACTATTTTTAATACTTTACTAAGCAATATTGCACGGTTAACAGTTTGTTACAAATACTGTTTAACCCCTTCGTTGGCAGAAGGAAATCCACAAAAAGTGCCCAAACTGGCAGAAAAATTTTTTTTTCTGAAAATTCACACTATGGGGTTTTCGGGTACGCTGAATCCGAATCTGTTGTCAAAACCAAGAAATTCAAAATGGCGTCGTCAATATGGCGGACGAAAATGTGAAATTTTGCTCGATTTCAATAAAAATTGGTATTTTGGGATTTTTGTGGTCGCTGATTACGAATTTATTCTCAAAATTGTTAAATACAAAATGGCGACTACAAAATGGCGGACGAAAATATGAGTTTTTACCCAATTAGCGTGAAAATAGATACCTCACGGTTTCTGAGGTTGCTGATTACGTAACTAATTTCAGAATTGTAAAATTCAAAATAGTGGCACACAAAATGGCGGATCGAAATACAAAAATAGAAAATTACAAAACACGGAATGGCGAATTCAAAATAGCGTTCAAAAACAGGAAATTTCACTTCTTGAGTAAAAATTCATATTTTGGTCCGCCATTTTGTAGTCGCCATTTTGTATTTGACAATTTTGAGATTAAATTCGTAATCAGCGACCACAAAAATCCCAAAATACCAATTTTTATTGAAATCGAGCAAAATTTCACATTTTCGTCCGCCATATTGACGCCGCCATTTTGAATTTCTTGATTTTGACAACAGATTCGGATTCAGCGTACCCAAAAACCCCCGAGTGTAGCTCGAATTCTAATTTGGAGCGGGTTATATAGAAAAAAAATAGTTGACGCGTAAACGCGTCAATGCCAGCATTGGCACGAAAAAATTTGACGCGTAAACGCGTCAATGCCAACGAAGGGGTTAATTCAATGTCCCAATAAGGAAACGCGCTATGTATTAAACCATTTTTTTAAATGTTTTAGAGTTGCCTCTCGAATATACATCATCTTAAAATTGTAAATTTTAGTAATGGTAAACATTCGGAATTCTGACCTTTCGGAACAATACCTTCGAAATGATTACTATTTCGAAATTATGATCATTCAGATTTAGGATCTTTCTGAATTATAACATTCGGCAGAATGATAGGCATCGGAAATTAAGGCATATCGAAATTGTTACTTTCGTAACTATCATCTTTCGGAAATTAACCTTTCGGAAAATAAATTTACTGGATCCTAGATACTATCAAATTTAATATATTACGCATAACATTTTTAAAACATGTTAGTCTACATTTATTCTTGTCTTTTTGTTCCAAATAGCTTTAAACTAATTCTGAATTTTATCTTATTGCATAGATGTCATTTTATTTTATTCGAAAATGCAATTTTAGAGAAGCTTTCTTTTTTTATTTAGACCTTTTGCTAAAAAAGCCTTTCTCAACATGTATTTCTTAAATAATTATAACTAGTTTTTTATAAATAGTCTTAGTAACATTTATCTACAGTTATAAGTTCTTTAAAACTACGTTTTTCCAGAAGTAATAATACATTACTTTACAAGGGACGAACGACGATCATTCTGCCCGGTGCAGTGATTGCGCCCCGAGGCGAAGCCGAGGGGCCTAATTCGCTGGGCATGATTATCGACGTTCGTCCCGTGTGAAGTATACTATTTTTCTTACTATCCGGCCAAAAATTTGTGATTAATTAACAATATTTAACACAAAATGTGCACACGAGCGGTATCAATCTGCTTCGAGATCGATGTCCATGCTTAACATGCAGCGCCATCTCTGTACAAAACTACTGTGGTATACAGATAAAATTTTCCTCCCTCCTATAATGTGTATATAACGTCTCTGTCTGAGAAGTTAAGTAATTAATATTGAGCGAGGGGATTTAACATCCGCTAACATTTACAACCCGAGCGAAGCGAGGGTTGTTGGTTAGCGGATGTTTAAAAGCCCTGAGCTAAAACAAACACCCTTTTTCAAAAATTAACTAACATTAATTCATTACACCCATATTATTAATTTTTTAACAATAACATTACAGTATTAATTTTTTTTGTACAAGATTGAAAATCTAAAAGCGAGCACGTGTCCACGTTTTTGAGGTTACTACTTTTACAGAGTGTACTGCCCTATTGAAAAATCTTACGTAAGATCTTACGTAAGTTCTTACGTAAGTTCTTACGTAAGATCTTACGCGAGATCTTATGCCAAAATCTGATCTGAAATTTTTTTATTTATAAAGGACTAAATACCCTGCAAAAGGAGGATAAACTTGTTATTAAAGAATTTTTTTTCGATGGGACTTAGAATTTTTTCAGATGTGTAGCAAAATTTTTAAGTTCCGCATCTGAAAAAATTCTAAGTCCCATTGAAAAAAAATTCTTTAATAACAAGTTTATCCTCATTTTGCACGTTATTTAGTGCTTTATAAATAAAAAAATTTCAGATCAGATTTTGGCATAAGATCTCACGTAAGATCTTACGTAAGATTTTTCAATAGGGTGGCAATACTGGCATTTAAATTCGAGTTGGAAGCTTCCTCCCGCACGAATAGATGGCGCGCAAAAGCGGACGAATTTTCGCGTTTCGGTTTACATGCGCAGGGAGGATTGGCAAATTTCCGGCCAGGGTAGTAAGAAAATTACTTTTACACATATCTGTATGTTGTAATGTTATCAATTAAAAATAGTACATTACAGTACAAGAGACAAAAGCTGAAGTTCCGCCACCGCGTGATATTCTTTTATTCGTACAACGTTCGTCTCATGTACTGTATACTATTTTTCTTTATACCCGGTCGAAAGTACGCTACGTTTCGATTCAAACTTGTATTTGAAAAAAATTATTTTTTGTTAGCTCGAGTAAATTTATTTCGATGCCCGCCCCGACATTTGCGGCACGAGCGCAGCGAGTAATAGATAACTATTAGATAGCGAAAATAATAGATAACTATTTTTCCGATTTTTATTTAAACTTTTACTAACAAAGATATAAATGATTAATAACAGTGATGTAACTATGGCGTACTATATCTATATTGTGCACAATTGTGACGTCACTCAGATTTTTGAAACGTGCTATATTCACAAAATATAAACAAAACCTCAACCGCGCTATCTTTCAAAACATAAACAAAACCTCCAAAACGTTTATTTTAACAAAATCTACAGTTGTCTAGCTACCAGCTCAAAGACATGCGTGGCGAAAACTGCTATTAGTGGCGAAAGCTCGACTATATATGTATAATGAATAAAAGAATTTTCAGACTAGCGGGACGAATATACAACCTTTCCTCCCGGCGCCCGATCGAAAAGGTTACGATTTCGTCCTCGCTAGGCCGAAAAATAGTATACACAACATGGGAAGTAAAAAAGAATGCCTCAGATCACACGTTTGTCACTCTCGCCTTCGGCTCGGGTGCCAATTTACGTGCGATCTGGGACCATTTCTATTTTACCTCCCTTGTTACGTAATATACTAATCTTTCGCCATCGAAATCAGTGGCGAAAGTTCGTACTTTCGACCAGGGGATAAAGAAAAATTGAATTTTTTAATTTCAATACTTACGTTTTAGTTAAAAAGTTAGATTCGAAATTTTTTTTCGGAATTTAGATCCCCACTCCTTATAGTTTTAACAGAATAGAGGGATCTTAACATAAAACTCATTTACCTGATTATTATATTTTAATATAATGTAGATTTTCTTAAAGAAAAATGTTAAATTAATAATATATTTAGTTTCACTAATTATTAAGCATATTTAAAATATGCATATTAAAATAAAGTAGAAAAATAATAAACAAACTAAGTTTACGCGGAAAATATGATTTGAAAGACAAAAAGTTTGATTTTACTCTCTTGGCAGAGGTCTGCAAAGTGTGCTTTTTGGCTGGCCAGGGTTAAAAACAAATTACGTATCAAAAATACTATTATTACTAATTTGAACACTTAGTTACGTACCAAATTCCATGCTTTTACTTAACAAAATTGTTATTAACGCGTGTTCATGAATTAAGATTAAAAACTAACGTTTCGGTACGGGCCACGGAACATTTGAAGTTGCCTGGATCATATATGTGATATATGTGATACTATTCGTCACTTCTTAGATCGCATAACGCTTTAAGCCCTTTAATCTTGTTTTAGTCGTAATCGTCTTAATATGTAAATATTACATTAAAAAAAGAATGTATTTTAAGAAGTTTAGAAGAAATTTTTAGTTTTACAAAATTAGGAATAATGATAAAATGATTAATTCATAAACAATAATTTAGTCAAATTTAACAATTCTTTTTTTCTATGATGTTTTTGTCTGCTTATTCTTTTTGCTTATTGTATATTTCAGATACTCTGTTATAAATAAATATTGTGTTATTTAAATACAACTTAAAAGTTAACAGTGCAGTTAAATTCACATTATCATGTCTGTTATTAATTGGAAAATAGAAATATCTTTTGCGGCACCGTTTATTTTATTAGTGTATTAAGAAAAGTTGGAAAAGAAACCACATCGAAAAGATCACAATTTATTATAGTTGAAAATACAGGCTTCAGAATTAAATGGAAATATGGTTACTTTTTTTAAGGTTAGTATAAATATATATTTAACAAAATTGTAAGGGTTATTTTTATTTATTACGAAAATGATATGTATATTTTTGTCATTAGTCGTTACTCCATCACAATAGAAGTAGTAAATTCAATTTTGCCACTCCATATGTAATAATAGTTACAATGTTTCATACTTTTATAATTACATTTCTTTCACAGAGATATTCTTAGAATTAAATTTTTGTTTTCTTATTACAACCTTTATAGATATTTATAATAAAACAAGTGCTATTTTATCAGTGTACATAAAAATAAATATTTTTATTATTTCATTCTAATTTTAACAGTAATTGTTCATAATTAAAATGTATTAAAACAAAGAAATATTTTAATTTTAATTTTCCAAGAATAGTTTTATATTCTTCTAAAAATAATAAATTTTTAATTTATAATTAAATACTACATCTGACAAAAGTTCAAAAGATCTTTGTCTAAAGATTATTTTGACAGTTAATTAAGCACTTGATTTTTCAATTTATTTGTTTTTGTTTAATTAATAAATGTTAATACATTTGAAGAGTTACTCACTATGTGCATCAGCAAATGAACATTGTAAATACATGCTTGAAATACTGCAATTTTATTTTAGATTTTAAGCTTAAAACTACTATTAGGCTTAAAATGTTTATTTCCTGATGTATATCAGTTTTGCTTGCTGGATTAGTATATTAATTCTATGGTCAATTAAACCTAATTAACTCTACTTAAACTAAAAATAATTCTATAAACATAAAATTTGAATGTATAACTTACTTTTTGAATTTTAAAATTCATTAACATAAACGGTGAAATTTCTTAATTGTGTATTCATTGGTGTGGTCACTTTAATTTCTGCAAAATTTTTTAAACTCTGTTGGAAATTTCATATTGATCAATGATATTCAACAAATACCATGCATTTGAAAAAGCAATTCTCTACCATATATTACTTTAACATCCAAAAATTGACATAACCTTATAGCACCTATTTTGTTTCAGATGTTTATCTTTTAAAAGAACTTACATAATTTAATGACATGAAACGAGACACTGTTATAACTTGTATGGATTCAAATTACAAGGCTAAAACGGTAAATTCCTTTACTTTACTGTTAATTTTTTAATTATTCTTGTAATTTATTACAAGTGATGACATTTTGTTGACAAATTTGCTGTCTTTATAAATTTAGAACATTATAAATCTCATAGTACATTTGAAGTATTTATTCAAATAATACAAATATGAAATTTATTTTTAATTTATTTCAATTTACAAATGGGCAAAAGTCCTTTTTACATTAAAGTTATAGTAGTGCAAAATCCAAAAAAACTTGGATAAATAATCTTTTTCATTCAATTTTAAACTTAGAATTGGTTGGAGAATATAGATCCAAAGATGTTAGCTTTTCATTCATATAATGTACTTGGTCTATCTATTACTGATTTTTTATTTAAATCGTATTTCTTTGTAGTTCACATAAAAACAATGTTTCTATTTCATAATTTCCTTGGGGTAATGTAAATGTTTAACAGACTAAATAACAGTTTTGGTACATTTATGAACAACTCATATGTTTTAAAGGGGAATAAAAAATATACAAAAAAAAAAATTGAATTATACTCCATAAATAAATAAATTAATATGCAACTAGTACTGGTCAAATAAAAATTAGTTTTCTATAGCAAACAAATGGTCTGATAATGTAGATGATATAGTCAGCTCTTACATGTTGGTCTATAAGAAGGCCCATTATTTATCCAATTTTTTTAATCTTATAAAACTAGTTCAAGCTAGCCTATTTGTCATAGAAACATTGTTACTTATAATAAATTAATTTTTTTAAATAACAACTGCTTCTATCGTTGAAAATACACTGTAAGAGTATTTTAATCTTGGATGTAAAACATTAATGTTTATATTATCTATTAGAAATTTGTAAGTATCGGTGCGAGGATAGAAGCGACACTTGAGGCTGGCGAGGGGGGGGGGGGGGGAGAACTAGGGGCGCTCCTTGCAAAATATTAGGCACGAGAGCCAGATTAATTCGGGTGATCGACCGCGTCGGTCGATCTCCGTACGGAAAGTGCCGTTTTGGTCCGTCTACGAGGTGTCGAGCCCACAACTGACCAGGGTGGCGTGAAGGACAACTCCAGGAGAAGAAGTCCAGGAGCAGAGCAGTCCTGGTGCCATCGAGCTGCTCTGAGCCGTGGAAGTTCCTGGGAACGAGAAGGTGGGATAGCAAGAGCGAGTATGAAGAATATGTGCATACAAGTGCGCACTCCTCCTACGCGGGTCGGCCCACGTAGGAGGAGTGCGCAAGTCCTGAACGGACGAGTCCATGAACACTCCTCGCGGATATTAGCGTGGCGCAACGTGCGCTAGCGCGCGTGTGTAAGGGCAACGGCCCAAACAGCGCGCGCGTTCGCGATCGACCTCGACCTGCGCGACAACGATGCGGGATTTGTATTGTCCTGTTTTGATTTGACCAAAGAGAAATAAATCTCTTTAATATTTATTTCGATCTTTCTATTATTTTTCCGGTAATGTCCAACCTTCACGTGAACCGCGACCGAGAGCTAGTCGACGTGGGTGATTTTCGCAATCCTTTTCAGCACGTACTCGGGCTCAGCTCGGCTAGAGAAAACCGGGAGTTTGAATCTCCCGGCGTTTGTAGCGGACGGCACCACACGTGTGCAGCATGCTGCTGTACACAGCCGCATTGTGGGACGGTGGTGTGGACCAGGGACGGCCCCGTTGCAGTATATATTACATAGTTTATCCATCTACAGGCTGTGTAGCCTAGAAAATGTTTGATTCAATACCTATTTCCATATCAGCTTTCGACCTTATAGCCAACCTCCGAGCGGACATTTTTACCAGACCTCCGTCTCGGGTAGAATATCTGAAGGTGCTTCGAAGTTTCCAGCATCATAAGGGGGTTTATCAGACCGGGAATGTATCAACAGAATGCGGGCCGGCAACGGGCACCTTGTATTACGCTTTACACCCCCACTCCTTCCCTAACGAATCTCACTTTGAGACCCTGTACGCACATACATAAGCAATATAATTTATACGAACACTAACGCGAGCACACAAGCGCCAGCGTATATATGACGTGTATGTCTACGTAACCTAACCTTCACTGTAGAGTCCGCATCAAATTTCCCAGAGTGCGTTTTGCCCACGAGTGAGAGAAGGGTCACGTGATGAATGCCCACCCAATGAGAGCGCACCAATTTTTAGCGTAGGTAGGGAGTATATAATTGATGTCGGTAAAACAGTTTCTTGGGTTAATTATAATTTCTTTAAACATATGGCACTTGTATGCACATATTCTTTAGAATATTAGCGATTGGAGATCGAACCTTCGAGGCTGCCAGATCGAGGTTTGATCTGCTTCGGAAAAAGTACAAATATTAAACATGAAAGTGTGAACAAGATGCATGAGGAGTGGAAGGTGCTCTCATTTGGTGTGATATTTTGTTGAACGATGAAACTGAATTTTGAAGAAAACATCAAGCAGCACCAGTTTTATTATACTGGCTCTCGCTCTGCGGGATCCAAGTTAGTCACAGGATAGAGTTCGATGTAAATAAGGCAACTGCTGACGAGTCCTAAGTTTTCCAAGATGAAAAAACCAACGCTATAGATGTCGACCAATCTTAAAATAAAAGAAAATTAGAAGAAAATGCCCAGGAAATTATTTGAAAGAGGCGAATAAATCTGGACAAAGACACATGGCAAAATGAGATCCGACCTCGACTTTGAAAAGGTAAACAAAGAGAGTGAAAACAAGTCTAATAGCTATGCTACAGCGACGCAAGCTAACTTTGACAGCTGCGAAACCAAAAATAAACAAAGCACCGTAATCTCCACTTACAGCAAGGATAACAAGGGGCCCTTTGAAGTATGATCCAAGAAAATCAAATTAGACAACGCTGAGCTAAATGCCATTAAAATAGGCAGAATTCTCTACAAGAAGTATAGTGAAATAATAAACATTGTTAGGAAAAATAAGTTTAATGTTGAAGTTCTTTGTAAATCTACTGCAGAGTCAAATACAGGGTGGGCCAAAAGTGCCGGAACGGCAAAATAAATCGGCGGGATTGTATTTTAGGAGAAAAGCTTAAAACAAAAGATGTAGGATTTTTTCTTAGCTATTCGACGGTGATAATGAGCATGACCTTGACCATAACCTTGAATGTCATTTCAAGGTCAACTTTGTTTTTTCAAATGGGAATCCCTATTTTTGACATCGGATTCGGAAAGAGCACAAAATTTTTTATCAAAAGTGCTTTTAACACTTTTTTGACTAAACGCATAGATTTGTTAAAAAAAATCGCTAATATTTAAACATTTTTAAACTTTTCAATTTTTTTCTCGAAAAGGATGCATCTTATCGAAAAATATTATTGATTTAGAATTGTATAAAGAATATGGTGGTATTTTTTATTTTTTTAATTTTGTGGAATTGCCTAAAAAACATTTTGAAAAAACAAAGTTGACCTTGAAATGACATTTAATGTTATGGTCAAGGTCATGCTCATTATCACCGTAGAATAGCCATGAAAAAATCCTACATCTTTTGTTTTAAGCTTTTTCTCCTAAAATACAATCCCGCCGATTTATTTTGCCGTTCCGGCACTTTTGGCCCACCCTGTATACTCTTCACCGAAAAGTCACTCGCAGATCACAATATAGAAACATTTATGCCAGGTTTGAGGAAGGTAAGAAAAGGAGTCACCAAATATGTTCCCGCAGACATTGAGGAGAAAGAAATTATAAAATTAATGAAGTCCAGCGCCAAAGTATAAGAAATTCAAAGACTAAATATGAGAAATAGATTTTTTAAAGACGAAACAGATAAGTAAAGACCAAGCCAGTCTATCCTCGTGACTTTTCGTTGAGCATGTTCTTCCAACTGAAATTTTTCTTAAATAAGGAATCCTGTCGAACCTTGTGTCTCCTAGCCGTTGCAATGATTTAATTGCCACAATTTTGGACGTACTTGTAAAATGTGTAAAGAAAAAGCTTAACGTATTATGTACGGCGAAGAAGAACACTAATGCTCTACCTGCACTTCACAGACTCCTAAGTGTGCGAACTGCACGGGTGATCACAAGAGTATAGACTCTAGGTGCCCTGTTTATCAGAAGCACTTTAGAATTAATATCATTATGGCGTATGACAATCTACCTTAATCGAAGCAAGAAAGATAATTTTTAAAGACATATATGAAAAGGTGTGAGGAGGTCGTCAGTGGAGCGCGTGTGTGCGAGAGAGAGGAAGCAGTGGATGAGCGCGCGCGAAAGCGCGCGGGAGAGGGAACATAGGAGCAGAAGGAGGGAGACGACGGCTGCGGCAGCCGAATCAGCCGAGCTGGCTCGCCGATCGCGAGGCCGCTGCGGCGGCTCCGGCCGGGCCTGATTGGCCCCCGCCGATCGCGTGGGGTAACCGGCGGAGAGAGAGTCGGCCTGCGCTCCGAGCGCAGGCAGTTCCGTTTCGAGCATCGAGCAGAGCAGTGGATTCTCGAGCGTGAGCGATCTAGAAGCCAGAGAAGCGAGAGAGACCACTCCGCCTATCACCATAGCCATTAGTTCGCCGAGGAAGGAAGCAGCGGCATTGTCCGAGCCCGATCCGCATCGGTAGATTCGACAATAGGCCAGCAGCGAGTCCCGCGGGGCACCTTCCGCGAGAGGCGACCTGAGTAGTCCCAAGGAGAAGAGGTGGTTGGTGACCGAGTAGTGGTAGAGTGAGGGAGAGAGAAAGGAGAGTAGGGAGAGAGAAAGGAGAGTAGAGAGAGAGAAAGGAGAGTAGGGAGAGAGAAAGGAGAGTAGAGAGAGAGAGAGTGAGAGAGAGATGAGTGATAGAGCGAGGAGGTAGACGACCGCGGCTTGAGCCTTGATCGCCGGCGACGTCGAGCGGAGGCAGCGTTGAGATCTAGAGCGAAGGGCGCGGTGACGAGAGCTTCTCCACCGCGTCGCTCAAGACATTCGCGAGAGGAGAAATGTGCGTGAGCCTGAGCCAAGTGCGTGCGAGAGAGTGTGTCTGTGGCGAGCGTTATAGGGTGTGTGCGACCCGAGATCGAAGAAGGAAGAATAGGGAGTGCGAGTTAGAAGCGCAAGTGTGTAGTTAGTGGAGCAAGTGGCGTTGAAAAGCGCCGCCCTTGAAAATCAAGAGTTGCGGGCGGGAAGAGCAGTTGAGAAATCGGGGTTCGAGTGAGATCCGGACTTCGGTCCCGGGGATCCGCGGCCCAAGATTTGAGTTAGCTGGTGATTAAAATCGCGGAACACGAACGCAAAGAGAGCGAATCAGAGTGACTGCCGTGTTACAAAGGCACCAACCAGAACCAAAGAAAATTATTTGAATATTAGAAAAACCTTCAACATAAACAGCACAATCTTTTAAAAAATACAGTGCTGTGGTTAGCAGTTCGTATATCGAAACCTCAGCATCTCAAATGACGGATCACTCTTACTCCCAAATAAATGACATTTTAAGTTCACAGAAGATGCAGAAGATATGACATTTTAAGTTCGCTAGATGCAGGTCGCAATGTTCATCTAAAACAAAATACAAAAAGAAATTTTTAATTTTCAATAGTGTAATTACTAGGTGGACCAAGAAAATTCAACAAAAAGTGAAAAATTCAACAATTTATTGCAGATTAAGAATAGATGTTTTGTTTTTCTTTAATTCAATTTAAATCGTTTTAAAACCGGGTTAATGTTAACTTTCTTAAAGTATTTTAGGTTCACCTACAAGAGAATTTAATCGCGAATATAATTCATTTTTTCTCGTTTTGATAGAACGTTTACTTTTTTCCTATCTTGCCCGCCAATTTGAAAAAATCATAAAAATGGAAATCCGAGAAATCGCGTGTCAGTTTTTGTTCACAAAAAATTGTAAATTTCTTGAATTTACCTATTAATATGCTAACCAGCGATTCCTGTTCCATATAACTGCCCTTCAGACTCTTCAAAAAATTAGTTTAAAAAAAAAAGCCTAGCGACGTCCAGGTTCTACACCGAAGAAGCGAAAGTTTCAAGGAAAACTTCCCCAAGATCATGACAAAGATAATAGTAACACTAGTGCGTCTGCTCAGAAACTCAAGAAATAAAAATATACAAGTTTTGACGTGCCCGTGGATCAAACGGCAGGATTCAGTATGATTCATTTTTGTATGGTTTTTACGGCGTTACTACAGTATTTAAAGTGCAAAGTATGTGATAAAATGAATCGTTTTTGAAATATGGACAACAAAGACTCGGTTTCAAAAGTCTTCTTACGTGTAATTGTGGATAAAACTATATTGATTCAGGTTCATTAATTTCGACTGCAAAGGGTGTGAGAAGAAAAAAGGAACAGAAGGCACGCCTGAACATGAAATGTGGTACGAGAATCACAAGGAGAATTTTCAAGAAAATCACTCAGGAAGTTATTAATGAAAGAACTCTCAAGTAACTATGGTTTAGCGATTTAAAGGCATCTCGATTCTATGGAAGAAATGCGCAGAGAGATCTGGGCTGGATATTATCATAAAATCTCAACTGACAAGAAACCCCAGCATTCATACTGTGCCGACTCGTGGTGCAAATACAAGAGAGCTGTGAGAGATAAGTCAGTTAAAAGTTTTAAACATCCTCCTGCTCTTGCTCAAGATGTTCAAGAAATTCTAAGACCAATCTACGAAGACTTAACAAAGCTAGAATTACTTGAAAGATGCCTTGGTGAAAACACGCAGAACAACAATGAGTCATTTAACAACTGCGTTTGGGCAATCGCTCCGAAACACGTCTTCAGTGGAAAAATTATTGTTCAAATAGCTTGTCAAACTGCTGCTTGTATCTTCAATGAAGGTTTTAAACCAGTTTTAAAAGTCATGTCATGTCAGAGAACGTGTATATGTAGCAAACCGTCGAAGCACTGACGTCTCTAAAGAAACCAGGACACAACGCAGAAACACTATTTTGTAAGAAAATATATGTTATGAAGAAGAGGAAGGTATAATGTATGGTGCAGGCATCGCTGATTAGGAACAGGTAATATTTTGTCTTTGAAAAAAAATTTTAAACGCCTTTTCCTCTCCGATCCTTATGAAATTTTTACCCCATAGTTAATATTATAGTGCCTATTGAGGGTTTTTTTAAATTTCAATTTTATCTATTTCTTTTTCCAAAAACCGTAAAAAAACGTGTATTTTTTTTTTTTTTTTGTAAATTGTCCGCCATTTTATCAATTTTCGTTTAATTTTTTTGTATTAAACCATCCATCTTAGTGATTTTATCAACAGTACGGACATACACTCCCCTTCACAAGCATCAATTTTTAACTAGTATGATTATAACTCCGTTAAAAATGATTGTATAAATTTGTACGACACCGCATTTTCAAGCTAATCGGTTCAAAAACTATATGGAGTTTTATGAGGGATAAAATTTTTGACTTTTTTATTAATTTTTAAATGTTAATAAAAAGAGGAAATTTATTTTTTTTTAAATGTAAATATATCTTTCTAAAGCTTTTGCTTCACAGAAAAAAAATGCCGTCGGAATTGTTTAGGTTATTTAGGTTTTTTTTGAACCTTAAATCATTTTCATGTATAAAAACTTACTAAAATGTACAAAAGAATTTTTTGTTTATGTATTTCGATAGTGTATTAATGCAGTTTAACAACTTTATCAATATTTTTATTACAAAACTGTTTAAAAAATTCTGAAAAACTGTCTTTTATTGAAGGTTCTAATTAGAGTAGACCCTTTAAAAAGTCCCACAACCCCAGGCTGGAAACTATCACTTCTAGGTTAGAAAATAAGTTTGCCAGTAAGAAAAATTCTCAAGTAAAGAACATAGGTAAAAGATTGTATAAAAAAAAAGTAACGGTTAATTTTTTTTGTTTTTGTTTGATTTTTGTTTTTGCCTCATGTGGCCCGGCACTACCTGCCGACTCTTTTTGCCAACTAACCCCACCACCTTTATAGTCCACTATTTCCTACTTCCTATATGTCGGTAGATCTCTCTACCTTCCTGGCGACCCTACATCTCACTCCACATTCGCGCAGGGTTACACCTGTGGAACGGGGAAAAACCAGTGGCCTAACCGTATGCAGAATAAACGCTGATTAGGAAAATCCGTACCAGAGTAGGCCGGTATATTAAGAATGCTCAAATTAAATGCCCAGGTCACATTTTGTAGGCTTGAACCCCGATTTTGTCATTCTCATACCTTCCGCTCCCTTTGTGGAGTGTAGAGAAAATAGCTAAGAGATCGGAGAAGCGCCAACTCCCAGCGGTCACCCATTCAAATAGTGAACGCGCCGAGAGTTGCTTAACTTTCCCGACCGCCCGAAGTGCAACAGAACCACTCCACCAAAGCGTTGGTAATTAACAATTAAATTAGATCTTTAATATTGTAAACATTCTTCATAATAATTCTTTAATATTGTAAACAAAATTTATATGTATATGTTTATTCAACTTTTCATTATTACTGCTAAATTTATCTTTTTCTCCTTGTTTTTATAAATGATTTTAAATAAACTCAAAGTATTGCAGTGGAATGCTCGAAGCATCAAAAATAAGTTAAATTTTCATAATAAGTGCAATGATTATGACATCATAATTTTATTTGCGGCCTGGCTGAATCCTACTTATATGTTTAATGTTTCTGATTTCTCTATTACTAGGTTCGAAAGGGAAAAAGAAAATAAAGGAGGAGGTATAGCCGTCCTTGTTAGGAAAAACCTAATCTTTGATCGCTTAGACTGGTCTCTCAATCTAGACAGCCTGGAGGTTATTGCAGTCTCAATAAAGTGTGCGTATCAGGAGAAAATCATCATAGCTGCTTGTTATAGGTCTCCCGTAATAAATAACGGCAGGTTAATTACTTTACAGCAGGTGAATTATCAGAATTGGCTGGCAAGGTTAGTGGTTACCCTGACTTTCTTTTAGTGAGTGATTTTAATGCTCACCACAGTTTGTGGGAAAGCAACTATTGTTGCAAGAATGACAAACTGATTATAGAAAACCTGAACATAGATGGTTTTTTGCTAAATATTAATGACCCTACGCACTTCTAATCAATGGTTGATAGTCGAAATTAGACCAGAAACGCACTAACGGCCCCTCTTGGGGATATGCTGGTGATGCACCTAGGCCTATTGACCCATTGCGATCGGTCTCCTCATCATTCATCTCCTTCAACCTCCTTATATAATCTACCAATCTGAGAAAACTACTAAGCCTCTTTGATCAGACATCCTCAGGTTCGAGAAGCCACTTCCCATAAACACCACACCTTCCGTCCATCATCCTAGGACAGTGACACAAGTGGTGCAAGAAATTTTCCTCTCCTTCCCCACAAAGTCTGCAGATATTCTCAATGGCTAAACCTATTCTGTTCCGAAACTACGACAGGTCACATTGACCTCTCAACCACTCTATTCCCTTCTTAAGGGGAGGTCGTACCATCCTACATTACCGACCGAGATACGAATCGCTGTTTCCAACTTTTCTCTGTCATTTATTAGTGAAATAATGCACAAATTAAATTCCACTCAAAAAATTCATTGACGAAGAGGGCTCAACTAAGATAATTGTAATACGGAGTAAAAAATCGTCGTTACTTTACTAGCAAATAAGCAATGGCGCTGCGATCGTTCAACTCAACATCGTTTTATGCCAAATTAAAAATTTATTAATTTTATAATTTTTGTCTCCATATTACAATAACCAAACAAAAAATTATTTTTCAATAGTATAGCTTCTAGATAAACCAAGAAAATTTAACAAAAAGTGTAAAATTCAACAATTTATTGCAGATTAAGAACAAATTTTTTTTAATTCAATTTAGATCGTAATAATTGAAAGCGAGAAATCGCGCATCAAAGTTTTTGTATATAAAAAATCGTAATTTTCTGAAAATTATCGCATTAATATACTAATCATCGATTTCTGGTTCATAGAATTGCCCTTCTGGCTCTTAAAAGAACTGGTTTACTTGAACTCTTTACTTAAAAATGAAGCGTGTCTGTTTTCTCAGGTGACTCGCTCCTTGTCAACTCTCTCGGCCAAATTGTTACATTGCTGTCCACTTTTTAAATCTAGTATAGACTTTCTATAGAATTCAAGTTTCTTCGAATCGCCAGACCGTAATAAATTGTCAATATTTTTACTAAATTCCCGTGAGCCGGTTATAATACATACTTTCATCCCTATCATAGCTTCATAAAGACCTTCTACGAATAGTTAGTAGTGTCTCGAAGGACCGTTAGTCCCTTTGGATTATAATACGTACAATCTATCGAGGGGCCAGCCAGTCGTATATCTGCTCTATAACTCCGATATTTCAAATTTGCTTCTGAAATTTTGAGGGACAAATTCTTGGATAGTTTAGGAAGACATTTATGCAAAACAAAAATTAGATTTTATGAAGCCTCTAAAGCAGCCTCAGCACTTAAATAAGACAAAAGAAATACTCTTTCAGAGCCTTTGCCGAGTCTATTGATCCATCTGAATTCCTTAGTAATATGTGGAATAAAATAAAACTATTTAAAAAAGGTTGTTCTAATCCCATTAGTTGCATTGGTAATGGAACTTTCTTGTTCAATGCTAAGCAATGTTTGCTGAATCTCTGTGTGCGTAAAGGTAATAGTTTCAATACTTTTGATCGTAGTTTAAAAACTTACTCTAACATTAACGCAATTTTTTTTTCTAAACCCTTTTCAATAGAAGAATTTAAATGTGCTCTAAGCTCATTTAAAGATGAATCCACACCAGGGATGGATAATTGAATTATGTAGTTCTTTTCAATAGGGTCGAACTACATGGGCCTGATATCTTACTATGTTAACGCCTTATTAAACGCGTTTAGCTTTCTAAGAGGCTCTTATGATCGCCCTAAGTATTTTTTTGTTGGGTTAACTTGAATGATCTATCTTTTTAGCGACTGCTATTATAGGACACTAGATTATATTATATTTAGACCATTCGTTTTCTTATAACTTGTGAGGATTATGTTGATGTTATTAACATGTGTAACGGGGCTGTTGTGTAAAGTGCAAGAGAGAACAATATATTTTTCTTCTTACTTTGAATCATAGATTTATTAGTTTAAACAATATGCAACGTATTTCCAATTTTGTTTAATAAAATGTCTTTGGCTTGTATTTATCTCTTACTATTTAATAGCTTTTATTAACTTTTTAATTATAACATATAATATGACTAATATTTTAAAAAATATGCATACAAGTGCCATCTGTTTAAAGAAATTATAATTAGCGCAAGAAACTGTTTTAGCGACATCGGTTATATACTCAGCAACCAAAATTACTGCACGTGACGGTAAGATGCCAGCACTCGTGAAGACGGATATGTTTTTTGCATAAGACTCGGTCGGTAAACGGCCCGTCGTGTTTGTTGGGTACGCCCTTCCTATGCTAAAATCTCGTGCGCTCTCATTGGGCGGGCATTCATCACGTGACCTTTCTCTCACTCCTGGGCAAAACGCAGTCTAGGCAATTTGATACGGGCTCTTACTGAATCACTCGCTGGTGCGAGAGATCGAGTGAGATTATACTCTTTTAACTACCATATCTGAAAAACGGTTAAGCATAGCTGTCTGAAATTGTAATACGACCTTCGTACCCTTCATACGAGTAAAATGTTAGTTTTCAGAAGAATGCCGAATGTATTTTCAAAGTTAGAGACTGAAAATGCTTTTTTACGAGTACAGATCCCATAAGACACCGCCTTAAAGTTTTCAAATTTGAAATTTAATATCTCTATAAAGGTAAAGCTAGGCCCCTTCTCATGATGAGACATATGAGATAAATAGTACTGAGTTTTCCAAGCGATAAAAATTTCTAAGATTTTCCAAATAATCACGAAATTGGATAAACAATTTGTTGCGAGGGAAAAGTTGTTGCGATGACGTGCCTGCCCCTGCAGCACGTCAACCCGATCTACGCGCAAGTCAAACTTGCCGCCGCGTCAACGCTTCGCGCCACCGCCGCTAGGCGGCGACGCGTTACACAATATGGAAATGTACGCCCATAAGGCATATAAGGAGGCTCGAGGAGAGGCCTGGCAACCGCTAGCTAGCCTCTCCCCTCCAGTGGAATACACCAGAGGGTCGAGAAATAAAGCTTGCTTAGCAGTTTATTTTCGAAAGCTTCTGCCTATTTATTAGCGCATCCTAGTCCCACCTGCTTTTCAGGTTTGGAACTAGTCTTTTGCATAAGACGCTCAGTCTCCCGCCCTCGTCACGGGCGCCACTCCCGAAGCCGCAGCCGCAGAAGGAGTCCCGGACGCAGCAGCGAACACCGAGATCGCCGATCCCGAGCTCGCTCCCGCCCTCGATCACCGCCTCGCTCTCGCTCCCGCTCCAGGAGGCCGACCAGCCAGCGCAGAGGAATCGACGCCTTCACCCAAACGGACTGGAGCAGCGGACCCTTAACCACCGTCGGCTGCCAGACGTCTCCTCGGACTTTGCGGGTCTGGGAGAGAGGCACCCAAGTCGGCTGCCCTGCCGCCTTCAGGAGAGTGGCGACAACCCAGGCGACGCCTCCAGCCGCCCCGCAGCCTCCTCCGACGGTTCAGCTGGAGCGCCCCAGGACACCCGGAAGCCGCAGCTCCTCCTCCCCTCTGGTGGAGATTACCAACAGAGACGCGGAGTTGAGGGACCTGCTGGTGCTACCACCTCTCCAGGCCGTGAAGAGGCCCGCAGGCAGCAAGGCGATCCCCCCGACCAGGAAGAGGCCGAAGGTCGTCGCCAACGTAGTGGTGAAGACGGCAAGGAGCAGCAAGGAGCAGATGGCGCCAGGAAGTGGCTCCGGCGACAAGACGGGTTGAGCGCCTCCTCGGCACTCCCCGCCTAATCAGGCGAAAACCTCCGGAGCAAACCTCGCTCCGGTTGTAAATTTTTGAGTGCCCCCGCTTGGGGTCCATAATCCTCCACAAACAAAATTCACAGGTACGCAATGAGCTTAGCTCATCGGCGACTTTTTAGTCACTGGGTCTCCTTCTTTCTGAAGTTGAGACTCTAGGTCAGGAGAGGGCTAGGCGAGGGGGTTAGTGCTGTGTCCTCCCCTCACCCATCGAAGAGGCCATCTTCCAGTACTTCAGGATTCTTCGGTGGACTCCTCTCCCGCAGGAGAGCAAGCAGAAGACCTCGAGTGTTCCGGTGGCCGCCTCCTCATCCAGACCACCCGAAGCAGCCTAACCCGCAACAAAGTTACCTAAACCATCATCAAAGTAGCGCAGGGCGGTCATTCATCGAAGACAAGTGTTAACCACATCCTATACTCCATCCTCCATTATATTAAAATGTTTATTCATGGTTTTTCCGACCATTTTCTTGTTGCGCCGACGTGCCTGCCCCTGCGGCACGTCAACCCGATATACACGAAAATTGAAGTTTCCACCGCGTCTACGTTGCGCGCCGCCGCCGCTAGGCGGCGAACGCCTAGCGGCGCGCTACCCACGACAGAATTGTAAGCCCATGAGGCATATAAGGAGGCGCGAGGAGAGGCCTGGCAACCGCGGGCTAGCCTCTCCCCTCCAGTATATTTCACTAGAGGGTCCGAGAATAAAGCCTGCTCTGCAGTTTAACTTTTGAAAGCCTTGCCTATTCATTTAGTGCACCCTATCCTTCCTTATTTTTGACCGAGGAACGGATATTTTTGGATGAGACGCTCTGTCTCCCGCCCTCGTCACGGGCGCCACTCCCGAAGCCGGAGCCGCAGAAGGAGTCTAGGACGCCACAGTGAGCACCGAGACCGACGATCCCGAGCTCGTTCCCGTCCTCGATCGCCGCCTCGCTCTCGCTCCCGCTCCAAGAGGCCTGCCGACCAACGCAAGGGAGTCGACGCCTTCACCCAGACGGAGTGGAGCAGCGGACCCTCGACCACCGTCGGCTGCCAGACGTCTCCTCGGACGCTGCGGGTCTGGGAGAAGGCCACCCAAGTAGGCTGCCCCGCCGCCTTCAGGAGAGTGGCGACAACCCAGGCGACGCCTCCAGCCGCCCCGCAGCCTCCTCCGACGGTTCAGCTGGAGCGCCCCAGGACACCCGGAAGCCGCAGCTCCTCCTCCCCTCTGGTGGAGATTACCAACAGAGACGCGGAGTTGAGGGACCTGCTGGTGCTACCACCTCTCCAGGCCGTGAAGAGGCCCGTCGGCAGTAAGGCAGCGCCACCGGCCAGGAAGAGGCCGAAGGTCATCGCCAACTTGGTGGTCAAGGCGGCGAGGAGCGACAAGGAGCAGATGGCGCCAGGGATTGGCTCCGCCGACAGGACGGGTTGAGCGCCTCTTCGGCACTCCTCGCCTAAATTAGGCAAAACCTCCGGAGCAAACCCCTGCACCGGTTGTAATTTTTTTTAATGCTCCTGCTCCATCCCGGAGCCTGGGGGCCCACAACAGATATCTAAAAAGAACTTTCAGGAACATATGAGCCTAGCTCATCGGTAATCTCGATCACTGGGTCTCCTTTTAACGAAGTTGAGACTCTAGGCCCGGAGAGGGCTAGGTGAGGGGGTTAGTGCTGTGTCCTCCCCTCACCCATCGTAGACGCAATCCACGAGAACTTCAGGCTTCCACGGTTCTTTCAGATAATTCGAGCATTGATTCATCTTAATTGCAGGTGCATCATACTGCATTTTTGCAAGTGCTGGCGGGCTTCCCTGTACAAACTTTGAACAAACTTTGATCCAGGATCAAATAATATTACACTCATGCGTTTTAATGTTTTCAATATACACGGTGTTCAAAAATGAACTGGCACGACCAGTATATCCGTGTTCAGAATAACATTCTAAGCACTTTTTCACTTTTGTCATTTTTCAGAATTTGGGATAATTATAGAGTTATTGTTAGTTAAAATCTACAATAATTATCCAATCAGCGCTCGATTTGACTATGATCCCTGCATGACTCTCCCCGCCTATCAGCGTCAGCTAGAGCGCTGATTGGCTAATTATCGAAGTTTTTGATTGACCATAACACGATAATTAGCCACAATTACAAAAAATGCCAAAAGGGAAAAAGTGCTTAGAATGTTATTCTGAACACGGGTATACTGGTCGTGCCAGTTCATTTTTGAACACCCTGTATAGGACAGAAGTTTCCACTTTGAGTATTTCTAAGAAAGAGGGTATTTTTAATAGGCTATAAATTCGCAAGCGGTTTAAGACGCGAATTTCATCAAACAATTAATGTGATTAAAAAAGCAGCTTTGAAAATGTTGACAAAGCTGACGAAACTATATTTAGTCTATTTATATTTATTTGGGCCGAAAAGGGCGGACTTCCGCTTATTCAGGATGTATTTATTTATTTATTTATTTATTTATTTATAACCAGTTAAAAAATATTCAATTACACAGATAATTGGATACAATATTAGTAACAAGAATAACCCAGCAGAGGAATGAGGTTCTTGTACGCTGGCCTTGCTCGATATAAAATAAATTACTTAAAATTAAAAACTTAAAAGCTAAAAAAAAACTTGTTGCAGATAGTTGCAAAATGAGCATGCAGTATTAGTGCTTAGTAACTTCGTTACTAGGTTAAGACGAAATTGCAAGTCTTTGCAAAACCCTAAAAAATTATTAAAAATTATACTTTTTTATCTCCAACATCTAATAATAAGCACAGAACCCATTTGACATTTCTGACTCAACTGATCTCTCATCTGACATTCGACAGTTGACGCATTCCTACTCCTCTTCAATATTTGTCTCTCGAAAGTGTTTATTCGGTTGGGACATGTTAGGTCAGTTGCACACATCTCCCGATAATGTGGAAAATTTTCTTTATGTTGTGTAGAAGAATTACATTTATATGAGGATATAAAAACTATTCCGTCTAATATTTTTATGTCTGTGTTTTTCTATCGTTTAGTAATTGACTGCATTGAATTATTGAATGTTTGTAACGCCTTATTTCCACTACCAAAGTATAGCAGTGCTTTACTGTACCCTAGATACTTAATGTCTTCAAATGACATTCTGTATTCATTTGTATTACTAATTTGTTTTCTAAGCGCGTTAGAACATAACTTGTGTGATAATAATCCGCTAGTATTGCATTCCATTTTTTCATCTATTCTTGTAAAAACTTCTTCTATTAATTTATAATTATTTTTAGTTTCTATTTGGCTTGATAAAGTATTGGTGTGTTATTTCCTTTATCTTGGGGTAATGATAAAGTCACATTTTTTTTATTCTTTTTTGGGTTTCATACGTAGGCATGTTTTCACTTATGTGTTTTCTACTCTATTTTTGTAAGTGTGCTGATTAATCCGTGATGTTGTCAGAAAGTGTATTAATCTTATTCCAGTTGAAGTTTGATAATGATTGGTGAGATTTTTATGGTGTATACTGTAATATCGATGTGAACATATGTATGTTCTAATATCTAATAACACTTTCTTAAATACAGTGATCCCATGGACTTTCAACGTGGAATATAAATATTTAATAATTTTCTTTTATTCATTGTTTCATTTTATTGTTTACGACGTTTTTACTGGTAATGATTTTGAGTTCATTTAGGAGTTTATTGAATAGGGGAGGGCTTTTATGTAGCTACTTTTTATACTAATGGTTTTGCGTCTTCTAGGAATTAGTAGGCTTTTATTTCTGGTGGTTTCTTTGAATTCTATGTATTTTTGTTACAGCTCCTTATAGTGACATGTCACTGTTGTGAAATGAAAAACTTGTTGTATGTTAAGTGAGTAATTTAGCCATCTAAAACTGTTGTTCTTTTTTATTTTTAGTAATCTATTTTGTAGATTAACTGTTATTCCCTTATATGCACATTCCCAAGCATGGGTGCTGTAGGAGATGACACTATGAAATAAGGCCTAGTATAACATGTATATGGTCTGAATTGGCTTTATCTTAGACTGTTCGGAGAACAAGGTTTGGTACAAGATGGTTTAGCTTGCTTTTAATCAAATTATTATAGTTTGTTTAAATATGGGAGTAAAAAAATAAAATATTGTATTAACATATTTATGAGAATACAACGCAAATGCGCACATGGCATAGCTGTATTGCACGTGAGCGCTGGCGACTTTCTAGAAAGGAGGAAACAAAAAAAAAAAACAAACTCGCGCCTGTTTAAGATTAGCTTAGTATGAAGCGGCAATTTTACTACTTTTTTTATGTCGGTTAAAGTGGATTTGCCAGAGCGGTTTAGGGTGCCTGTCAAGGTGCTTGTAAGGAAAAAACACAGCGAGGGCCAATCCCGAATCGGAGGGTGACCGAGCGGGCTTATTTTTTTACTCTGAGGGTAAGTGATGCCCCGAGATGTTCTTATCCTCTGGGTCAGTTCCTTAGTCGATAGTCGATGTCAGAGCGTAAACCTACCTATATAATTTAACAGTCTGAGAAGCCTGTTAAGCCCCAAAGGGCAGACATCCTCAGGTTCGAAAAACCACTCTTCACACACTCTCCGCCTTCCGCCAATCAGCCTAGGGCAGCGACACAGGAGATGCATGAGAGTTTCCTCCTCTCCCCCACAGAGTCTACAGATGCTCTCAGTACCTGATCCTATCTTCTTCCTAAAGTGTGCCAGGTCACAATGGCCCGTCAGCCACTCCGCTACCTTTCTTATGCCCTTTTTGGGGAGAGTTAACAATTCACCCACCCATTCTGCTGGGACAGACTCAGCGATAAACGCCTTGGTGTGTCTGCAGTCCTGGCACCCTACCCATTTGTTGGTCTGCTCCTTTCTAATCCAGGTCTGAACTTTGCTGTCTAGTTCGCATCCTAGTAGAGCTGTATCTACGGCGATTGCCCTAAGCCCCGCTGCCCCCTTTTAGCCAGTCTGTCGGCCTTCTCGTTACCTCGAATGCCTGCGTGACCGGCTACCCATTCCAACTTGACGGCGCATCTCTTTGCCAAGATGTCAAGTGATCTCCTGAGAGCCGCGATGGCGGACCTACTGTCCGAGTGTATGACAACCTTCCGGTTTGTCCACTCCTCATCAAGCATAGCCTCCACGCAGCTCCTGATAGCCCTCACTTCCGCTTGGAAGACTGTGGCGTATGGCCTTAGTGAGAGCACGATTTCTCTGCTGCTCCCATTTAGCCACGCAGCCGCACCTACCCCCAGTTAATTTTTAGAACCGTCCGTGAACCAGCTAAAGCCTGGCTGGTCGTCCTCTCTTTGTTGTGAGCTCGATGCCTCAAAGTTTCTTTCAAACCTATAGCAGCGAATGACCTTGTCTAGCCTAGCACTTTGTCTCAGATCTGAGTCAATACACTCGACGATCTCAGCGTCCTCGTGCTTAGGCCAGTCCTTTGAAACTCTGATCTTAGCCTTTAGAGCTGCCGCTCTAACCAGTGTACCAAGAGGTGGGAGGTCCAACATCACCTCCAATGCCTTTAGTGGTGTAGATCTTCTGACCCCCATTATGCCCCTTGTAACCAAACCTTGCAATCTGTCTAGAAGCAGGTTGCCAGTCTTCAATCTGCATCGAGGCCACCATGCAATGGCACCATGCAGAATCCTTGGTCTAAGGACCGCCGTATAGAGCCACAGAAGCATCTTGGGTTTCAAACCCCAAGTTGCCCCAAAGGTTCGCCTACAAGCCCAGAAAGCAGCCGTAAAGCTTCTTTTCTTGCTCTCCAAGTGTTTACCCCAGTTCAGCTTCGAGTCGAAGATCACTCCCAGGTATTTTGCCTCACTCGACAATGTGAGTGACTTGCCGAAGAGCTTAATGGGTTCCAATTTCTTTACCTTATACTTGGTAGTGAAGTTGACTAGTACCGTTTTGTTAGGGTTAATGGACAGTTACACTTCCTTACACCATGCCTCTACTATGCCTAATGCAAAGTTCATCAGACCTGCTAGCGTCTCTTCGTCATGTCCCATTATCAGGATTAAGACGTCGTCGGCATAAGCCTGAGCATAAATGCCCATTTCATTTAGCTTGACCAGCAGCTCGTCTACGACCAGGGACCACTCCGTGGGTGATAGTACACCGCCCTGTGGACAGCCCCTCCACACACGGCCGCCTCCAGTCGCTGACCCCCACTGTGCCTCAACTACTCTCCCTGTAAGGGAGCTGTGTATCCACCTCACTAGTGATCTGGGAATACCATGCCTCTCCGCACCCCGGCATACACTCCTCCCTGTCGTGAAATTAAAGGCACCCTCTACGTCAAGGAACGCAGCTAGTACCATGCCTTTATTTCTCATCCCCTTCTTGATTCTAGTGGTTGCCTCATCAAGTGCTGATTCCACCGACTTCCCCTCTCTGTAAGCATGCTGTGCAGCGTGCAAAGGGTGAGTCGTTAAGGGACCATCCTTAATTCCTCGGTCCACTAGTCTCTCTAGGGTCTTAAGCATGAACGACGTCAGACTTATTGGTCTAAAGTCTTTGACGTTTTCATGTGTCTGCTTACCGGGCTTCGGTATGAAGATAACCTTAGTCTTCTTCCAGTCGGTTGGTACATAGCCAATCGCCAGACAAGCCTTGTAGACTTTCATCAGCGGTTCCAGCAGTAAATCCACTCCCTTTTGCAGTAGGGCTGGAAAAATGCCGTCGGCCCCTGCTGCTTTATAGGGTTCGAAAGAGCTGATGGCCCATTTGACCCTATCGCTAGTTACAAACTGATCCGCAACTGCCCAGTCCTGTCCAGAGTGCTCAGCTACTGATTCCTCTAGCAGAACCTGCGATCCTAACCCTGGGAAATGTGCCGACAACAGGCACTCAAGAGCTTCCTTATTGTCCAATGCCCATTCTCCTGTGGATTTCCTAATCTGTAGATGTGCCCCTCCAGACGGCCTGGCCAGGATTCTATTAAGCCTGGTTGTGTCCGGTATGCTGTTCAGTTCTTCGCAGAACCGCTTCCAGCCTTCCATTTTTGCCGTCTCGAGAGCCTTTTTGTACTCCGTCCTGGCATCCTTATAGGCCGCCCGTTCCTCCAAGCTTCTTCTCCTCTTCCATCTGTTGAAGCAGCAGTTGGGTGACCTTCCTTGCGCAGGTCACCCAACCGGGGTGTCCACCACTTTTACCCTGTCCGCGTTTGGTTGGACGGCAGCTATCCTCAAAGGCACCTATTATGGCAGATTGGATCCTGCCACAAAACCTTTCAATGTCATCCGTGGTGTTTAACCTCCCCGTTTCGTCCGGAAGTTTCTCTGCCAGACGGCTACGGTGCAGTCCCCAGTTTGTCTTCCTGGGATTCCTACTAATCAGTACCTCCTTGGTTATCTCCCCTAGCTCAAAGCGGATCTGTTCATGGTCCGATAGGGAGACCTCATCTGCCACTCTCAATCCTCGAACCTTTGGAACGATCCTCCTCGTAGCCAGGTTGATATCGATAACCTCCTCCCTCCTGCAGTCTCTGAACGTCGGGACCCTACCTCTATTGAGGATGTCAAGTTCCGTCGAGCAGAGATATTCTAGCAGTTTCTCACCTCGTTCGTTGCAGTCCGAGCTGCCCCACACAAGGTGATGTGCGTTCGCGTCGCACCCTATCAGAACCTTCCTGCCGCTTCTGCGGCAGTCCTCGATCAATGCTCTCACCTCCACCGGAGGTGGTGAGTCCGTTGAGTCGCTGGGGAAGTAAGCCGAGGCTAGGATAATCTCTTCCTCGGCTTCTCCCTCAGTCCTTCTCTTTACAATTACTGTGATGAGATTCTTATGGCAGTGAAGGGGCCAGATCTTCTCCTGAACCCCTTTTAGGAGAATGCATGTACGCACCCGCCCTTCTCCCGACGCCCGGAAGAGCCGTCCACAGCCCCCTAGACCTGCCACCCCGCCACTCGCATTGATCCAAGGTTCTTGTATCAAGGCGATACCTGTTTGCATCTCCGCCATGCACTTAGCTAGAACCGCTGAAGCGCCTTTGCAGTGATGCAAGTTAATTTGGATAAAAGGAATTTTGTTCCCCGCAATACTTGCTGGTCTCATTGTTCTTTTTTTTTTTTTTTTTTTTTTTTTCCCTACTCAAAGGACGGCTCCCCCGGCCGCCGTTGTCTGGGCGGGCCGACCCGTCCTCTCCCCCGTTCCTACTCCCTTACCCTTGAGGAGGACAACGTGCGCTCTGCCTCCGCCACAGAAGGGTCTGAAGCCTAGCGTCCTCAACGCCTCCACCTCAGACTCCTCCATGAGCAGGCGCACCGCTGTCTCCACGGTTCCTTTCGCGTCGTCCTTCGCAAACCATGAAGTGATCACCTCCACAGCATGCTCACCTTCAACGAAGATCGTCGCCCTCTCCATCCTTTGGAGGGCGCTTTGCTCCACCATTCGGAGCTTGGCGCCCTCCCACGGAGTCCAGCCAGGAGCGCTGCTAATCAGCCACTTCGTATCAGCCGGGGTGGCGCAGTGAAAGATCCTCACCCCCCGCATGAGCCAATTGTCCTTGAAGCAAGGGGAGCGGCCCTCCGTGATGTCGTCGATCGCCTTTTCAAGCGCTCTAAGGACCAACTTCTCCTGCTCCTCCGTCAGGCGCACCTCAGGGTACATCTCAGGAACGACAGCTAACTTGAGCTCGTTAGCTGTCGTCTGGCTGTAGGTGGCTCCTGCACCCTCATTTATCTTTTTAACCTGTCTGGGGGTAGAATCCCCGGAGGATCTATCCCCCGACTCCTTTTCAATAATTCTCCTGGTGCTTTGAGGAGGGCGGGAGTGTGGGCCGCGAAGCCGGCAGGGCCTGATCGGCCCGCCTGCTCCCGCATCTTCAGACGCCTCTTCCTCTCTGCTCCCGAGATCTTCTTTTTTCTGGGGACCACAGAGTCGGTCCGTGTGGCCGACGTCAGCGGGTTTTCGCTACCCGAAGAACAGCTAAAACCAGCCTCTGTCGTCCCACAGACCTCCATCTGCATCCTTCCTTCCTCACTGGTCCTGGGTCCTAGGGGCTCTGTTCCTGTGGGAAGTTCCTTTGAGCTAGGGAGCTCAGTGCGAGACGACACGGTGTGCTCGCTTTCTTTGTTTGTGTCGTTGTTTATGGTTGATGTGTGAATGGGGTGGGTGGGGTGTTATTGTTCTATGATGTTGTGACGGCTCAATCGAGCCCAGGCTGCATCGAGCATCGACCGCCCCCCACGCCCTTTGACATCCTCGTCCCGCCGCAGCGCTATGGCCTCGGAGGAGCTACCCCCCCCCCCCCCGGCCCAGCATGGCCCTGCCCTAGCGCTATCCGGCACTACTAGACCGAGGGAGATTATTCGCCAGATGATGGGGCAGCCGGTCCGGTCAGCTACACCGTAACGTGGGCCCCTGTCCTGTCTGGCGGCCTAGCCGTGTCGAACCTAGTTTTTCCCCTGTACCCTCAGCCCCGTACCAAGACGCCTCCGCCTCTGGGCCGGGGACAATCTATCTCGGCACAGCCATGAGCTACCGTGTTAGTGTAAGTGTGAGTGTATATAATGTGTTCCGTGGGGCCCCACCCGGCCGCCACGGGGGTTGTTCCTTAGTCGCCCCGTCAGCCTCAGTCACATGCTAAGTCCCTAACAAGTAGGTCCCAAGCACCCCTTGTCCCGGGGACACGCCCCGAAAGCACTGCCTCCTAGCGTGCCCCTATAACCATTCAACAAAAATTCAACTCATTCACATGAAGAGCCCTTTTTACGGGGATTCCTACCATTCACTGAAGAGCCCTTTTTACGGGGATTCGGACATTCACGTGAAGAGCCCTTTTTACGGGGATTCCGTCCCTTTCATACTCATCCATATCAGTAACCATTCACTTGAAGAGCCCTTTTTACGGGGATTCCCATTCACCTACCTTTCAGACGGTGCAAGGGTAAGTGACCCAATGGTCTGACGAGGCTTAAGCCCTTCCACCATCGTCAAGGTCTCACAACCCATAGGAAGAGGGGTCAGTTCCTTACCAACAAGATAAAAATATTAGTTTAGGAGAATTGCCCAAACAAGAAATCCGGCGCTAAAATCGGAAAAATTAGGGTACGACGTGACGATGTATTAAGTACTAACCAAGTTAAAATAACTTTGAAATCCTTCACACGAACAACAAAATAAAATTAATTTTGATAAAAATTCAGTTTTAAAGATTTTTCTAGATCAAATCAGACTAATTTATGGTTATCTAAGTATCCCTTATTAAAAGTTATTACTGTTTGTGTGTGGGGTACTAAAAGCTCGAAAATTATATATGCATTATTAAATGAAAGGTCTACAGTAATCCTTATAAGTTTTCGCACTGTTACAGATATTAGAGTTAAATTCACATCAACAGATATTTCAATAAAAATCATTGGCAGCGAAAGAGATGTCACAGTAGCAAACAAAAAAGTAAATCTATAAATACAAGGTTTAACCTGTTTTTTCACTATAAATAATATCTTGAGTATGCATAACCTCTCTCTGCCGATGCAACAAATTTGTCCAGAACTTTTAGATTACTGCTTTGAAAAAACGTGAATTTGCATTAAGCTCTTTAACCGAACTCCCAATATGTTAACTGAACAGGACCACTGTGAAATAATAATGACTCGAAAATTTCGTTATGATGAAAAAAAATCTATTTGTACCAAGGTCCTTACTTGATTCGTGTATTGATGATGGCTATAAAACTATTAGTTTGGCTCAAATAAATACTATAAATACGTCGGAAAACCGAGCTAAATGTAATTCTGATAGCCATGAGGAAGTGAATAGGTTAATTAAATTTTATTTTGATTTAGAATTATCAGTCGATAGTCGGTCATAAGTGGAGGCGCACCGGCTACCCCTGCTCGTATCCTTCCTTGCTTGCAGATGTCTTCCAAATATAAGTTTGGAGTTGAAAGTCACTCCCAAATATTTTATTTCCTTGGCTAGACGCACCTCGACCCCAAATAGTTTAATCGGTCCTAACGGTTTAACTTTATATGTGATTGTAAAGTTCACCAGCACCGCCTTGCTCGGGTTAACGGGTAACTCCACATCCCTACACCATTCAGCTACAATGCTAAAATCAAAACTCATCAGGCCGGCTATAGCGGACTCTGTATCTCCCATGACTATGATAAGTACGTCATCTGCTTACGCCAGGGCGTAGATTCCTCTGTCATTAAGCTTCATTAGTAATTCATCTATTACGAGGGATCATAGCGTCGTCGAGAGCATGCCCCCATGAGGACACCACTTAGTTGCGCGCCCTCCCCCCCTCCAGTCGCCTTCCTCTGTAGTGCCTATATGACCCTGTCAAGTAGAATACGGCTAATCCACCTCATCAGGCTCATTGGTACTCCGTGCCTCCGTGCCCCTTGTCAGATGCTTCTTTCGGTGGTAAAGTTAAAAGCTACTTGCACATCAAGTGCTGATGGCACGGTTGGACCCTGCAGGTTTTTTCTTAATGATGTTGAGAATAATGTTTTTTCTCATTGATGTTCTGCTACAATTATTTTCGTGACCTTTGTGGCAAGAACGCGTAGCTTCGCTTAAAGCCACAACAATTTCACGATTAGACATGCAGCCGTCAGTTCTTGCAGCAAAGGTCGCGAAAATAATCGCAGAAGAGCATATACTTTCTCCAATTCGCCGCATATACTGGAAAAATTCAAAAACCGTTTGGTATTGGATTATAAAAGATCCACGCCAATTTAAAGCATTTGTAGCTAATCATGTATCGGAAAGCGACACACCATTCAGCAGACGATGCTACAAGATTTGTTCCTTTCGCTTTAATAAACCAAAGTCGTAAGCTTAAAGGCCCACTCTTTTTGTTAAAGATGGAAAAGAATGGCCTTCAAAAATTTTAAAGACTCTCGGTAAATGTTCAGAAATAGTTAAACAGAGATGAAAACTCTCTCGAAGAAAACCGTTTTTCGTAGTTTATTTTAAATACAAATTAATGCATTTACATCAAAAGACTCAATACCAGAAATAATTGGATTTAAAATCTAAATGTTTTTTTAGACGAACGAAGAATATTGTGAGCAAAAGGTCGTCTATCAAATTTTCCACAACAATTTCAGAATACCTAATTAACAGTTTTAGATGCTAAAAATATTGTAGCGCGATTAATTGTTATCAGGCGCTCCACTTGTTTACCATTTACGTGCCTTCAGACATTGCGGTTTCAATTACTTCGACTCTGTCGTAGTAGAGATAGGCATACGTTGAGAAAGACGCTGGCGTTCAATACACAGGTTGACGATTCTTGCAAACTTTTAAAAATGATAAATGTACAATATTGTTATATGTTCTTAAATATTTAAAAGATATAGCTCCTCAAACTGAAAGTAATAATAATCAAACAAAAAACTGCTCGCGCTCTTGAGCATTAACCATACACTTTTTTATTAAAATTGGTTTGTGCAAATTTCCTATATTCCACTTCTTTGTTTTTATTGGAACGTTCGAGCCTATCCCCTCCTACTCGGATTCATCCCGCAGCGCTGCTAGCGAGTTCTTTCCCCCACTTCAAATACGCTGACGCCCGACACTTTACGTTCAGCCGTCCGACACGTACGACGCGTTTATACCGCCATGTTGCCTGTATTTCTTTTATCAAAATACACTGCATATTAAGACTGTACTCCTTCTGTCCTTTATTTGTCGCCTAACTCCACTGACCATTCAATGAATTATAGACAGTTTTTTTGTCGAATATATAATGATTAGGAATCTCAGTACATAAATATTTAATAAAATGGGAGTTTGTTTACCATCACCAGTCATTAGTTATCAGCAATTATATGTTGCACTTTTAGAGTCATGATTAAACTTAACTTTAAATTTGATATTTCAAAAAAATGAATGTAAGGATAAAAAAAATAAGAGTAGAAGAATATTAAACAATGAAGAAGTTTATAAAAAAAATATTGTAAACTTATTAAATTAAAGCTCTAAAAGAATAAGTTAGATAGGCCTACTGGGAAATACCACTAAAAAAAACGCGCCAAGATATTTACTTCAAAAGTGGTGTGGAAATGATCTAAAAAAATAGCAATTGTACATTCATTATATTAACCCTATCGTACTGTATGGGTAGAAACTCAAAAAATCACTCAACTGACTCAATACAATTTCAATATATTCTCCAACAATTGTGTTTTTACACGTGGTTGAGGATGGTATGTGTCGCGGTCCCGTGTGTCTCGCACCGACGTCCAATATCCCGCCTAAATCCGAACCTGGTGCTCACAAAAAATCACGAACTATCAACTTCTTCAGTTATTGAACCCGCTACTCCTCGGACTCTTACGAACTTTGCCACAACTATACCCACTCTCGAAACTTGGAAAATAATAAGAAAAGCGTGGCGCCAATGCAAATACTTTTTACAGAATGGTGACGGGACATACAAACTCGCGTCGCTTCTCGTCGTCCTCACTGTCGCTGTTGTTGCTATCTTTATCTATCCTATTACCATCTATTAGGAAAACGAGGATCGCAGGATTGCGCGTCGATACCGAACACGCGACAAGCACGCCAAGGTAGCGCGCCAGCTGAGGCGCGACTCTGCGCCTTTGCGGAGTTGAGCAGTGCGCATGAGAGCCCCGGCGATCCTGCGTGGATCACGCCGTCTCTCGTATTTGTACGACACATATGAGTCGATATCGATTGTTTCTTTCTCGCTCCTGTGCTAAGCGCACATCACTTCCTCTCACTCGCACCTAGACTCCCTGGTCGCTCCTCCCTCGCGCCTCTTCGCCGTCGTTCGTACCTTCGGAAGGTGGTGGCCTCGTTCAGTTGAGCGATCGTATTTCTCCTTTGTTGCATACGCTGTCGCGGCATCGTCACAGCCATCCCTGCCGTTCGGGCACCCCTCTCTCTCATTAGCTCTCGTCTGACACTTCACAACCCGGACGCATCCAGGAATCTCTCTCTCTCCCTCTCCCTTGAATAAGTACTGAAAAAACTGTAGAGAATATAAACTTTAATTTAATAGAGGATTATTAAGAAGTAACCTCTTTTATTACTATGTAACGCCTCACTTACATACGCAAAGGCGCATCGACACATTAGGTCACGGCACCTTTCAAAAATCCCTCTGTTATTGTTCCCTCCTGTCGCGCTGTCGCGTCGCTCGGCATCATTTCCCTCTCCTAAACAAGCGTATCCCCTCCTTCCGAAGTTACATTTAAGAAACATATACCCACTCTAGGCATGTGACGTTACAATATGCAGCGCCGAAATTGTAAGATCAAGAGAGGGAGAAGCTTGGTTTTGACTATGAAAGGCGGTGCTCGACAGAGCTCCGCTCTCTCTTGCTCCGGCATCTTTTCAAAAAACATTAACTATCAATAAGACTCGAAGCTAACTAGCTATAGGCATACGTTTATCATGACGTATGCAAGCTAAAGCTAAGAGATTAATTAAAAGAAATTCTCAATATACTTAATTAACATTATTTAAAAGCACTCGAAACTAATTAGCTATAGGCATACGTTTATCATGATGTATGCAAGCTAAAGCTAAGAGAAATAAATAGAAATCTGAAATTCCTCTCTTGATTCTAAAATTATCAAAATTCAATCATTTTGTAAAATTTAATAAAAACAAATAAAATCACAATTTAATTTTAATTAATAGCAAAACTCATACGTTTGTCATGACGTATGTGATCTCAAAACTATCAAAATGAAATAAAATTCAAACAACAAAAAAGAAAAACAATGATTATTTTTGACGAAACTCATACGTTTATCATGGCGTATGTGAGTCATAAACACTTTTTGCATCTATTCCTTATTAAAACGAACTAGCAACAGGCACACGTTTATAATGACGTGTGTAAGCTAAAGAGTTTTAAATAAATAAAAAGAAAGCTGATTATAACACGAATAAAAAAATATTTAAATCAATAGCAAAACTCATACGTTTGTCATGACGTATGTGAGCTAAGAGAGCTTAAATAAGATCGAGGAAATAAAATATTAATAGACACATTTTTATTAGCGACACTCGTTCGTTTGTCATGACGAACGTGAGCTACAAAGGGAATTATTTTATTGGCATATACGCTTTCGGGTTCTCAAGAACTCTCGTAGCGTAAGTATAATTTGTACGTTACAACTAAAAATATACTGCAGGAGTGTTTGAAGGGTGGTTTATGCCTAAAATTTTTTGGCAAAATCATTTATAAGCCCACTTATAATCTGTAATGGGCGACCGACCGCGTGTGTGTTTAACGGCGGATCGCAAGGTGCATGCTAATAAATGCGAACAGCAAAATTAAGACTAGGTAGAAATTGGTGAACAAAAGTATCAGTGCGAACCATGTAAAAATAACGAAGAGTTGTGAACGCAAGGTTGAGGGACTTCCTGTCTGGCTGTTTCTTTGCTAAAAAATGGGATGCGAGGTAACAGGCAAAAAAGCGCCAGGTTATAAATCTAAAATGATTATTGTTTAATATGATTTCTAAATTCTTTGTTAAAATAGTTCACTTGGTGCCATGGAGCTCAACTTGATGAATTAGAGTATATATCAATGTTAAGACACCATTTTTTCTAAAAAAATGTTAAGTAAATATTGTGTAGAAAATTAAGAATAATAAATTAAATTTTATTTGATTTGCGGGTTACTTAACAACTGACTTTTTTATTTTATTTTATGCTTCAAGACAAATATATAAATTTTATCGCACCGCTCAAATTAAATACAATATTCGCATTCGCATTTGAGTAAACTGAATTAAAGTAAAGGCATACGATACAACATAAGCTCGGTCTGATGACGTGGAGCGACGCTGAGACTTTCTTCGCTCTTTCGCGTTGAAGCTGCGCTCCGCTGATCCGCCGTGTCTTGCACCGACTTTCCAGCAGGAGGGGCCCCTCTGGTCGGACGACGACGGACGACTCAGTTTGTTGAATAAATAATAGAGGCTGGAAGAAGACGACGAAGTAAGACACCAGACTATGGCACCACCAGGTGACTGAAAGGGGTTGCCGGGCTTACCCCGCTCGACGTCGGGCCTCTCTTGCGCAGCAGCTCCTGGGTCGACCTCCTCTCGGCAGGCCACCACTCGTCGCTCTGACGCTCTCGCGCGCCGTCGCCAGACACGGGCCTCACCCAACATTCTTCCGCTCGGCTAACACACACTCACACTCATACATCGTGTTTACAGCCATGCCTTATAGACACTGGTCCGCTACAAATGTCAAACATTGAAACAAGAATAAGTAATATAAATAATGTGGGATAATGTAAAAGAATAAACTTTAATATAAATTTTACGTTTGTCTGTAGCACAATATAGATATACTAATAACATGAGCGCAAGATCATATGCATAATTACATTTGCATTTGAAGAAAGTATTTTTTTAAAGAAGCTATGTCCTATGCTTTCTATGGTAAATGTCTCAACTTTCGAGCCCAATTGTGAGTTTTCCAATCCCGCTTGCTATATCGAAATTTTGCATACTTATAAAGAACAATCGTATGAACATTTTCTGATAATTCCAAAGGTTTCTATGAAAAAGTGTTTTTTATGTGAATTACCTTAAGTAGAGGTTGCGCAATGGAATGATATTTTCAAAGTGGATAATAATAAAAAATTTTATATTTACATTTTCGCGTTGCGTGTTGTCATGATTTAGTAAGGGATCATGTATCTGGACTCAAATTTTCTTAAGGGGATTGTAGACATAGCACTTTTTAAAAAATCAATTTCTTTTTATGGTATTTTTGTATTGCATACATCATTTTGCACTTACAAAAAAATTTGGGTCAAATAAATTAAAAATTTGAGAAGTTACATCTCAAATTGTAATTACTAATTATGCATCTCTAAATTATAGAATAACATTGCAACTGCTTGTAATAAAAGTTTCCAATAAGTATCCGTAATAATATTTGAATATAACCGGGCAAAATAATTCAGAGTGCATCATTGGTGGCGATAGCGCAACTTGTTTCACCTTTTCAAGTTATTTCAACTTTTCAAAATTACAATTTTTTTCCTTTTCTGGTATCGTCTATACTACCCGATGCCGGCGAATATGTTGATGAACATGGTAAACGATTGCCTGTTTTCCTGAGGGTATTCCTGGGCACCTGGACATCGTCTACAGAAACAACCCTCGATTTTTACCGCTTATATTTAAAATATGTGATATAATATTCCTAAGTTCCCTACTATGTGCTAGCGGACCGGGGCTGCACTGTGCCTCCTATAACCTACAACGAACCACTCAAAAATCCCAAATCCTTATCTCACGCGCAAACCAACAAAGAAAACTCACTATTTAAATGAAAGGGCGCCAGGTGCCTATGCACCGCCTTTTGGTCCGTGTCCGGCTCAGACCTCAAGGGAGGTCGTTGACACGCCGAGGTCAAGAAAGTTCTCGACGACTAGGGCAAAACCTCCACTTCTTCTATGCGTCGCTGAGTCTCCCCACGCAAACTCCGCGCACCGACCCTCGCTCGAGCCAACTTAGTTTCCGTCAGTCAAGCAACACGTGCTCGACCGGCTTGTGCATCTTCGCCATTGCAGCCATAGCCGTTCCCGTTCTCTCTCTCCCTCTCTCCCTTTCTCCCTCTCCCTATCTCTCCCTCTCCCTCCCTCTCTCTCTCCCCCCCCTCTCTCTCCCTCTCGCCTTTCCTCCAGGAGCCACAAATAGCTAAAACACTGACGGGGCCGCTCATAAATTTGTATGGTGTCGTAGAAAATTATTTTCCTCAAAAGCGACATGTTATTAATGTGCAATCATTACTCCGATTATCACGCGCAGGCACCATATCTAGTTTTTAAGCAACTGATTGCTGACCGTACGGCCAATAAATTGTTTATGTTTATATGTAAATACTTATATTTATACCAACAAGACATGGCAATATCGCAATTCTTCCGGCTAAAGGTGATCCAGCATTGGTCACCTTAACCCTTTCAGTTACTCAATTAGCACGATTATTTGATCATCTTAAGGTTTTTGAGGTCGTGTATTACGTAAATGTAGTCAGATTTTAAAAATTCAAAATGGCGGCTTGCTTTGTATTTTATTGAATGTGAATTGAAAAATATATACGAATTTCTAATCAGATTGTGAAAATTCATAATAACAGATCCAATATGGCCGACGAAAAATGATGAATATAGTAAATGAGCACTAAGAAAATTTTTTACAACATTGTTCGGGACAGATTTTCTCATTTCGATTGGCAAATTTGAATCAAAATCTAATTTAATAAAATATTTAAAATTTTTTGTCAGCCATTTAGGAGCCGCCATTTTAGATTCATATTATTTTTGAATCTGTCATTGTATTCGTAACCAGCGATCCCGAAAAACCTACAAAACAGGTTTTCAATGCTCATTTTGACAAATGAAATTTCCTGTCGGACATATTAGATTCACCATCTTGAATTTTTTTAATCCGATTTTAAATTCGTGATGAGCGACTCCAAAAATATTAATATTTCAATTCAAATTTTATGAAATCTTAAATTTTTTGTCGGCCATATTAGATCCGCCATTTTGAATTTGCAAAATCTGACTCCATATTTGTAATTAGCGACTCTGAAAACCCTATTATAAATAATTCTTTGTATATGTTTATGATCTAGTTTCGTCGGTAACGAATGAGATTCATAAAAACACCATTTCTTTTGCATATATTTATTTATAACAACAATAATTATTCAAAAATTCCTAAAAATCTCTGAGCATTGAAGTTTCAGAAGTTTAGCACCAGAAAATGCAAAACCTCCACATTTACTAACGTTTTTAAAGAGTAAATAAAGAAAAAAGGAGATAAAATATGTCGCTACTATAGTGACGTCTATGACTGAAAGAGTTAAATAGTTCATAACTGTTTGTGTCATGAAAAATAATTTTTTTATTATTTTTCCCTTGTATAGCTCGTCAAGAAGATTCCAACGATATAATATCGTCAAAAGTTTTAGATGTATGTACAGTCACCTAAAATTGTTATAAAACATTTTTTACAGTTACAAAACGAGATTCGATTTTTAACAATAATTAGTTCATTATTTTATACTAACAAGGAGAGTCTCACTTTTTCGGGTCACAGATTGTCTTGAACTTGTGAGAATCTCATCGATGACTTATATTAAGATACTACCTACAGCCATTTAGTCTAATACTCAATAGTTACAGCGTGCATTGAGATTGTACTTTGAACGATGCACTAGTTCTAGTAGCTACAGTAACTACAATAATAAAAATTCTTTCCACCTAAAATCATATAATAACAAATATTATAGTGTTCTGTATAGAAAAATACATTTTTTAAACGACTACGTCATCATCTTCTTTCTCTTTCGCTCTCATTATTCCAGCGTCACGCACACACAAGCGTCTGTGTGGCGAGCGTGACGTCACAGAAGGTTAGGCTAGGTTAGGGCCAGAACACCAAATTTAAATCTTTTTATTCCATCCAGAAAATTGACAAATTAAAATAAAAATGCAAAAAGGGAATAATAATTGATGCAAAACAAGAGTCAGATTGGATTAGGGTTAGAAAATTAAATCACAAAAATCTTTTATTTAATAAGGGAACAATAATCCATGTGATATTTAAGAAATTCACTACTTATTAGCCACTGATCTCTCCGGATACCAGGCGTAGAGTTTGAGGTTGGCACTAGAAGCGGGTCCTGTTGCTTCAGCTCCCTTTTAGAAGCCAATGAACACCGTTCAAAACATATCGTTCTCTCCTCCCTCCAGAGAGTTACCAAAGCCAGTTTGATGACACTCGCACACCTTGGACATTTCCATTGCACTTAAACTTCTCATTGTGTCTGAGTGCGAGTACCCAGGTCTAAAGGAATCACTCATCATCTTGCCAGGTGCCTTTAGACTCACAAGCTCCACACAGCTAACTCCCAGAGTGGTCGACTCTTGGAGCACGTGTGGAGAGATGATCGCAGCACAAAAACACAACACCTGGAGGTCGATCACTGAATCTTGGGTACTGGGACCTCGCTACAAACTGTAGAGTTGGTCGCTCCAGATGCCAAGTGTAGCGACTCCCTCCGTGACACTCAAACTCCACAGAGCCAACCCTTCCAGAGTCATCGACTCTTGGAAGATAAGTAAAGGATTCAATTTAACCCTTAACAAACACTAGGAGGTTGATAGCCGAATCCTGGGTACTGGGACCTCGATACAAACTGTAGAGTTGGTCGCTCCAGATGCCAGGTGTAGCGACTCCCTCCGTGCACTTCTTTTCTGCTTTCTTTACATCTCAGTGAGATTTGGAGTGTTTGTCGAAGATGCCTGCAGTCCCTTTCCTCCCCATCTCCTTCCTGAAAAGAAAAGACAAGTAACCACAAAGTGAATTGTCCTTTTCAGGAAAAGATTATACTTTCATCTCCCTCATAAAATCACTCAGTACTTATCTGAAAATATTCCTTTGAACTCCTGCTAGTTTTCCCTTATCCCCCACCTCCAATTAACAAAAAGGTGTCTCGTTAAAGTGCAGCCTGGACTCCGGTGTGGCCGCACTAGCAGTCAGCTGTGCGGACGACGCTGGCTGCAGCAAGCGACCCAGTGCGCACCTAAGCCGCCGCTCGGGCAACTCGCAGCCCAGTAGACATAGCGTGTGTCTGAAGGGCGTCTCGAATACGTCCTTCCTTGCTTTTACGGTCACGAGACCGTAATAAATTGTAAATTCGTGTATTAAGGGACGGGGGTTTAAGAATATATTTTTATACTCGTCAATCAGTTGTCTTTATTATTTTCTCTTCCTTTTTCCACTCCAGAACAGATTAGCGATAACCACACTGCACAAGAGCGGGCCCGTACGAGCCGTGCAGCGCGTCGCAGTTTTTCTCATCTTCCACTCTGTCACTTTACTGCGTGAATAAATTGCGTGCAGCGAGCAACTATATGCATTAGCATACAATTCCGTGCGTTGCACGTAACACACCACAACATTACCAAAGATACACTCGGAATGATTTTGCTTGCTTATATTAAAATATTAATATTGAAATTTGGAAAACATTATTACGAACATTTTAAATATTATTTTACAATTTATTATTAGCAATTATATAAAAAAAATTTAAATCGTCTATATTAGATTTTTTTACATTATGAAATCTAACTTCTTAAATTTATATCTGTTTGTCCCAATTTTTGTATGCATCCAAAATAAGATATACAATAAAACAAATTTTGTTATTTTTTTTTTGTTGAAAATTTTTTGGTGTAATTCCCCTTAACCCATTAATGCCCATGATGTACATTTTTGACATAAAAGTTTGAACCGTCACTACGTAATGACTTCGCGCGTTAAAAATTCGGGACCCACTGTTTCTTATGTAAAAAAGACTTCTCTTTCCAATGGTGTGGATTAAATTTTGATAAAATTCAATTTTATTACCCGAAAATGAAACACAATAAAAAATAAAACGCACTTTTTAAAATTTTTTTTTTTAATCGATTTTTCGACCGTTTTAGATTTTTCTATGCATAAAAGAGTCATATGTAGTCTGGCATTGATACCTATACTTAAAGACTCCGCGGTGGAATTAGCGCCAAAATTTTTTTTTCAACACAATGACGTCCTATATGCAAATTTTTTTGTTTCATATTCACCGATTTTTTTCTGAAAAACTGTCAACTTTTATAAAAAATTCATAAGAATAAAAATATCTTAGAATTAGTCAAGGAATACTCTCAAATTTTTTCAGATTTATCCGGGAAAATTTTTGAGTCGAAAATTCGGAAAAAAAAATTTTGAGAACATTCCTTGATGAATTCTAAGACATTTTTATTCTTTGCAAAATTTGCTTAGACCTTATAGATTCTTAGAAAACATTCATTTTATTTTTTTTTAAATATACGCACGTGAACAAAAATTACTGAAATTAAAGGTTAGACAAAATTAAAGATATGGGAAAGGAAGATTGAGTGACAGGTTGAATAGAGCACGTGTTCGCGGTAAAAGACAAATCGCTTGCCTAGGCACAAAACCTCTCTCGACTTAGAGAGGAAAGCCCGGGCAAGCGCTCACGTTATTTATTTTCTACTTATAACCTATACATGAAATGATCGGGAAGAAACTAAACTTACGCTCGCACGCACGGACTCGCGAGGTAGCTTAATCGCGAATCGAGAGCTCTCTTTCCTCGCAGGTTGGAAGCACGGTTCCGCGTGGACGGCGCGACGAGAAGTCCTGGCTGCACGCTGGTGGGAGGCCCCTCCAGACCGCAGGGCGCTCCGACGTCTCGGAGGTCTGGGTCGCGGGTGGGCCTGGCAGTCCACCGCGCTGGTGCTCGCCGGGCGGAAATTGGCACGCCGACGCGACTCGCACGTGGCCGAATTTCCTCGCTACAATCACTCTCGCAACTTTCTTACTCGCACCACTCTCACTCGTATCCGCGCACACTCACACACCTCCGACTCGTAGACGACGTTGTCCCTTCGTTCGGTGGTCCCGAAAAGGACCCTTTGTAAAGAAAAGGCTTGCGACGATCACGAGGTCGATCTGTCTTCGATCCCGTCCCGGAGAAAAGTGCTCGCACATCGCGCACTAATTCCCGCGAAAACCGGCGATGAGATGCGCGCGCGTATTAAAGTACGGGTACGCGTGCCCGGACTGACGGCACGAAATACAAATTCCTTCCCGAGTAAATATCCCAAACAGCACGAATTTGCATAATACCCGATTTCAGCGACAATTTCTTTTTTTTTTTAAAGATGTCAAATAATTACATTTTTTAATTAAATTTAAATAATAGTTAGCTAAAAAAAGTGGATACAAAAATCTGTAATAACTCAAAAAATAATGTAAAAATCGTCAATATTTTATAGTAGAAATCTATACCTAGCTTTTATAAGTATTATGCAAATTCGTGCGGATATTTAAAAAAAAAAATAATATGAATGTTATTTGAGAATCTATAAGGTTTAAGCAAATTTTGAACAAAATAAAAATAAAAATGTCTTAGAATTCATCAAGGAATGTTCTCAATTTTTTTCAGATTTTTTCCGGACGTTTTTCAATATTTTGATTTTTCGACTTCTCGAAAAATTAAAAATTTTCACGGATCAATCTGAAAAAAATTTGAGAGTATTCTTTGACTAATTCTAAGATATTTTTATTCTTATAAAATTTTTATAAAAGTTGACGGTTTTCCGGAAAAAAAAAATCGGTGAATATGAAACAAAAAAATTTGCATATAAGGACGCCATTGTGTTGAAAAAAAAAATTTTGGCGCTAATTCTACCGCTGAGTCTTTAAGTATAGGTATCAATGTCAGAATACATATAACTCTTTTATGCATAGAAAAATCTAAAACGGTAGAAAAATCGATTTAAAAGAAAAAAAAAATTTCAAAAAGTGCGTTTTTTTTTTCATTGTTTTTCATTTTCGGGTAATAAAATTGAATTTTATCAAAATTTAATCCACACCATTGGAAAGAGACGTCTTTTTTACATAAGAAACAGTGGGTCCCGAATTTTTAACGCGCGAATTCATTACGGGGTGACGGTTCAAACTTTTATGTCAAAAATGTACATCCTGGGCGTTAATGGGTTAATGCGTGATGTAGTACATTAATTATTGAAATAAATAATAATTAATAATATAAAAGATGTAATTCTTATTATTTTATTATTTAGATGACAGCAGTACTCAACAGTAGTTATCAGCAATTGGATCCATCTTCTGAAGGAGAAGAAGGGATTGATGAAAATCACGAGGAAACCCCTCGCGATTCAGGGGTCATGATACATGTAGTACCAGAAAGCGGAAAAACGCGATGGAATCATATTGAAGATTTAGATTCGTTTTTTACTAGAATGTACCATTATCACCAAAAACACGGCTTCGTGTGTATGATGCTTCAAGAAGTTTTCGAGCTTGGTCAGTTTATTTTTGTTGTAACTTTTTCGACATTTCTTTTTCATTGCGTGAATTACTCCGTATTATTTAAGTAAGTATAGGAAATATTCTGAATATATTTAATAATCTAAGAGATCGTGACATTTTTCATGTACTATTTTGATTATAAAAAAATTCTCCTTTATTACACTAAGCTTCAAAAAGTTTTGAAATTTCACAATTTGGCTGAAGTATAGACAGTTGCAAGAGAATTCTCTTTCTGAGGATAGAAATTTAAAAATTCTAAACAGATATTAATTCAAGTACCACGAATCACATTCACAAGGCGTTTACAGTGACGGAAGTACCGAGATTCGATGTTGTTTGTTACAAAATTACTGTGGTATCTCCAAGATCTGTAAGTGCCATTTATTCGAGGCTACTTCGCGGATCATTTAGTCAATCCCAAATGTAATGCAAAGGTCACTCTTATATTTCAATACGCTTAAAATTCCATCCAAGGCTTAGCTTAGGTATCGCCCGAACTTTAATCGATACACTTTTGATTGTACAAAATAAAAGTTAAATGCAATTTGTAGCTTCGGGAATTCATAGATCCAATATTCGCTGATCTCATATAGGATCACCTGCGATGTAGCAGAAGACGCGGTGCAGTACGAGAACTACATCGATATATAATACGTTTGAAGTAATGCAAGTCACGAGACTTGGGGCTGTGCGCGATAGCTACAGTGCAACACAGTGTAACGCAGCCTAACAAATGTAAATGTTTCCGCAGCATAGTAGAAGACTGACGGTCACTAAACCAAACTGCAGCCAACTTCAATATCGGATTACCCTCGGCAATACCCAGGCTTATCCGCGGTAAAGTAGAAGCTGATCCGCGGTAAAATCGAAGCTGACCCGCGGTAAAATCAAATCTGTCCCGGAAAGAATGTCACTGGATAAAGGGGAAAATTTTAAGAATATTTGCCTTTGTATAATTAAGTGATCGAATGGCATGAATACTAGACTGTCTTCATTGTAAATATGAAGTCATAATTAAATATTAGATGTTTGCAGGACAAACTCAAAGGACTACTGCTGCTGAAACAACTGACAAAAATGACTCAGAAAACCGAATAAATAATACTTATTGATTAAAAACAGTAAAATATTGATATTTAAAAAATTAAAATGTGCAGTATTAAAAACAGTAACAATTACTATTAAATATTAAAAATTACTATTTAAATAGTAGTTTTTATAGGTATAAAACGACCCCGCATCAGATCAATCAGATGGGAAATGGATCTCCGTCAAATTGGCTGAAACTTTGGAACAATGTTCTTTTTGGCATCCTGAACAAAAGTATCAACGAGCTCAACAAGTTCCTATTATTAGTTCTTGAGTTATGGGACTTACAAGTCCCAGATTTTTACTAATACGTATAACACGGGATAAGAGTAGGACTACCCCTGAAAATGACCATGTTAATTTTATGTTTTTGGGATCGTTGATTTTGAATTCAAAGTTCTTTCACTTCCATTAGGTCTGGGGTTTTCATAACTTCAAAAAATAACCCCTACCACCCCTACCAAAACACAAGCAGGATAACCCACCTGACTTTGGAACAGCGAGTTTAATCGCTTATATTTCTTGAAATAAGTTCAATTTTTCTTAAAACTGAATTCAGCACCCCACGTACGTTAAGCCACCTAACCCTTGCCTATCTCTAACCTCTAGATACCATCCCTACTAATAAACACGCAGGCCAATCCACCTAACCCTGGAATGGTCTCTAGGAGTTACGTGGCGTAGGGAGTAGCTGTGAAAAGGTTAGAAGGGTTAGGACATTGTTGTATTAGTTCATTTATGGTGTGGTACTGCATTATTTCAAAAAATATAAAGGATTAAACTCGCTGTTCCCAAGTCAGGTGAGTTATCCTGCTTGTGTTTTGGTAGGAGTGGTATTTAGGGGTTATTTTTAGAAGTTAGCGACCCCAAAAACACAAGATTAACATGGTCATTTTTGGAGGTACTCCTACTCTTATCCCGTGCTATACGTAATAGTAAAAATCTGGGACTTGTAGGTCCCATAACTCAAGAACTAATCATAGGAACTTGTTGAGCCCGTTGAGACTTTTGTTCAGGATGCCAAAAAGTACATTGTTCCAAAGTTTCAGCCAATTTGACGGAGATCCATTTTCCATCTGATTTGTGCGGGGTCCTTTAGTATATAAAATACTAATTTCGGTGTCGCGTCTGAGCAGTCGTCAAGAGTAGACGAGTTTACATTTGCTCTGCAATTATATTGTTGAGTTCTGACATCACTAATTATAGAGTGTGGGCTTCGGCCCTATAACACAGTACTATACGTGTTAAATACAGCCGTTAAATATGGCTGATCGTACAGCGGTGGAGATGTTCTCTGAAGCTTCAGAGAACATTTATGATACCGAATTACCTCTAGGAGGCACCGAGACCCACTCAAGCATTCCAAAATTCAGTTCCAAAGATTTCGAAAACAACAGTTTTGCAGAAAAAACTGAAAACGAAAAATGTTATATACGTGATCAAGCAATTATAATGTCGTGTGTTGACGATTTTCTGATTAACGACTACCCAGTTGCCGTTGGCAAAATAGTGAAACCCACAAATGTTCTTTGTTCCTCTAAAGTGTCGAAAAATTGCGTGCACCTTTCTAGTAAGAGCCTTGTTGAAAAATTTACGAGTGAACATCAATCTGTGGATATAAAAGGGAAAGAAGTTTTCATCCGACCATTACTCTCTTCTAATAAAAGAATTATTTTCTTAAACCTTTCGCCTGCTATCCCTAACCGCTATCTGGAAAAAATTCTCAACAAACTTGGTGTGGACAGAAGCTCAGCAATAACTCGCATGAAAGTGAGTATTAGTGAACCTGGATACGACCATGTTGAAAGCCATCGATGTCAAGTGTACGTGAAAGCTGACGACGTTTTGAAAATTCCTGCTATGCTACAATTCACACACGATGAAATTGATTACTTCATTTTTGCCGGTCCTGATGGCATGCGCTGTTTCAAATGTAAAAGCGAAGAACACAAGGCCTTAAACTGTCCTATACCAGATCAAAGAATAATAAATGCTATAGACACCCACTCATCCAAAGAAGAATTTCCAGCTCTAGAAAATAAACAAAACACGACACCTGCTCCGAAATAACATAGCTACTACATTCAAAAGACCGCTCTCTTCTAGCAATTCTTCATCTACTGCTTGTGTAAGCTCTGCCGCAACGCTAAATGTACACAATAGAAAGTTAAGTAAACCAGAAAAACAAAGCAAGAAGAAAACAAAGCTTGATGTTACCGAAGCAGATAATATGGCCAAAATCGATGATGCTCTACGCCCATGTATAAATCTATTTACTGTGGAAAATAATGTCCCATATAGCTTTGAAGATTTTATTAATTTCTACAAAAATACCTATGGCAAAAATAATTTATACAGTGAGTTGCAGAAAATATCTGATAACAAGCAAAAAATGATTGACTTAATTAGCCTAATTTACCCACATATCACAGTACCGAGTATTAAATCTAAACTCACCAAAATAAAAAATAAATTAAGCTTAACAAATTTTGATGAAAACATACGCTTATCTCAAAGTGATTTATTCTCATCTAATTCTCATCTAAATAAATACTTAAATCTAAATTTTTTAAAAACATACAAAATGGGCGATAATATCATACTTGTTGACAAAATTCTCAAAATAATGTTTTGGAATGCCAGAAGTGCACGTTCAAAACTTGAAGAACTTCGAACCAAAAAGGAATATGATATAATAATATATGTCGAATCTTGGCTTGTCGATGACGAAACCTTGTATCTTCCTGGCTTCACCACCTACACTAGAAATCGACCTAATTACACAATAAACTCTCGCGGTGGAGGTATTATAATATTAATCAGAAACTTTTTGAAATTCGAACAACTTCAAAATATAAAGTCTCCTTCTTCAAAGGTTGAAATGTGCGGAATTAAACTTGTTAATGTCAAACCTCATTATATGTTACAGAGTCCACAGCCTGGCGTTTTCCTTTCACAAAATCAATGGGATAGTATCATTCAAAACGTTAACAGTAGTAATTCTATTCTCATCGGCGATTTTAATTCGCACAACATTAATTGGAATTGTAAAAAACGGATAAAGATGGCAAGAGGCTAGAAGAATCTATTGATAAATTTAACTTATTCTTGCATAACGATAATACTTCTACGCATCTTGAAAAACGTTCTAATACTAATTCCAACATTGATTTAATATTCTCTACAACAGATCTAGCTGACAAATTAAATTTTGAAGTGTGCAATAAGCTCTGGGGCTCTGATCATTTCCCAATTTTCATAAATTTAGGCATTGAAAAAGAACAGTACGCTAAAATAACCTTCAAAATTAAGTCTGTTAGAACCGATTGGTCAAAATTTCAGGAAAATCTTGAAGTATCATATAATGAGTTTTTGACGTCTGACTATACAAACTTGTCACTTAGCCTTAAGTATGAGTTTTTTGTTCAATGTATTATTAAAGCTGTAAAAACGAGCTCTCCAGCTCGCAAAATAGTAGTACGCAAAGATAAGATCACGAATCCGTTCGACTGGTGGGATAAAGACTGTGACAGAGCCAAAAGACTACGTCGTGCTTCATTTAAAAAAATGGCAGTTTACTGGTTCTTTTAATGATCTCATAGAGTACAATCGCTGCGTTGCCTTAGCCAAAAAAAAACTTTCAAAAGTAAGAAAGAAGAACATTTCAAACAATTTGCATCTAGTTTAGATATGCGTACTGATGCCAGCTATGTCTGGCGTAAATGCAAAATTCTTAAAAATAACTTTATCAAAATCAAACCATGCTACAACTTTGTAAATAAAGATATGGTTGATGAAGCTCTGGACAAGCTTGCCCCACCTTGGGTGCAAACTAACCCCGATATCACTCCTGGTACTAATAGAGAAAACTATTTCTTCGACGTGACATTTAGCTACTCAGAGTGCAATTTTGCTTTAGATAAGAAAAAAATTGCTCCAGTCCAGGATTGGGTGGCATTGATTTTCAAATCTTAAAGAATTTAAGTCCAAAATTCAAGCTACTTCTCCTTCACATTTTCAATGAAATGCATTCATCCAGCAATTTTCCACATAGTTGGAAAAAGACTTTTATTCATTTCATTCCCAAACTTAAGTGTACTTCAGTAAGGCCGATAGCTCTAACGTCTTGTTTATGTAAGTTATATGAAACACTAACCAAAAACAGGCTGGAGTGGTGGATAGAACACAGAAATCTCCTTCCTAACAGTCAAAATGGATTCCGTAAAGGAAAATCCACAACAGACAATACAATCAGTCTCGCACTCAAAATTGATGAAGTCTTTGCAGAGAAAAAAAAGTGTCCTTGCCGCTTTTCTGGATGTTGAAGGAGCGTTTAATAATGTAAATGTGGATATACTTTTGCTCAAACTACTCGACTTGGGTTGCTCTAAGAGTACTCTTAATTTCATTAAATTTATTCTTCAAGAACGTCTTATTTATACTGGTTTTCATGGTGATGAGTGTCGTTCCACTTTCAAAGGTATCCCACAAGGAGGTGTTCTCAGTCCTCTCTTATTTATTATATATGTTTTAGCTTTTACTGCCAAACTGCCCAAAAGTGTGTTTGTTTCCATATTTGCCGATGATTTCGGGATTTATGTCAAATGCAAAAATATTAAACGGGGCAAAGGTCTCGTGCAAAACGCTTGTAACGCCGTAGATAAAAATCTACAAAAAATTGGATTGGACATCACTCCTAGTAAAACTGCATTTATCCATTTTAATAATGTGGGAATTGACACTCGCATTAAAATTAGAGACACTGAAATTATTTCTACCAATACAACATGTTTCCTTGGAATAATAATAGACTATAAAATGACATTCATTCCACACCTAGAGCATGTGATCAAAAAATGTCACAAGACCTTAAACCTAATTAAAATTCTATGCGGCACATGGTGGAGAGCTGAACCAGAGACTCTTATCACTCTTTATAAAAGCTACATTAGGTCTATAATCAATTATGGAAGTTTCGTCTATTACCGTGACACAGAGGATTTCTTTGAAATGTTAGAAAAAATTCAGAACTCTGCTATCAGAACCGCATTGGGTTATCGGATTAGTACTCCAAGAATTATACTAACAGCTGAATCTAAACTTGTAATTATCAAAGAAAGGATCACATGCCTATGTAAATGTTTTCTATCCAAAATATCATCCACCTATAACTCTTTAACTTTGAAATATATTAAAAAATATTGCTGCAAATACAATAAGCCAAAAAATATAATTTTTTTCCTGTTTTAACTCACTTGCTGATGCCACTGGAAAAATTATCGTAAAAGATAAAGCTAGCATTTTCTATCATGAATTCAATTCAATCTATTCTACAATTTCAATTAATACACAGTTTGGTAACATTCTTAAGCATTCAAGAACACCAAACGCTCTTTTTAATGAAATCTTCTCTGACATGGATGGATTAAAAATATTCACAGATGGCAGTAAATCTACTGAGTCACCTCATGCTGGCTCGTCCTGCTTATCTAGTTAACTTAATATTTATAATAAGAAAACTATTAATAAAAATGTCTCTATCTTTACTGCCGAAGCAACTGCTCATAAAGATGCACTTAAAGATGCACTTCGTAACAGGAACAGAAACATTCTCATTTTTAGTGACTCTCTTAGCGTCCTACAGAGCCTCCAGTCTTCTCAAGTTAATTTCAAAACTAGTGAGATTGCAATTGAAATTAAAGAAAAGGTTAATCAATTTTATACCAACAATACTGATAATTCTACAATCAATTTTTTTTGGATTCCATCACACATGGGAATCTCCGCAAACGAGAATGCAGATAGGCTTGCTAAACAGACTGCTAATAGTCAAGAAATCGATATAACTACTTTTCCATTTACAGACTTACTAGAGAGCTTTAAAAAAGAAATGTGTCAAAAAAATCATGAATTCTTCACCTGATCACGGAACTGGTAGAATTTACTTCCAATCTTATTATAAGAATATACGTAAACCTTGGTATTTGGTTACAACCGTAAGCTGGACAGAGAATTTATTGTTACTGTCAATCGGATGAGAAGTAACCACTATCATCTAGCAGCTTCGCTTCCACGAATTGAAATAATTCAAAATTCTCTCTGTAATTGTAACAAATATGACGAAAATTTAAATCATGTTATTTTTCAATGCGAATTGTTCAACAAAAAAAGAATGAAACTGTTAGAAAAACTTTATAAAATGAACCTCACTCTACCGTTGAACATCGAATCGCTAATCGCCGTACCAAATGTAGCGGCATGCAGATGTGAACGCCATTTTCTCAATAAATGTAACTTACAAATTTAAAATATCACTTTATTATAAATTGTCAACAATCCATGTACAGCTTAATATTGTCAGCTAAATTAATCTATGTAGATTAGAAAGCTTAATAAAAAAAAAAAATAGTAATTTTTAATATCTGGCAAGTATGTCACGCTGTTACTATTTTATATAGTAATTTGTCCTACTTATGTATTAAATTTTACTACCACTATTTTCTCAGTGTATGTTCACTAAAATTTAGTCGGGATTTATTTTTCAAATTTTATAATTTACAACTGTTTCATCATTTGACACGTTTCATCCCAGCTCAGCCCACTACATGGAGAAAAGTGGTAAAGGTCGGAAGCCGTGTAGCTTTATACGACGGACAACGATGACTGTAGTTATTGCGTTATTGTGATTAAACTTGCCGGGTGGAGACGCGAAGTACACTGTCCGAGCTATGCCTGCACTGGCGGGAGCCCTGAGCGTAATCCCTTCCTACGAATCGAACGGTCAACCAAAGTGAAGCGGGGTTCCACGAGACTAAATTAATCAGAAAAAATTAAGAAATATTTATATATTAATATTTATATATTTTATTTAAATTAAACAATAGTTTAAATTACGAGTCGAGTTAATATAAAACGTTCTTTCTTTGTAAAGAATAAAACTAATGCACCGTTTTTATATTAACTCGACATGTTCTTTTAAACTATTGTTTTAATTTAAATAAAATATATTAATATTACTATTCTTCTATTTCTTAATTTTCAACGTAGTAATGAATGTCGTGGAGCGTCACTCTGCTGGGCTGTGCAATAACAACCACACGAGGGTGTTTCCATCCGACTTGTAGGAGTGGATCGCGATCACGGCGTCCACAAGTGTAGACACAGCTTCGACGGAGTATGTCACGCTGTATCTATACTGGCGGGCACCGTGATCGCGATCGAGTAGAAATGTTCGGGATAACCTTCGCCAAGCAGATGGCCGGCACACGACGCCGTGTTGCAACGGCGCGGCGCGTTATCGAACAACAAAATTATGCATCCGTCCCGAGGCGCGCATACTTTTCCGTTCAATCAAGGTGCACTGCCGCGCTTTCTACATTCGAGAGAAAGATAGAGATCGTGTCAATGGTAGTGGAGCGCGGACGGCGCTTTATTTATAAATATAACCGGACTGCAAGAGAGCGAACGCTTTTGGGAGAAGAGAAGGTTAATGGGGGAAAGAAGCCCTGCTCCGAAACTTTTGTTCGAAGGCGTGCGTCCGCTTCGATCTCCGGGAAGTCGGCGCGTTCGGTAAGTTTGGCTTTGAAATTAGGTTTTGCCGGATATAAATTTCCTGGACTCGCTGGGTAGGTCTGATGCGGACGCAGTGCAAGCATCAATCTCTTCGAACGTTGGGAAAACTTTGACAGTGTATCGAGAATTTTTTTAATTCATGATGTAATGTTCATTTGGTCCCAAGAGCGGGGATAACCGTTGTCGAAGCAGGCGTCCAAGGAGAGAGGGGCGAGGCCGAAATCGTTAAGGCGAGGTAAATGGTTCGCGTCCGAGAGGGACGCGCTCGCAGAGACAGAATCAATTATACCATCCAGGAGAGAACTAGACATTTGTCCCTTGAGCGAAAGGTCCCAGCTCCTGGAACCTACGGAATGACCGTAGCGAGCCTTATCGCGGCCTATCCGCCTGCTTGGATTCAACCGACATCACGGGTGAATCCTGCTGGAAGGCCCGAAGCCGATGTGCCTGCGTTCCCCAGACACGAACGCCTACACCTCCTGTCTGATCAACAGGAGGATGACGCTGACTGGAGGAAGAAAACCAGGAGGAGATCGACCCAGACGACCAGCAGTCCGAAGAGCGCGCGGAATAGGTGCGAATGCGTGAGTGTGACGTCTCGTTAGTCTTAAGACGAAATTAATATTATTTTATTATTATTGTAAAGCGACGTGCGATTCTTTGTTGCGAGCGCGCAACCTTAAGAATTATTATAAGTGATAGTAAATGCGTTAGAAATAAATATAAGTTTATTCGTAATAATTATTTGTTATTTATTTATTATTTTATTTATTATTTACTGTAACGGCTATACACCCAGTGAATAAACATTACAATGAATTAAAATAGAAAATTAAAGGTAGTATTAACTGAAGATAAGAATAAAAAAATTACTAATTACTATTTAATTATTGAGATATAGCTAGTGTCAAGTTCTGTATGAAGTGCACGCAATGCCTCGAAAGTGAAACGTTAAAAAGCCGGAGAAGCATTTAAAGGGCAGACTTTAAAACGCTCACAAAGACAATAGGCGCTTAAAACCGCTTGATGAGAATCCCGCGCAGCGAGGGATACGCCAGAAATATGGGAATGCATCCGTGCCCGTCTCTCCATGAGGGGTGGACCCTTCATCCGGTGTTGACTATTTCCAGAGTATAATCACGCAAAAGAAGAGGACCACACGCGAAAAAAAAAAAAAGAAACCGAGTAAAAAAAAGGTACACTTGTACGTATGGGCCGCTCGGCAGTTTCCATCATTCCGTATTCCCGTGCGTTATTGCGTTTCTCCGAGTGCGCGCGCACGCGCCTCTTTGATTTAACATACCCGCGTAAAGATGATCCCTATGGGAAATATGTTGGCAATATATTGGTGCGTTCTAGTACTAATATATTGACAATATAATGCTAATGCTATGGCCAATATGTTGGATTTATTGTGTTAAAGGACCATATCTAATATACTGCCAACAATTTTACGAACATAGTACCAATATACATGTTTTAAAAAAAATTCATAAAAGAAAAAATGTGTACTTCTATCTGGATTCGAACCCACGAACTCTTGCTTGCTACGCTAACGTTTACACAACTGAACTATTTGTTTTTGTTAAATAATTAAATTCAGGTTAAATCATTATAATCATTAGACCTCACCTTCCAAATTTTGTTATATTTGGAATTTAGTCATTTGACAAAAACAATTAAATAGTTCAATTGTCTAAATGGTAGCCTAGCATGCAGAAGTTAGTGAGTTCGAATCTAGATAGAAGTACACATTTTTTCTTTTATGATTTTTTAATGTTGGCAATATATTGGATATGGTCCATTAATACAATAAATCCAACATATTGGTCATTGCATTGGAAAATATATGGGAAATATGTTGGCAATACATTGGTACTAGAATGTACCAAAACATATTTCACATTCTAGTACCAATATATTGCCAACATATTTCCCATAGGAATCATTTCTACGCGGGTACCGTGGAACGTTTATCTCGCCGCGTGTAATTCGAGTTAGGTAAAAGGGGGAGAGCCCTCTTTAAGATCTCTCTCTCTCTTTCTGTCTTTCTCTCCCTCTCTCTCTCTCTTCGTTTTGGCTAAAAACCCTTTCACGCGATCCGAAACTCAAACTATCTGGGTCCGAGGGTATTTTTTATCACAGTCGATCATAAATCACTATAGTTTTACTTTTAAGGGGGTAAAATATCTTTAAATTGTAAAACAATAAAAAACACTTGTTTAGTAATTCTAAATAAACTCAAATAAGCAACAATTCTTCCAATGATAACAGACATGTTTACTTTAATTTAAAAAATATAGGACCCCTCTATATGCTTATGGTTCTTAGCTGTTAATTGAAGTGTCGTCGAATACATAATTTACTATCCGTAACATTCGAAGTTCACTGACGGACCAAATAAGCTCAATTTGGAGTATATCGTTTCAAAATATGTTGGTTCTGATATGAACTGTTAGATTTAGTAAAATCTTATATAGGCGAGTCTCGGCTTTATTGTAGTTAGCGACATCTATGCAACCTAACTGTAAAACCTTTGCACTACGTTCAGTTCTTGTCGAGCCGTCGACGCGTGCGCATCCTCACAATTCTTGTATAATTATTCTTTGTAATAAACTTAATTATTTCAGTTTTGAACTCTGCATTTAATTTATAGTTCACCAAACCTAACAGGTTATGGGCCCAGAACTTCGCGAGTGCGCGAGAAGTTAAAATATCTAGAGATTCAAGGAGAGGTGCACACGGAAACGTTTAAAAACGTTTAAAAACAGTTACGACTACTGCAGCTAAAAGGAGAAAATAAAAATCACGTACGGGACAAGTGTTTCGAGGATAGAGCTCCTCAGCAAAGACAACTACGATACATGGAAGCTGCAGATGCAGGCCGTCCTCACCAAGGCAGTCCTGTGGGAGTATGTCGACGCCACGAAGGTGAAGCCAGAACCCAGCGCAGCGAACGCGAACGATGTCATGGCATGGACAAAGGGCGACCAGAAGGCTAAATCCGACATCATACTGTCCATCTCCGCGAGCGAGCTCAAGCAGGTAAAGAACAGCGAGACATCAAGACAGATGTGGACAAAATTGAAGGAGATCTACCAGTCTCAAGGTCCAGCTAGAAAAGCAACGCTGCTGAAGAAGCTCACGCTACATAAGATGACAGAAGGTGAAGAAGTGCGCGATCATCTAAATAATTTTTTCGATACCGCAGATAAACTCGGGGAAATGGATATTGAGATCAATAAAGACTTGCTGACCATAATGTTATTGTATAGTTTACCCGCTAGCTTCGAAAATTTTAGATGCGCGATCGAATCACGCGACACGTTGCCAGATCCCGAAGCGCTGCGGACAAAAATCGCGGAAGAAAGCGACGCGCGTAAGAGCGGCTCTCAGCGCGAGAGTTCTGAGAATTCGAAGGCTCTCTATGTAAACAAAAATACTCCGCGCAGCGTAGACTCGGAAGTCTCGGATAAGAAACCTTTAACAAAACAGAACGGCGGTAAACCTTTTCGATGTTTTCTATGCAAGAAGACCGGGCATAAAAAGTCTGAGTGTCGGTTTAAAGACAAGGAGAAGAAATCTAGCTCCGCAAAATGCGCAACCGAGAATGTTTGCCCCAGTTTTATTGCTTTTCAGGCGGTCGAGCGCAGTCGCGATTGGTGTCTAGACAGCGGCGCTATGACGCATTTTTGTAACGACATCCAGGGCTTTAGCGAAATCAACAAAACGGATTGCGGCGTGTTAAATCTTGCGAACCACTCGACCACAAAAATTACCGCGAAAGGCAAAATAAATTTTATATCCGAGAGCCCTCTTGGAAAAACGAACGTTTCTCTGACGGATGCTTCGCATGCTCCGGACCTTAGAGCAAATTTGATGTCCGTATCAAAAATTGCCGATCAGGGATACAATGTATTTTTTAATAAGGAACGCGCGGATATTTGCGATTCAAGCGGTAACATTGTATTGGTAGCTCAGAGAGTCGGCGATTTGTACTACGTACGTGAATGCAACGAAGACGCGCGCGTTGCGTCAGCGGCAAATAAAGATACTAAAATTTCTCTTGAAATGTTACATAGGCAATGCGGCCATGCAAACTTTAAAGATATTTCAAATGCGTTAAAGGAAAATAATATAAAGGGCGTTAAACTCGAAACTACATGTGAAAAATTTGATTGTGATGTATGCTCGAAGGCTAAAATGACTAGAACGCCGTTCTCCAATGCGCATATGAGAAACTCCGAAATTTTAGATATCGTTCATACCGACGTATGCGGTCCTATGAGAACCAGCTCACACGGAGGAGCGCTGTATTTTATCACGTTCATTGATGATCGTTCAAAATGGTGTGAGGTAAAGTTTCTAAAATCTAAGTCCGATGCATTCAAAGCCGCGAAAGAATTTATCGCGCGCGCTGAGAAACAAAGCGGAAAGACCGTGCGCGCTATCCAATCCGACAACGGACGCGAATTTATAAATGCGGACTTTGACGCATACTTAAAAAGTAAGGGAATTGTCCGCAGGTTGACCGTACCGTACAATCCGGAACAAAACGGGACAGCAGAGAGAAAGAATCGAACCCTCACGGAAATGGCAAGGTGCTTGCTCATTGATTCGGGCCTGTCCAACGCATTCTGGGCAGAGGCGGTAAATACGGCCAATTATATTCGGAATCGATTACCGACGAAAAGTTTAAATGGTAAGACACCGTACGAATCGTGGTTTGGGAAAATTCCGGACATTTCACATTTTAAGATATTTGGCAATCGCGTTATATACCTTGACAGGGAACCCGGTAAGGGTAAATTTGATCAGCGCGGTTACAAAGGAATCTTTCTCGGTTTTTCCGACGAATCTAAGGCCCTGCGCATTTGGTCAAATAAGAAAAAGAAGGTAATAATTTCCCGCGATGTGAAATTTATGAGTGATGTAAAATCCGAAAATCAAAATGCAACGCCAGGGAAATTATCTTCTGACAACCCTTCGGAGGATTATCGCGATTTTATCGACTTTGAGTTATTTCATCATCTCGATCTAAACGAACAGCGTGAGAATAAAGTTTTTAGCGACGACGAAAATGAGCCTGTAAATTTCGACGAGGCGCCCGAATTACTGCGTGAACCCGTTCCCGTGGCAGTAGAAAAACAGGCTGATAATAAAGGTACAGGTCGAAAATTAAAACAGCCTAGACCAGGCACAAGAGAAGGGCTCAGAAGTAGTGCTAAGCAGCAAAGCGAAAGGAACGACTCATCGAATTTTTCTGAAGAAAGGGAGCAAATATTTCTTACCGAAGTCTCCATGAAGGACGCTATGAACGGCCCGGATGCAATCGAATGGACTGATGCGGTGGCTAAAGAAATGGCATCTATTATTAAAAATGAAACCTGGGTTCTCGTTGATCGTCCAGAAGGAGGTAAAATTATCGGAAGTCGTATGACGCTGCGTAACAAATTGGGGCCCGATGGATCAATTGAACGAAGGAAGGCCCGGCTAGTGGCTCAAGGATTTAGTCAGCAGCCTGGAGTGCATTTTACTGAAACCTTTGCCCCTGTTGCGCGATTTAGCTCCATTCGCTTGATGGCTTGTCTCGCCACTCAAAACAATATGAAAATTAAACAGTTCGACGTAACGACCGCGTACCTGAATGGCGAACTTAAAGAAAACATTTTGATGGAACCCCCCAAGTTCTTTGCCAACATTATTCAAGACGTATTCGGTTCAGAAGGCGATCCCAGCGTCCGAACCAAGGCCAAAGAAATGCTTCTAGATTTCCAACGCGGCAATAAAGTATGTCTTCTCAAAAAGTCCCTGTACGGACTGAGACAGGCAGGAAGAAGCTGGCATCAAAAATTGACCGATGTATTGAAGAAACTTGGTGCTATCCCTATTTCTTCGGACCCGTGTCTTTTTCATATAGATTCAGGGGAAGAAGCCGTTTTTATAGCCATTTACGTCGACGATATCCTAATCGCCGCCCGCGATGAAGAAAAAATAAACAAATTGAAGAAAGGCTTGGCCCGCGAATTTGAGATAAAAGAGCTCGGCTCTGTACGACACTGTCTGGGTGTGGAATTCCAACAAACTGAGGATAGTATCACGATGTGTCAACAAGGATATATCAGGGAGATCCTGGAGAAATTTGGCATGTCTGACTGCAAGAGCGTAACCACACCAATTGACGTAGCAGTTAAACTAACTAAAAACGAAGAGCCAAGCGTTGAGGATTGTAAAATTCCATATCGCGAATTAATGGGTGCACTCACCTATCTTTCTCGGACTACCCGTCCCGATATAGCTTTTTGCGTTAGTAGTCTCAGCCAGTTTAACAACGCTTACGGAGAGGAGCACTGGAAAGCAGCTAAACGAGTGCTTCGATATTTAAAGGGCTCTATTAACGTAGGTCTTGTTTTTCGTGCAGAAAAATGACCTATCCATGGATACGTTGATGATGATTGGGGAGGCTGTATTGTGGATCGCAGATCATTCTCGGGGTATATATACCTTCTTGGAGGAAGTCCCATCTCATGGGATTCTAAAAAGCAAAGAACAGTCGCTCTAACCACTACAGAGGCAGAGTACATGGCAATCTCCGAATGCATCAAGGAGGCTATTTACTTACAGCGCTTCGTTCGAGAGCTAGGATTTCACACACTGAAAGATTTGAGCATATTTTGTGATAATCAGAGCTCTCTTCTGCTCGTTGAAAACCCAACTTTTCATGCGAGAACGAAGCACATCGACATAAGACATCACTTCATACGAGATGTACTTAAATCAGAGATTAAGTACATCTCGTATGAATGTTCTAAATATACCCCAACAGTCCCGTGTTATTGCTCAGCGAGAGTAGACGTGTTTACCTCTCGCTCCGAATCAGTAATACAAGTATTTGATTTCATATGTGCGGCACACGAGTTAATTTGCTGCGTTATTTCTACAACTTGTAAGCGGCCACCTTCGGGTATCGCTGAATAACACCTCTGGCTGCACTAGATGCAGCAAGTCACCCCAATGGCTTCCGATAACAGGGGCCATCAAGAACAAGTTAATAAAAGTACCAACATCAATGTTCAAGGAACGGCTGCTTCACAATTATCGTATGCCAACGCTACTCGACCCAAAAAAGACCAAGCCATAGTCATAGATGATATCGAAGGGCTCACCAATGATGACTACATAGACGGCCTCGAAACTGTAACGGACGTAAGTAACATAAGGGCCATTTCAAAAGTCTCCGGCACCAGAATATGTGTCTACTTAAGCAGCAAAAAACTAGTTGAAGATCTTAAGAATAAAACTATTCAAATTAAGGAATATTCTATAGTCATTAAACCACTAGTAAATAATTTCTGACGATAGTATTATCCAAGCTTTAAAATAAATAGGTATAAACATTGTATCACATATCAGTCAATTACGTGCTAGTCTGTCAAAACCAGGCAGGGTACATATACAATCTTTCAGCAGACAGTTTTACATCAAAGAAGAAGATGAAAAACTGCTGCCAGAATCGTTACCAATCAATTATGATAATATCACCTACTGGACATTCCTTTCTACAGATTCAACTGCTTGCGTTATTTGCAAACAAATTGGACACATCGCCAAATCTTGTCCATCAGTAAACAGTGATCAAAGCACCTCAGCAGCAAAATCACTCACCCAACAAGAAAATACCACTACTATGTCACAACAATTCTCGCAATTTATTAACCCAGAAGTTCAAACCCAGTAGCTTGGCGAATTCAAAAAGACCTCATTCAAATAGCGGTAGTGACCATACAGCTTCCGCATCTCTAAAAATTGTGCTTCTGCCCCCTCCAGTGGCACTCGAGGTAACGAAGGAAAAAAACGAAAAAAATCAAGAAAATCTCAAATCGTCAACAAGGGTTGAAAAGAAGCGGCGAAAACTAGCAACCTACACGTCTAGCATAACAGACCCTAAAGAAATTGAAAAACTACTTCTCCCTTCTAATATTGTTTTCCTAGACAAATCAAACAATTTACAAGTAACCTTTCACCAGTTTTGCGATTTTTTCAACAAAAGCTATAACAACCCTAATATTTATCAAGAAGCTGAAAAAATTTCCACCGACACTAACTACCTAGTCCAAATCATCGAGAAAGTTTACCCACACATCAAAGAGCGCTCCATTAAAGCGAGGCTAACCAGATAAAAGAAAAAACTACACTCCGGTCAAACTAAAATTACACATAAAGAAACAGATTTTTCACTTACCGACACAGACTCTGACGCTCTGACAAATAAGTAAATTACCAACTAAAATTACCATCAATGGCAGAATTTCATAATAAAGATCTCAAGATTGTGTTCTGGAACAGCCGAAGTATAATCAGAAGAAAAGAAGATCTGCACACCATTCTTGAAGATCTAGATATCTTTGTCTGCGTTTAGTCATGGCTCTCAGAAGAAATGATCTTCCATTTTCCAGGCTTCAAAACATTTAGAAAAGACCGTCTCTATGCTCGCGGTGGAGGTATTCTTATCCTGATTCGTAACAACTTAGCCTACTTAGAAATAGAAAACTTACAATGCACAGATCAATCCGTTGAATTAGCAGGCATAAAAATAACAAATATTTAAACCATGTATCGAATTAGTAGTTTGTTACAGAGCTCCAGGTATAACCCTTCCTCAAAACACGATGGATGAAATTTTTAACAATATTAATAAAAATAAATTTACAATAGTTGTGGGAGATTTTAATGCCCATCATACAAATTGGAATTGTGAAAAAACTGACATTAAAGGCGAAAGGCTTTTTTGAAAGCCTAAATAACTCCAACATGTTTTTGCACAATTCCAATACCGTCACCCGTGTCACTCCCAATAGCAATTCTTCTTGTTATATTGACTTGATATTCTCTTCAACCAATCTTTGCAACCGAATCAACACAAAAGTAATTGATGATACCTTGGGCTCTGATCATTACCCGATAGCAATTGATATGAGTGGGTTTTCCAATAAAGAAAAGTTAAAATAACGAATGTTTAATTTTTTCGAATACCGTTTATCCGAAAGACATTGTTCAGAATTATATAATTGCGAATGTCATATTTACGAATATCATGATTCTAAATGATATAATCCGGAAAGTAATAATTACAAATTACACAATTTGGAGTAACATAATTTAACGTAATATAATACAACTTTTATACTAAAAACAAAAGATCATTATTTGTAAAATTATCAATTTAAAAAAAAAAAAGAAAGAATGATATTTTTAAGAAAGATAATTTTTTGTTTTCTAATAGTAAGATACTCATAGAAAAATGAAAATTAAAATTTAACATTATAAGAATAAATTAATTTATATATTTTTCCTTAAAAACGTATATCCCCGCCAAATTATGGAAGGAACGTCAATATTTAGAAAATGTGTTAAATCAGGAATCAATAATAACGAATGTGTACATAAATACGAATATTCAAATTTCTGAATATAATTATTCCTATAATAAGATAATTCCGTAAGGTAACATTTTCGAAAGGCAATATTTTATAAAGGTCGTAATAACGAATGTCATCTTTGCGAAAGGTTATAATAACGAATGTTCTAATTATAAAAAGGGTAAATGATTATAAACAGGCATTACAGGATGTTTTGTCAATACAAGTGATTTTTTAATGAATATCCAATTGTTTATAATTTTTGAATATACTATCGATATTTTAATATATTAAGTCGCAAATGGTAGCTTTTGTAGTATTTTATTTTGAATTATTACATGTGTGTGTTTCACTCTTAGATTTCCAGTATTTACCACTACAGTAAAAGTATATTTCCCTTATATTTGTTAAAAAAATGTTCCTAATTTTGTTATTACACTCCATTCAATAAAATCTTGAGTCATGTATAAATATTTTCTACAAATATTATTCTACAATGTTTTGCCGAAATCGTGGCTATGTCCTTGTAAGTCTGCTAAAACAGTTGATAATATTTGAGGTTATAATGGGAGGCTACGATAGCATAATTAAACAATAATTTTGGTATAAAATAGTCAATATACTTAACAACAAGCAAGGTATGAAATATAAACCATTTTTAATATTTTACTAAGCAATATTGCATGCTTAACAGCTTGTTACGAATACTGTTTAATTCAATGTCTCAATAAGGAAACGCACTATGTATTAAACAATTTTTTTTAAATGTTTTAGAGTTACCTCTCGAATGTACACCATTTTGAAATTGTAAATTTTACTAATTGTAATCATTTGGAATTATGACCTTTCGAAATCAATACCTTTGAAATAATTACTATTTCGAAATTATGATCATTCAGATTTAGGATCTTTCTGAATTATAACATTCGGTAGAATGATAGGCATCGGAAATTAAGGCGTATCGAAATTGTTACTTTTGTAATTATCATCTTTCTGAAGCTAACCTTTCGGAAAATGAATTTATTGGATTCTAAATACTATCGAATTTAATATATTACGCATAACATTTTTACAATATATGTTAGTCTACAATTATTTTTGTCTTTTTGTTCCAAATAGCTTTAAACAAATCCTGAATTTTATCTTTTTGCATAGATGTCATTTTATTTTATTCGAAAATGCAATTTTAGAGAAGCTTTCTTTTTTTATTTAGACCTTTTGCTAAAAAAGCCTTTCTCAACATGTATTTCTTAAATAATTATAACTAGTTTTTTATAAATAGTCTTAGTAACATTTATCTACAGTTATAAGTTCTTTAAAACTGCGTATTTTGTAATGTTATCAGTTAAAAATTTGAATTTTCGAATTACAATAATTACATTTTAGTTAAAAAGTTAGATTCGAAATATTTTTTTTCGGAATTTAGACCCTCACTCACATCCACCAATATTCTCTCTGAAGCCATAGAAAAAAATACACCTAAAAAAAAGTTGTTAACAACAAAATACACAGAAATCCTGTTCCCTGGTGGGACTCGGAATGTGATAAAACAAAAAGATTACTCAAAGCGGCTTTCAAAAAATGGAATTTTTCTAAAGATCCGAAAGACATTATCGAATACAAAAAATGTTGTGCCATAGCAAAAAGAACTTTTAAAAAGAATAAACAATGTAACTTTATTAAATTCCCAGAAAATATAAATTATCACACAAATCCTAACTACGTTTGGCAAACTACCAAAGTTTTAAAAAACTCTTGGATAAAGAACAAACCCCATCACTATTCCGAGAATCATCAGGAACAAGAAAAAATATTATCTGCGCTAAATAAAATTAGCCCTCCATGGTGTTCAACGGACCCTGATTGGCTACCGGACTGTAAAAAAAAAACGATTTCATAGATTCCGCTTTCAACTTCATCGAATTTAACTGTGCTCTCGAAAGTAAAAACAATCACTCTTCATGCGGTATAGACGGTCTTGACTATGAATCTCTTCAAAGATTACCAATGAAGTACAAGCTCATAATGCTAGACATATTTGATGAAATGTTCAAAACTAATTCTTCTCCTGAAAGTTGGAAAAAATCTTACGTTCATTTTATAAAAAAATCCGACGGGAAAAATGTTAGACCAATAAGCTTATCCTCATGCTCCTGCAAACTGTTTGAGGCCATGTTAAAAAATAGACTTCAATGGTGGTCAGAATACAATAATATTTTTCCCAAAAGCCAATCTGGATTCCGTAAAGGACGATCCAGAGTCGACAATTTGACCAATTTAACTCTGAATGTTGAGGAAGCCTTTAGTAAAAAAGAGACCTTCTAGCCGTCTTCTTAGATGTAAATGGAGCATTCGATAATGTTAATATTGACATTTTATTACAGGAAATGGCAAAAATTGGTATTCCTATCAGAGTAATTAAGTTTGTTAAATTTTTAATTCATCGTCTTATATTCACTGAATCAAATGGCGACCAGTTCCTAACTGCACATAATGGTGTACCACAAGGAGGAGTTCTTAGCCCATTTTTGTATAATATATATGTTGCTAAAATATGTGAAAACCTTCAAAAAAGTGTTATAGTATCTCAATTCGCTGACGATATCGCGTTATTTTGTAAAAGAGGATCTCCACTCACAAAAATTTAATCTAACTGGTAGGAGAATCTACTAAATAGCACTGGAAAATCTACTTATTATAGAGTTAAAAGTATTTAAGCCGTGGATAAGCGGACCATAGTTTACGATTAATTTGCTAAAACCTAAACGAATTCATCTTCGAATAAGTAGATTGTTGTCTTCAAATAAATGGGCTGCATGATAAATTCTAGATTAATTTATTCATCATTAATTGTCATTTAATATCATAAGAACTAAAAAGAAATGAATAAATGAAAAAGTCTCTAATAAGCAGAAAATTACCAGCAGTTAAAATATTTATGATAAAACTCAGTGGATTCTATCTTTCTAGTAAACTTACTGAGAATTATATTAAAGCTGACATATTCTTCAATTTATGAAATTTATTTTAAAATTAAGTAGATAATGTTTAAGTGATTGGTCTACTAAGACTAAGTATCTGTTTTTGTGAATGTGTAAACAAATATAAAAAAATACTATAAAAGGCGATTACTACAACCACACTTAATCTAAATAACTTAAGATTAGAACTTTTCTCACATAAAACCGTATTCATTCATTTTAACAAGCGGAACATAAAACCAGTAGAAACAGAGATTCTCATCAACAATATACCCATCAAATCTAGTAAATAAACTCGCTTTCTTGGAATCCTCTTTGATTATAGATTACTATTCAATGAACAAATTGAACAAATTTACAAAAGAGTCTTCAAAGCCCTAAACATAATTAAATTCTTGAGAGGCGTATAGTGGAGTTCAAGTCCTAAAACATTGTTGATTCTCTATAAAAGTTTTGTCAGATCAATCATAGATTACGCGTGCTTTGTTTACTTTCCCACGAAATCTGAAGCTATACTAAAAATCGAAAGAATGCAATACGCCGCTATAAGGCTGGCTATTGCTTACAGAAAGAGTACTCCCACGAATATCCTCTTAGCGGAATCTAAACTACCTTTAATACAAGAACGTTCCAAATTTTTATGCAAAACTTATTTAAACAAAATCTACGCCAACAACCAACTTCCAATTCATACAATTATTGAAGATTTCAATAAACTCGTATCAAATAAAAGCAATAAACGTAAATACAGTAACAGAATTCTTCAAACATGGATTGAAAGCACCACTTGTATAACTAATTTAATTTATTCAAATAATACATTTCCGATTTAATCTGTTCAATACGAAGTGCTAATCAATTCTATAAATTTGAACACAGAATTTGGAACCAAATTAAAAAAAAGTTGCAATCCGAACGAACTATTCAACCAATACTTCAACCATAAGAACCTCGATATGTATTTCACAGATGGTAGTAAATCCGAAAATTTGATATCCGTGGGAAGTGCTTATGTTTGCACAGAACAAAATCTAACGATTTTAAGAAGTATGAATCGAGAAATGTCAATATTTACTGCGTAACAAGGTAAAAACAAATCCCCACATACTTGAAATTAAAAAAAAATACACGATTTTTATATTCAATCATCGAAAAATTGTGAAATAAAATTTTATTGGGTTCCTGCACACATTGGCATTGGTGGCAATGAAAAAGCCGAGAAACTTGCGAAAACTGATGCGTACTTAGAACCAATTGATTCTTTAAAAATTCCCTTTACTGACCTCAAAGGATCCGCAAAAAAAGACGCAATAGCTAAAACTAGACATAGCTAAAACTAAAGGTTTAACTGAAGGAAAAAATTATTTTAAAGACTATTTCAATCCGTGCGCCAAGCCTTGGTTTGATAAAATAAATCTACCGCGAGAAATTATTTCCATTATCATGTAGGGCAGGACACTATAATCTGGCCTCCTCTTTGTCGCAAATTGGTGTAAAAGAAAACTCTCGCTGCAACTGTGGCCATGAATATCAAGATATTAACCACATCTTATGGTAATAACCCCTACTTGACGATCAACGCTTGAATTTTATTACAAATCTCCGCAAGATTAATATGCAATTTCCTCTTTCATGTGCCGCACTTCTCACTGTTACCTTATAGAATTAAAATTTTATCGATTAAATATTTTAGACGAAGGAATTTTCCTTTCGTCCGTTGCTAACCGAAAATCAGCGCGCAAGAGTCGTCACCGAGCGCGAGGTGTCCGGTGTCACGCCGCACGTGCGGTGCTGACACAACAATATACATATTCAAACCGTATAGCTAAACAGCCCAAAACTTTAAAAAAACATCAAAGAAAGACTTTCCTGATCTTGCATTTCTTATCGCTAGGCAAGAAATGCACGATCTCGCCCCAGACCTTTCGAAGCAGCCACGGTGACACCTGTTCGCTCCGTGCCTACTCGAAATTTTTGTTTAAGTCAATATCTCAAAATCTATTTTTATAAAATCACAATTTATCATCCGCGCATTTATCATAACATTCGATTTTACGACATCGGAAATCGAGTTCGTGTATTCAATCCGTGAACGCGTTGGGTGACCAGGTCCAGCCAGCAACCAGCCCGAGCACTTCCCCTCTTAATGAGTCCGCTAGCTTCGTGGCAATCTACACTCAATTATAGTAAGTCTCTTATATTATAACTAAAATATATATACACATATACATACAATAATTTTATTATAGACAATGCATACATATATATAATTATTTTTACTACAACGAGATAAAATCTAAAGCGATTTCTTTAATCTAAACAATAGTTTGAAAGAAGTTACAAAATCAACAGCGTTCGTATTAAAATTCAACAGAGCAGCAAAGCATAATTCCATTTGATCTCTAAATTAACTTCACAATAATCAGTTCTAATCTACAAGAAATTCCCCTTTTTGAATTACAGATATTATCAATTTATTTTACTTTTGTTAAAATTTAGAAACTTTCACTTTCTTTTTCAAATTTGAATGAACGCACTAAACCAAAATATTCTAAACCTAAATAAATTCATTCACTACATTTCTTTTAAATAATAACCTAAATTCCAAGACTCATGCACAGATATATATATAAACAGAATTTTACAACACACCATATGAAGTAAATCTGAATTTAACCTCAGATTCACATTTTCATTTTCTTTGTAATAATTTAGCATTGTAACCGAAAATTAGATTCACCTATAGACCTAGTTAAAAAGTATGATTAACCCATTAACGCGCAAAATGGGAAATTGGGACGCAAAACTTCAAGCCCACTACGCTGTTAGAAAAAAATATCTGTTTTTGTTCAAACTCCTTTATAAGGGGTTTTTGGTGATGCTCTTTCAGAATCTGGCACTTATTTTGTAAAAAAAAGTTAAAATCATAATTATTTTTGCATTTAAAAAAAAAAGTCATGAATTTTTAACGTTTTTTTTTTTTAAATCGATTTTGACTAACGTTGCTGTATTCAAATAAGCAAAGTACTGCCAAAAATCGAGTCCTCGAACTCCAAAGTTTTCAAAACACTGGTAGGGAACCTTTTTTTTTCTTTTAGTTTTTCCAAAATGTCGGTTTTTGTGAAACAGCATAATGTTAAATTTCATGATTTTTTTTCTTGACAAGTTTGAACCTTACGAAAAAAAAGTTATATAACAAAAAATGTTTAAAATCATTCAATAAACATGTATGAATTTTTTTAAGAATTTTGGAGCCATTTTAGAATTTTTCAAAAATAGTGAATTTTGAAAATTTTGAAATTTACCCGAATACCTCTGGAAAAATTCATGCGTATTTTTTTAATGATTTTATGCACTTTTTGTTTAATAATTTTTTTTATAAGGCTCATATTTTTTGAGGAAAAGTATTTTTATTGGTTTGAAAACTGTATAATCGTCACTTTGCCGTTGCCACTATACGTATATAATATAATACAGCGTTGCCCAGTTCTCACCACGAGGAGGTAGACGATAAGAGAGAACCATTTTTTTCTTTTTTTTCTTTTTTTTTCTTTTTTTTTTCTTTTTTTTTTTTTTTTTTTTTTTTTTTCTTTTTTTTTCTTTTTTTTTCTTTTTTTTCTTTTACGTAATCAAATTTTTTAATTGTAATTATGAAACAAAAAAATTTTTTGTACTTCAAAAGTTAGAACATTGTTAACTTTTTACAATCAAAATTCTTTAGCAAATTTTAGATTTACAAAACGTCTACATATGAATCATACGTTGTAAAATTTCAGTAATAGAATAACGATTACACTATGTTTACAAACCGTTGTAACTTTTTATCCATTATGTAATAAATACTTCAATAATTTTTTTCTCAAAAAATATGAGCCTTATAAAAAAAATTATTAAACAAAAAGTGCATAAAATCGTTAAAAAAAATACGCATGAATTTTTCCAGAAGTATTCGGGTAAATTTCAAAATTTTCAAAATTCACTATTTTTGAAAAATTCTAAAATGGCTCCAAAATTTTTAAAAAAATTCATACATGTTTATTGAATGATTTTAAACATTTTTTGTTATATAACTTTTTTTCGTAAGGTTCAAACTTGTCAAGAAAAAAAATCATGAAATTTAACATTATGCTGTTTCACAAAAACCGCCATTTTGGAAAAACTAAAAGAAAAAAAAAGGTTCCCTACCAGTGTTTTGAAAACTTTGGAGTTCGAGGACTCGATTTTTGGCAGTACTTTGCTTATTTGAATACAGCAACGTTAGTCAAAATCGATTTAAAAAAAAAAAACGTTAAAAATTCATGACTTTTTTTTTTTAAATGCAAAAATAATTATGATTTTAACTTTTTTTTACAAAATAAGTGCCAGATTCTGAAAGAGCATCACCAAAAACCCCTTATAAAGGAGTTTGAACAAAAACAGATATTTTTTTCTAACAGCGTAGTGGGCTTGAAGTTTTGCGTCCCAATTTCCCATTTTGCGCGTTAATGGGTTAATGCGAATAAGATTTAAACGAACAACCTCTTTTTCAAATAACCGCACAAAACTTGACAGACTACACTGATTATGTTTAACTCAAAAGAATTAGAATTAATGTAAACGAATCAGATGAATCAAAGAAAAGAAAAAGTTCGTAGAATCACTTGTATAATACATCAAAATTTTTTCGAAAAGTTTTAAGCAATTTTTTGAATTTTGCAAATTATCAATTATTGAAAATTTTCAAAATTGCTCAAAATTTTTTGGAAAAATTCGAGTGTATTTTTTCTTAATTCTAAAAACTTTTTATTGGAAATTTTTCATATATACGCCGTGGCGAGCAAGACCGAACTGCCCACGCGCTCCGCGCGAGCCGGCTCCCGCCGCTCGGCGGGGCCGCCGTTTGATGGGGGGGGGGGGGCCAATCGGGCCCGGCCGGAGACGTTGCTCCGGCAGCGAGGCAGCGAGCGAGCTCCGCCGCCTCGGCCGCCGACTCCCACTTCTGGCTCCACTACACTCTCTCTCCTTCTCGCGCTTACGCAGCGGTTCCACTGCTCTACCCTCTCGCTCACTCTCACGGACACTATTGACAGCCTTGTCACAACGGAACAGTAAATGATATAAATGACAACATTGATCTACCTGAACATTGTATTCTTAATGGAAATGTTAACATTGCTCAGTATATATTTGGTACATTAATTCAAGAAAAACTATTTGAAGATATGAGTAAATGTGCTATTTTATCAGCTCGAAATGTTGATGTCGATGAATCTAATAAACAAGTAACAAATTTATTAGATGCGTCAACTGAACGTATATACACGGGTATAGATAGTACTGATAATTGCAATAACGGAGAATTAGACGAAGTACTTATATCAGAATATTTAAACTCATTAAATCCCTTCAGCTTACCTCCTTATAAATTAATTTTAAGAAAACATTGTATTGTAATGCTTATCAAAAATATAAGTGTCAGTGAAGGTTTATGCAGTGGCATGCGATTAAGAATAATAGACTTTTCTAATCATTTAATAAAATGTAAAAATTTAACCGGCGACAAAGCTGGAGGAATTGTTTTTATACATCGCATTACATTGTACTGTGAAAATGAATATCCTTTTGCATTTAAAAAGAGACAATTTCCTATTAAATTAGCTTTTGCAATGACCATCAATAAATCACAAGGCCAAACATTTAATAATATTATTATAGATCTAAGAAGAGATGTTTCTAATCACGGGCAGCTCTATGTAGCTATGTCTAGAGTTAGATCTTGGGATTCTCTCAAAATATATTTTGGAAATCTAAGACAAGATGTGCAAATTAAAAATTACGTTTATAAAGAATTATATTTAAAATATTTTTTAACATAGATTTTATTCTTATTTAATTGACAATTTTTAATTTTATTTAATGCCATACTTTACATTATTTTATATGCACTTTGATCATTAATGAAAATCAAATTAAATCTTATATTCTTATTAAATGCTTCTATAGGGCCGGTACAGTTAATATTTATAATGAAAAAGCAAGGTGTCCTTAAGTTTACAAATATAAACTGTATATTTAATGTTCCTTTTCCTTTTCCTTATTTCTTATTTCTATCATATGTTCAATTAGACCTTGCAGTTAAAAAGGAACAGGAACGGGAATACTTATAACATATGTATATATATATTAACCATGTAGGAATATTTTGATTTTTCCAAATGTTTTCATAACTTTGAATTTAAAATTAATAACTTCCCATTTTTTTTTTATTATTATTAATACAATATTATTGATTTATGTGAGGCAGAAACAAAAAGCATGGCGCGCGCATCGCGCGCGCAAGATTCCTAGTATTTAAAAATTCATATGTCCAGCCTAACTAAAAGTAACCTTAGCACCGAGCACATACTTAGCAGTAAACGAGCGAGCCCAGGTGTCAAAGTTTCAAGTAAACCCAGTCAAATAGTACAATATATTTTCAAACAAGACACGAGTCCCTACACCCTGTTCTTCCTCGAATACAGTCCACTCAACACTCAACACTATTACACTTCCCTGAAGAGAACTGTAATCTTACTGGAAACTTCCGCGCTAAATCTGGAGTTTGCATCAGAAAACATAATCTATCACTTCGTAACCATTTTCCTGGCTACGAGTCACACTGAGGTGGCACAACAAGTCCAGCTTCCAACTTTCTTCTTGGCGACGAGTCTCGCACAGGTGTCGAGCCCCACAGAAGAGGCACGACAAAAGTTGTGTAGCAGCCAAGACTGATCAGGCTTGGATACAAGGTTCTTCGTCGAAGCAACCATTATCTCTGCAGCAGCCAATCAGTCCAAGGAACTTATTTTCTCTTGGATCAGCAAATAGGTTGCAGAAAGCACAGAAAGTACCCAGTGCTACAATCACAGAAGTTCTCATTTAGCAAACTCTCATTCAAACTCAATCAAACAAATTTGACACCCTGTTAACCTTTTCCCAAAAGTAACAAACTTATTCCATTCATTAAATTTAATTCCCAGCTACTCTCTCTCTCCTTCTCCATATAATAAACCAAGAGTCATTCAAAATTTAATAAAATACTTATCTGACACCTGCACTCGCCACACTTAATCCAAATTTTCTTGAATTGTAAAACACTTCAACAACCTTCAGAGTAGGTGAATGCAATCAGCTGTGTGTCTGCTTGCGTAAACCTACACTAGCGAACCCTAACCGAGTATAAGGGTCCGTCTACAACGGCCCTACCCAGTCTGTACACGCCGTTCCGCGTGTTCGTAAACACCGAGCCCGGCGTACCCAGTAAAAACTTTAAAATAAAATCAACCTTTAATTATACAAATTTCCTCATTTTTGCAAACCCTTAAACCCTTTTGAGAGCCAAATAGCAACTCCTAACCAGAGGCGGGCCCATACGGGACGCGCAGTGCCGACACGGGTTTTCACTAACCCAATCGCCTTGGAAAATTATTTCCAAAGGAACGTAACGGCTTAAGCAACTAGCTGTATATATTAGCATATACAGTTACGCGCTTTTGCACGTAACACTCACAAACCCCAGCGTAGCTATTTGTAAATCGATAGATTTATTTATGAAAAATTGTAATTTAAAGATTTAAATAGAAAATTGTAAACCAAACATGTAAAGCAAAATAACTTCTTAAAAGAAGTTAAATTTGCATTAATAAAAAAAATATATATACAGGGTGTTCAAAAATGAACTGTCACGACCAGTATATCCGTGTTCAGAATAACATTCTAAGCACTTTTTCCCTTTGGCATATTTCGTAATTGTGGCTAATTATCGAGTTTATGGGTCATCAAAAACTTCAATAATTAGCCAATCAGCGCTCTAGCTGACGCTAGTAGGCGGGTTTACTCGAGCAGCATGGGCCGCGCGGGGAAAGTCATGCGGGTTCATCATCAAATCGAGCGCTGATTGGATAATTATCGTAGATTTTAATTAACAGTAAGCTCCATAATTATCACAAATTCTGAAAAATGCCAAAAGTGGAAAAGTTCTTAGAATGGGACCTTATCGTGATTTCATTAACTAGTATTGTCCATAAGTATCCCTACATTCTGACAAGAAAAATCAATGCCCAACTGGAGAAAAGGAAAAAGTTCTCTTCTAGAACTTAGAATGTTTATTCTGATCACGAAGCTCTACTGGTCGGCCGTTCATTTTTTTTTAAACACCCTCTGCTTCCTACTACCCCAAATATGAGCACTGATTTTACTGATAATTGTGTTATTCTGGTGTATTCTGACATTGCTGTTTTCCCCTTCCTATTTATTTTTAAGCATTCGT